>VZRS01000313.1:47019-87276 GCA_013398055.1 Ifrita kowaldi | reverse complement strand
AAAATTTGTGGTATTTCCATTTATCCTGAAACACAAGTTAACTCCCTTCTTAAGCATATTTACCTGATCAACAGCTACAGCTCCTCACAGAGACATCAGAAGAGATAAAATAGATAAATATATTCTTCACTTAAGCATGTTCTCAAGTAGTCTTCTGAATTGGGGTATGAATTGTGGAAAACCATAATTGTATCAGACCTAGTTGCAACAGTGCTCACAGTGATAAGGGTTGGACTATTACTTTCATTAATAGACACGGATTTCAATTGAATTTAATCCTCCAGCATGCTGAAGAACTAGAAGTTTAATGTAAATGTTTGGTGTGAAACAGAATTGAGGAATTTGTGGTGAATTATTTATTCAGCTAATTTAGCCTCTTTTTCTGTTAATGAATTCTTTGCTTTTTTTATAAGTGCATTTGTAATTCCAACTTGTTTGACAAAAGATTTGTGTGAATCTGTTTCAGCTGGTGGTTTGTGAACAAGCTACTGATGAGGACTTTCTTCCCCTCATAACTGCTTGAGCTGATTAACTGGGCTCCTGAGGCTCCTGGTGCTACTGGTCAGTCACCCCAGACTGGTGACTAATGCTTTTCAGGCAGACATGTGGAAGCTTGTGAAGAGAGGAACAGGGCTTCATGGTAGGATGAAGATTTAGAGAGAGAGATGAAGCTGCCCTTACCTTGCTTTCTGGTCAGTCAAGTCCCGTCCTACTTTCAGAACTGGTCAGAGTAGGCTACACCTTCATAAGTAAAACAATTTTTCAAGCATGCTACCTCGGCCACAATGCTGTTGCTGCATTTCAACAAATTAAAGGATATGAGCAGAGAGATCCAGCTGCTCAAAAGCTACAAATATAAAGTAATTTAGAAGCCTTTGACAGAGGCAGAGAGGCAAGAATTTCTGATAAAGACGCAGCTGCAAACAGCTTCGAGCCTTGCAATAACACAAGGAATGTGTATCAATTTCTGTCGCTGCAAACATCGACTGCTGAAACTTAATACCAACCTCGCCTTTGTGGTGATGAAGAGATGACATTTCCATTTTATTGATTTCACAGAGATGCAGTGCAGGAGGTGTCAAAGGGAGCTGGGCACGGAGGCACCACAGCCTGTGTCCATGTACAACAGGTGTGTCCTGAGCCCACTGTGTGGGTTGGTCCCCAGAAAGCTGGGACAAGGCAAATCTCTTGGAGGGTTACACATGCAGCTAAGGAAGAGAAACAAGATTCCAGTGGAAAACCAGATTTAACTGTAAGATCATTTGTGGCTCTCACCATACAGAAGACCTTTATATTCAAATAGAATCATAGAATGCTTCGGGTTGGAAGCGACCTTGGGTTGTAAAGTCATCCAGTCCAAATTGCCTGCCATGGGCAAGGACATCTTCAACGAGATCAGGCTGCTCGGAGTCCTGTCCACCCTACCCTTGAATGTTTCCAGGGATTGGGCATTCACCACTTCTCTGGGCAATCTGCTCCTGTCCCTCACCATTCTCATAGTCAAGTATTTCTTCCTAATATCTAATCTAAATCTGCCCTCTTCCAAGACATTCCCACTTGCCCTATTACTCCATGTCTTTGGAAAAATTCCCTTCCATCTTTCTTGTAGGTCCCCTTTAGGTACTGAAAGACTCTCCCCAGAGTCTTCTGTCCTCCAGGCTGAACAATCCAAACTCTCTCAGCCTTTCCTCATAGCAGACATATCTACACATTTGTATTTAACATTTATGGCACAGTATATCACAGCAACATACCCTAGGAAAAGTTGCAGCAGCTGAGCTCCTTTGGCCTTTATGAAACGACAAAACATGAAAATATTGTTTTAAGAGGTACTAAGCACGGATGATCTTAAATGCGGGGCAGAGTAAAATTATCATCAAAGGGCACAACAAACGACGCATTCAGAGGCCTGAGTTATTCAGATATTCTGATTTTCAGCAATAGGAAGTGCTGGGCTTGTCTTGGTGGTTAATTGCAAGGTCCAGCAAGATATACTTTACAGCACTTCTTTAATTGCTTCACCGTATTTGTCACATACATGGTATCAAAGTTGCTGGCACTGTTATTTTTTATTTTCTTCCTACAAGTTGATGATGTGTGAATAAAAGTGCTTCAGTTCTTTTAACACTGTCCAAGTCATGAAACAGAACACAAAAATATTTTCAGCACATAAACTGAGGAAGGACCAGGAGCTGTTCATAAACATGTGCCTTTAATTTTGTTTCTGTCATACACTCCCCTTACACTTTGTAAGGTGATTTTATTCAGAGTTAAATTGCTCAAAGGCACACAATGAGATATCTTGGGGGAGAGAGGTTGATGTGTATTTCTCATGTTTGGTTCCTGCTTCAGGAGGGAGCTGCATTCCTCCTGTTGGAGTCCTCCCTGAGCTCCTGTCAAGCCAAAGGCCCAAAAGCAAGGAAGAGAGTAAGGATTGAAGCATATTCCACAGATAATAGTTAATCATGGAGTATTTTTTAGTGAAAAATTTTGGCTCTATCAAAAAAAGAAAAATTTAGGTTTCCTTCATAGAAAGAAAACACTGTGAATTCTCATTTTATAGTGAAGAAAATGTTTATTTTACGTCAAATGAAATGTTTTACTTGGCCACAAATTAAATTTTTTGGATTTTTTTTCTATTTGCCTAAGAAAAAGAAGAAGTTTCTTCAGACCAAGAAGAAAGACTTTTTCCCTCCAATATTGCAATGCAGCCAGCCAACTGAAAAGTCAGTTATACGCATAGCTTTAGATAAAAGTAGCAACTTTTGGCTTTACTGTGCTACAGAATGAAAAATGAAAGAGATTTCATTTTTCCTGCATGCAGGCAGGAAACAGCAATATGATTTTCCACTCCTTTAGCTGGGCCTTGTGACTCGGCAGAGAAATATTCTCACATAAGCTGTGGCAGAAACATCATGCCACAAGACACAGAAGTGACCTGCTTTCAGAGGGACCCATCAGACCAGCAGATCATCTGCTGGAAGGAAAAGGAGGCACAGGACTTGGGACATAGTGACAGAAGCAGGCACATGGAGACCAAATGGATGGAGTGTCCTTAAGAAGAACAGCAGCAGGGGATGTGAGCCCAGCAGCAGCAAAGGCAATTGTCTGGGATGGCCAGTGTATGACAAATCCCAGCATCAGCTCCTGTACTGGTTCCAGTGCTGTACTTCACATGTCTTGCTGATTCCTCCCCCAGCTGGCAGGAGAACAACCCAGGGGCTCTGGCCCAGCAAAGATGTGAATGCTCCTGGAGTCCTTATCAGCACCATTCGCCTGGACACAGGCCAGTAGCAATAGAAGAGAGGTTGTGATGCCAAAGCGGGTACTGGCAGACCCATTCCCAGTGAAGACCTGATCCTCTCTGCAAGATCTGCTATGCCAGAGTCCTGCCTGCCTTCTAAGTAGAGGTATAGGTTGCATCTACTGCTGGCTTTTTCTATCATGCAACTTTTCTTGTGCTGGAAGGTGATTTGGATTCCTGAAATCCATCAGGGGCAGGCAAGCTGCTGATGAGCAAATGAGGTGTTAGGAATAAGGCTCCTGCTTGTCCATGGAGACACCCATCTGTCCAAGACACTGGATACCATGCTGCTATCCAGTGGCTGACCTAGCACTGTGCAATGATGGAGTGGCATCCTTTTCAATGGACGTGTACTTTTGCCGGGGCAGAAGCAAATTGTGGACACTTGGGAGCCAATTGCCACCTCCTGCCAGCTGCTATGGGTGGCTTCTATAATTTCACATATATTGGCAGCAAAAATAACTGCAAGGTGCTGTCTGTTAACTTGTCAACATCAAATTTCCTAGGCATGGAAATGACCTGAATGAACTTAGCCCTGGGTTGGCACAGCCTCCATTGTGCATGTGGTGTGACGTAGACTGTTGCCATAACTTCTCCAGGGTGTCCACTCTCCAGAGCAGTTTCCAGTCCGTGCATCCTGCATCAGGCAAGAATCACACCATGCTTTGTGTCATTCATCCTGATTCAGACACTTCAGTCCGCAGCCAGGGAAGCCGCTGGGTGCACAGCCGTAGCTGTGCCCGGGACAGCCCTTTCCATGCAGTCTCCAGCACACATATCCTCACTGCAGCAAACTGCCCCCACCTCCTCTGCTCACAAGCCGGGGTGGAAATGCCTTCCTGCTCTGGCACCACCCTGTGCACTCTGTTTCCATGCAGCCAGGAGCGGCAGGAGCTCACCCCACTGTGCTTTGTGTAGGCAGGAGCAAGGAGGAGGCATGGCAGGCATGCCATCAGGTGGGCATGCTGGCAGCAGGGACCTTTCCTGCACCCAGGCCCAGAGAGGTCCCACACTCACAGTAAAATACCCCCAGGGAAGGTTGCAGCCTCTATAAACCCAAGTGCCTGTGGAGGATTGAGGGGGAGCCAAGTGCAGTTCAGCATCCAGACCCAGGCTAATTCTGCAGGGAATATATTTTCTTTTGAAGGTCCTGACAGAAGCCGTAAGCCCCTGCTCTGCCTCAAAGTATCTTCCCAGTGGCTGCAAGTGTTTTCCTCAATGTTCAAAGCTATCTCGGTTTTGCTTAAAAGCTCTCTAGAAGCAAGAAAAGAAGGACCTCCCTGTCTTGAAACCTGAGAGGAGAAGACAAGACTCTTTCAGGCTGTGTTATGCTTCCTCGGGAATCCAAATCCCCAAAGAGGTGATTTTTAAACCAGTTAAGACTTAATTTCTGAATTATGTTGTGTAAGGTACTCAAAACATAAAAGTATCTCTCTAATGTGCCACTACAATGAGTATGTAAAGTACAATATTTGCAAGAATTTATCAGGAGGCCAGTTGAGCTGATAAAGCCTGAGACAACTTATGAAAATACCTAAAAAGGAAAATTTATATTTTTTTCCAGTCATGGATATAATAAGCATATTTTCCTAGGCACGGTCTGCAATTCCTGCTTCTCTATAAAATGAATGTGTTTCCCCAGTTAAATGTATAGCACCAGCTGACATGAATGGGGTGTGTGTTTGCTTTGTTTTTCTTATTAAATATAGATTTGTGGTCAATCAAGAGTTGTAAAAATATTACTGAGGTGGTTACAGCCAATAATATTTTCCTTTGATAATTTTATGGTCCTGTGGTCAAAACATGAGTGTCTGGAGTGTGAAAGGAAGCAGAATCTGATTCTGCATGCCATTACCAACTTGCTGGTAATTAAAAAACTGAAAAGTCAACAAAAAAGTGCAATGTATTCTCACTGTAGCTGTTGCTGCAGTAGTCACTGCCAGCCACAGAGATTTGCTAAACCTTACCACTGGCACTGTTTTCCCTTCTCTTTCCCCCTTGTCTTCCCTTCATCCTTGCAACACCCACATTTTTCCCTGACATAGAAGAAGCCACCACCAGAGATGAGTACCCTTTTACAAATATCATTTTATCTACTATCTGCATCTGGCCGAGACAGGGAAATGCTATTTCACAACAAAAAATTTCTTGGTTAACAGGAAATTTCCCTCCCACCCTTTGAGCACTGCCTGCCTCTGTCCGCCCCTCTGCTTTCTACCAAGCTGCTTCCCATGTCTCCACCATGCTGTGGCACTGCTGGGGCTGGCAGCCACCCACTGCCCCATCCTGGGGTGCTCCTGACAGGGCCACCCGCTCCCCACTGCCCTGACAACTCTCCAGGCCCATGGGGATACCCCTGGCCTCGGCCAATCTGTGACCAAGCTGACCACGCCAGGCTAGCAGCATGGACAGGAGGCGTGTGGAGATGGGTTCTGCCCTGGTAAGGGAAGAGCAGGAAGCAAATCCACAAGAGAAACAGCACAAGGGCTGCTCTTCTCCAGCGATGTCAGCAGAGAACAGGCAAAGGTCTGCAGGTGGGTTTTGGAGCTACAGAAAAGACAGAATGAAACGGGCACTACCCTTTAGAATATAGCAAAGCCAGTTATCTGAGACTGACAGTTCCCCTTTGTCCCCTGACTACAAAAACTGATTTGCCGGAGCAGGCTGGATGTGACAAAATGCTTAGAGCTGGAGAAGCACAGTGATAGCCCAGCACCCTTTCCTTTCATCGGCTCTGTGGCCACCATGTATAGAATCTGCAGGCTCATGCTCCAGGTTGTTAAAAATGGATCGCTTGTCTGAAATATGGAACTCTGAAGTTTCCAGAAAGAAAAATACACCCCAAAAATGACGGGTTTTTTCTCCCTTTAATGACTTGAAGATGTTGCAGCATTAGACATAAGCAAGAATCCTCTCTCGTGAAGCACTGAGTGGCCAGACCTCACCAGTATCAATTTTTTAATCCTTTTCTGCTTCCTTACCAAGCAGCAGCAACCAGTGTAGCAGAAGTGCTGCCATCTCAACCAAGCCGTCCCACTGCCCTCCTCCTGACTCGGCCTCAACTCACACACGTTACAGAGAGATGGACTCTCACCCTGGTAACTGGCTGAATGGCATAAATATCACCCCAACCCCACAAAATGTTCTTTCCTGCTAGTCTGAGACTGGCCACTCCCAGACAGTGGGCTTATGGGGATGGGCTCTCCCCACAACACCACTGAGTGCCCTGCAAGCAGCCCCAGGGCACTGGGGCACTTTTGCCTTCCCCTCACTTTCTGAGGAGGGCAGATGAAATCCTCTTCACTCCTGTTCAACAGAAGATGGGGTATGAAGAGCCATTCATGAGGCAATTTGTCTCTGCAATTATTAAAGACTGCATATACTTATTAGATTACATATAATACATGCCAATATGTGCATGAATATGTGGTATTAAAATGAAACAAAAGATTTTAGTCCTGCCTGAGCATCTTTATGCAGTGTCTGAACACAACATTTTGAAATACAAAGGTACAAAGCTTTTCTTCTTTTTTTTTTTTTTTCCTGGGGGAGAGCATGAGGCAATAATTATACTCCCCATCTTTTTTTTTTCCCCAGAAAGAATGTATTAAAAAAAAAAAAGGAGAAAAAAGTGCCAGCATCATTTCCTCCCACACACTTTTTCTGTTTTTACCTCTTCAGAATTTTGGTGGAAATAAAATAGGATCCAATTATAAAATTGAGAGAAAAAATTGATTTGTCAATTGAAAAAATGTTAACACTTGCAGAAAATTATATAGGCATTTTCTATTTCACATTTTTTATGAAAAATCAGGACATTCTGAAGAAGCTGAAATGTTATTCTGAAGTATTTCAGTTTTGTCAGCTCACTATTTTTCAACAAATACATTTTCCGTCAAAAATTGTCAATCTCCTTTTCTGCTCAGATCCTATTGCAACTGCCTCTCAGCATCTCCTTACACCGTCATCTGGCAGCTTCTGAGCCCACAGTAAAGATCATTTACCTGCTAGCAATTTTCAGCTAATTGGGTCTTTTTCCTCATGCACCCTACAGCAAAGGCAAGGCGGGGAGCAAGACCCTCTTACTCCATCCAGCACCTCCCCTGGTCACCTTTCTGGACCCTGCTTTTGCAAAGGCATTTGTGGATAGGCAGAGGTGACCTGAGACAGGGGACAGATTGCTTTCTTCAGCAATTATGGAAACATCTCTTTTGGTGGGGATTTTTTGGTGGGGTTTTTCCTGGCATTGTTGTTTTGGGTTTGGTTTTTTTTTTTCCAAAGCACAAATATGGATTTTTCTGGACGGGAATATGTTCCACAAATTAAATGATGTCTCATTGTGAGGGTAAGAGGGGGAGCATGCACTAGATTAGTTAATAGGTCTCCCATCTGTACTGTCTATGATATGATGATAAGCATACCTAGAAACGCAGGAAACGATTCACAAAAGCAATCAGATAATGAGGAATATTATTCTCAGAAGGTCCTTCCTGTGTTTGAACAGGGGGAACAAATTAAAAGCTCAGATTGTGTGGTAGCTTGGAAATAGTGCACATGGTGACTAAGACTCGTATCAGAGGCAGCACTGAAATAACATTTTCTGCTAAAGAGCTTGAAGAAATATGTTACAAAATTATTAATAATGCATTAAAATTTGCAAAAGCATGAAGGCAGTGATAGTTGAGCTGTGTACTCCCAGCATTTGAGTGGAAAGGCAGAAGTGCTTATAAGGCACAGACAAGGAGGTGCCTTCCAGTTAAAATTGCTCACAGCATTAGAAATGGGGGTGATAATAAAGGTTTGTTATTGCTTCTGGCAGTATTGTGCTAGAAGAATACAACACAGCACAAGAAAACAGAGCATACCCTTCTTGAGAAACAGAGATCCCGCTCTGTCCTGGCTGCATTAGAGCAGCAGCAGCAATCAGCCCCTGAGACCTGCTGCACAGCAGTGGCCCCCTTTGGAAATCTGCAGCAGGCAGGAGTGGTCACACCCACAAGCAGAGGGTCATTCTCCCACCCTTCGAGCAGCCTTTCAGGCAGGGTCCTGCAAAACGTCCCATCAGCCAGGCTGCAGTGCTCGCTTTGTACACCCCAGGAGGAATGCAGAGATGTGATGCAGGCTGTCAATACGCACCGGGAATGCCCGTAAAGCAGATCTTAAGCAGCTGCTCATAGTGTGCTCCATGGAGGACAGAGACCGGCCACACCAGGCTGCAAATCCAACCCCCAAAGCAGTGATATCCCAAGGCTAAGGTTTGTCAGTGCCCTCTCTTCCTTTAGAAAGTACCACTGCTGCTTGGGCAGACACGGAGGCTTCTGTTCAGACTGATGTGCTCATAGTCTTTGTGCCCATTTCTGTCCAAGCCAGCACCTTCTTCCTCTGGCATCATTTCAGTGAATTATTTATGCTCAACATACATGTATGATCCAGGCCCATGAAAGACTACCTTAAAGTTAGCCAGGCAGAGCTGTATCATCTAACTCTTTATTATAACACGTGTTAGATGCACTATTATTATTATTATTATTAAATATATATCAGGCCTTTTGGCCTCCTTTGATTTTGTGGAGACTGGGAAAACTAACACTTTTTAAAAGCCTACGCTTTTGAGAAGCTAATCTTCATGCTTTATTAATAAATTTGTAAGTACCCCACTGGTATCTTCATTGAGTATCATTCCCTTTCGTTCTTGGTTCACTCTGACATGACTTGAAAAGTATGTGCTGTTTGCCAAAGATTTCTTTTTCAATGTCATAATTCCAACCACGAGATAATATTAAGCCGTGGAAAAAGGACAGGTGACCTGCCAGAAGACTGAATAACCAAAAAGTGCCTTTAAATTAGACAAAGGCCTTTTGCTTTCACTTCAAAAAAAAAAAAAAAAAGAAAAAAAAAAAAAAACCCACCCCCTCTCNTGGAAAAAGGACAGGTGACCTGCCAGAAGACTGAATAACCAAAAAGTGCCTTTAAATTAGACAAAGGCCTTTTGCTTTCACTTCAAAAAAAAAAAAAAAGAGGAAAAAAAAAGAAACCCACACTGCTTCCCAGGTATGATCCAGATCTGTTATATACAGCAAAGTTGTTCAATATAAATCTTTATTTCGTATTTCAGAAGGAATGCAATAGAAAACCCATTCTAACAATAAATGCTAGTCACCTGAGGTCTATAGCTTGTTTTGCAGCTCAGAAAAAAAAAGCCTCTGTTCACCCTTGGCCAACCGAGTTACATTTTCTGCTATTATTAATGCATTGCAAGGGTTTTTTTCATATCAATTTGAAATTATACATCTGGGAAATCCCAGTACAACGGCAGTCAATGCTTTGTTTCTCTGTGTGGCCCTTTGCAATTACTAGAATGTGCAAATATAATTTAGCGCAGGTAAAATTCAATCAGTCACCCCAAGCACAAAGAAATCTCCATCTCCCAGAAAAAAACCCAGAGAGTGTTTCCCTGCAAATGGCACAAGGGAGCTGTAAGAGTTTCTAAAACAAATTTATTAGAATATTTAAATTCAAGTTGTAATGGGAAATTTAGCTCGATAGGTGAGGTGGCGGCAGGCTGACACCCAAGCGAGGCAGGCAGGCAGCTTCCAGGGCTGTGGGCTCGCTCAAGTTACAGCCCCAGTTCTGCTTGCAGGGGGCAATTGCAACACCAGGCAGGCAGGCTGCCCAAAAAAGCAAGCCCCAGGAAGGCAAGGGAGGGCTGGGGGATGAAGGGGCTGCTGAGGAGCGAGGACAGAGGAGCAGCTCTCTTGTGGTGGCACCAGAGAAGGCAGGAGATGTGGTTCTCATCCAGGCTCCACACACAGCCATTGACCACAGAGGCACCACCTGCCCAGCTGTGGGTGCCTGGGCTCGCAAAATGCAGGCCCAGGAGAGAACAGCTCCACAGTTTTTTAAAATTACACCATAGTTAGGAGGTATAGCTTTAAAAAGATACAATTAAAGGGAAGAAGAAAACTCTGCTTTTAAGGACCGTGGCATTTATGCTTCTCAAGCAACTCCAGTGCCATAACGTTTTGTTTTTGTCAAGCAGCAAAGGCTGCCCTTCACCTCCCGCTATGTTCAGTGAGAGCTGTGTCATCGCCTTCAAAGGAATCAGGATCAGGCCTCCAACGTGTTAATAAGCAACAAGAATTATGGAAAGAATTACATTTAATGTGAAGTCGGGCTGCCTGCAGTGATCGCACTGCACAGCCTGTCACAGATTGCTTTGTGCTGGAAACCTACAGCATGGACTGATCTGTGGAGGAGACAACTGCAAGACATTTCTGCTAGGCAGGAATATGGAGGGAGAAGATGAGAGACAAGTCAGCAGCATCTAAGTGCATATGTGGATGGCTGGAAAACTCCAGATACACGCAACTCCACTTCTGACATTCTGAAAGCACTGCAGACAGGGTGTGGAAGCAACAGCCTTTGCACTTCCTGAGCAATCATGACCTCCCTCCCGATGAAAAAGACCTGTTCTGCTCTTGTACATCTAAAATCCCAAAGTTCTAAAAGCACACGCCTCAGCATTAAGAAAGCAGCCTTTTACAAGTACTTTGGAAAAGAAAGTATAACACTTTTCTTTGTCACTTCCCTCTGAAAGAAGCATTCCTGCCTATCTTCTAGAAAAATGAAAAAACAGAGGAACACATTACTCCTAAAAAGCCTTCAAGCATACAAAAAAGGGGTTGGGGGATTGTGTCTAAGGTGACTCCCATGCTGACTCTTTGTCTATGAGACATCTTACTGAAAAGGCTCAAGCAATGTTTTTCTTTCATGTCCTCATAAGCCCAAAGGAAGCTGTGACCACCGCAAGTGGACCTGCTGCAGCATACAGCAGAGCATTGGGGTGCCCTTAAAGCTGGAAAGTGTTCAGCCAGTGTGCGAGCAAGGGGGGCTTTTGCTTATTGTAAATAGGAAAGAATGAGAAACTGATGAATTTCCCAGAGATAAACAGCAGAGCTGAGAGATAGCCCAATTTTCTCATTCCCTAACCTGTGATTGCACCTGGACACTGAACATGGTCCTTCTACCCTTAGCGGGAAGCAAAGTTATTTCCGTGATCCTGCATCACCATCACTGAGCTATTTTCCATCCATCCGTCTACAGGGTCACCGGCACACTGTGGCAACTGGTTTTCTTCACAGAATGGGCGGCTTTGAAATACAATTTTTTTGGCCCCAATTGTGGACAATGTTTTCACAACCCTTCTGATCAAAAATGTGCCTACTTTCCTACCCACTCATATTTCTGCTGCTCTGATCTTCACCTTTGGACTCAGTCTTTGCCTCCTTTTGCTCCTACAAAGGAGCAAAGCAAAGCCATTTCCTGGAAGTTCCTCCTTAGTTCTTCCTTCTAAATCACTCAGTTACGTCCTGTTTTTATATCTTGCCCTAAACCTTTCCTTTGGACTATAACTTACAGCTGACTGTGTAAAACAACATCAATATTGTAACAGCCACTTTGGAGTTGCAGTGATGGAGCTCTCTAAATACTCGTATTAAGATCTTACAAAATTTCAGGGGGGGTGAGTATGGGAAGTGCCATGAACATCCAGGTGCTGATGACTAAATTGTTTTCAAATTTATTTTTTTTTAATTTCCTACTGGCCTGGAAATAGCAAAATGTAAAAAAGGTGCCTAGGGTTGTTTTGAAAAGCTCCCATGTTGCTACAACCCCTGCTTACCTTATGGATTGCTTTAATTCAGGGTACGACATTGCTCCTGGCATATGCTGAGTGGTTGCACCCCCACCTCTACATTAAAAATCAGTGTTTCCTCTGGAAGTTAAAACATCCTGAGGAAGAGAAAGGAAAGCAAGAGGATTTATCAGACAGAGCCTGACACATCGTAAAGATGCAGCATTGTTATCAGGTATCATTCTAACACACTCGCTGCTCTACACCACTCAAAATTTTATGACCACAAAAACAACCCACACATACATGCCAAAGTGTGACTAGCCGAAGACAGCTCTCAGCATGTTAGCTTCATTTCGCTCAAGAGACAAACAAGAGATCACAGATGAAACTGCATCCACCACACTGACGTGAGCAGTAATGTAGGGTTTTGTCAGGGAGTCGATGCAGCTACCAGACCAAGCGCTTTCTTTTCGTGGCTTATAGTACCTGTAAAGCCTTCTGCTTAAAAGCCAATCAAATAAGACACCGAGTCACTTAGTTGCTTCCTAGAGACACATAACAAAAGCAGCCATTGTATGAATAGTTGATGCAAATATTTTGTTCACAGTTAATTCAGAATGAATAACACAGAATCGTATGGTTACTTCCGTGCTCAGGTACAGCAAGATCTATAATGCATAAAATTGATGTTAAATGCATAAAATCTCCTGCTTGGAGCATCAAAACATAGTCATGGCCTTGAATGCTGATGTTAAATCTGAAACATATTCCACATACCACATGGACTGCAGCTAACATCAACAGCTTTCCATTGTAACAGCTACATTGCTGTAATTGGGCAGACACTGGCTGGGGATTTCTTCAGAGACCTATTTTTCAATTAAACTTTAATTTTCAAGTAAAAGGGTTTATACAGAATGAGATCGTGTGCACACCTCGTTGTTGTACTGTTTCAGAGCATGTGATTTCTGGGTTTATTATGTCCAGAACCGTGCAGGGCATGAAAGGAAAAGCAAAAGAAATAAAGGCAGGATGATGCTTTCCAAACTCCTTTCCAGGTTCAGGATAAAACAGATATCCTGGTCAGCAATTGCAGATGTGTGGTCAGCTTGTCTAGTGCACCATGTGTTGTCTTAGCAAGGACAAATGCATCCTGCATTATTTTCCTCCCAAGTGAAGACAAACAGGGAGAAAAACCACCAAGAAAACGAGAAAGGTGTTAGTCAAGGAAACTGAAAATTCCTCTTCTAGGAGGTCAGTCTTGCTACATCATGGGTTTAGGCTCCCTAACTGCTCACTACCTGATTCCTCTGCTACTACTATATATCTGCCTGGGGCTAGTGAAAAGAGAAACCCCACAAGATAAACAAACCCCAAGAGTCCTGTGAATCCCTGCTGTAACTCCTGCCATTCCTGCTCCCCCCATGCCTGCAGGCACCACTATGGGTCCCTTTGGTGGAGTTCAGGTGAATGCAGGAAGACAGCTCTCCTCTCTGGGTCCAGACAGCTGCTCCCAAGCATTGCAGGGAAAATCCATTACTGCTTCCTGGTGTTAAACAGTTAAACCAGCTGGATTTGAAGATCTAGGAAATGAGGAGGATGAGATAACTACATTTGCGAGAACATTTGTTTTGAATCCAAACCATTTCCCCAAGTGTATTAATATGAATTACCAGGAGATTGTCTGAGGATTTATATGTGTAGTATTCCAAGAGAAAAGAAAAAAGAGCCTGAGCAGGAATAGTCAGTTTTAAATTAAGATAAATTACTCCAAGTTTCATTTTAAAATATACTCATGTCCATTGTTTACGATCCTAGAGTTCAAAATGCTGAACGTGTCTGCTGAGAGGATATATACCTCCTTTGCAAAACTCTGCTCTAGTTATTTGAAAGACAGCCTTATAACACCACAAGGTAAAAAAAAGGGAGGGGAGGGAGGGAAAAGGAAAGAAAGTAGTAGAGAAAGAGAGGGAGTGAGAATACACAGCATTATTGACAATTGCTAATCTTTTGGGGGGGGGTGGTTTCAAAAGTTTTAGGCATCAACTACAAATTAAATTTTGCCAAGATGAACTGGAGTATAGCCCCTTTCCATTTACATAATCAAATAAAAGGTAAGATTCAGCAGCATGAATACTCGACCTGCCAGTAAACGGTTTGTTTCTTAGAAATAGAGAGAGAAAAAAAAAATTTCTCTAGCAAGTTAGCTCTTTCTCATACAGTTCATATTATACATGGCAGAGACAGAAGATATAAAATTTGCTACAATATATTAGTTTGATAACATTGTAGAGGGTTTCTCATCAAAATACAGAGATGGGGAATTATAGTTCCAAGGCCTAATTTAATAACAAAGTATGCTGCTGTTAAAACCATTTTTTGCCTGCTCTCTATAAGCAATGTGTGCATTGTATGAAGAATATGGGAAGAAAAATGGAAGAATTATGCAGACAAATAGTGGTATGTGGCCAGAGCTTAGGAAAACATGTATCTGCCTCTCAGTGTCCCTATTGCCCATAAAAGAACATTTCACACGGTCAACAGCTCAAATTTATGTGGACCCTTAGGGGTAGATTTTCAGTACAGTGAATAGAGCTCACATACGCAATTGCGTTATTGTTAATGGGAGTTCTGTGGCTAGTTCTTCCACTCAGTGCTAAACATGGTGCCCCTTGCTGCAGAAAGCTAACTATCTGCAGACCACTCCAGCTCCCACTCTTGTTCTTCTCCTCCACCAGCAGCCTCAGAGGAGCAATGCCCAGAAAACCACTTGCGCCTTCTCCTTGCACTCAGTTGCTGACAACCACTGAGAGGGCATGTCCCTTCCCCCCACCCTAAGAGCTGCACAATATCTGTGGTGCTCTTGTCTTCTTCCATTGCTGATGGCAGGTGAGTCTTCCCCCAGCTTCTCTCCCTGCCCAGAAATGTGCCACTGTCTCTGCTGTGGTTTGAGTGCTGGAGACCTTCCAGCGGGTTTAGCACGTCTTTGTGCCCCCCTTTTCCCTTGGGTGTAACCAACAAAAGGGAAGGTCTTGTCTCCACATATTTTTCTGGTTTTTTTCTTGAAGACTGTTTCTTGCTCTTACCCTCTTGGTGTTCCTCTTATGAAGCTGGCTGTGCTGCATCCAAATAACCATCTGGTCATGACTCTAGCATGATGAACTGAGACCAGTGCAGGAGCATTATGAATTGAAATAATAGTTTGAAAATAGGTAACCAACAAATGCCTGACAATAATTATGGGGCTTTGAAACGAGGATAAATTTTCTTCACTGCAACTAAGCTTTAGGGTGACATCTTAAAACTTTTATCAGCAAATCTAAGGGCTAGAAACTTCACTTACATGTGTATCTTCCCTAATCACCTGGCCACAGGAACTAGGACATGAATAACAATACCAGGTACTGCAAAATTTGCAATGAAATTGTGACTGTCAACAAAACCAGAAGTTGCTGTGCACCAGCAAGCCACTTTGCTCTGATAGCTTGAACATCCACAAGAACTTTGTGGCTGTTGGTCACACACCACCCATGTTACTACACCCCCATGTTTGGTTACAGGTCTGTCTGTGCAGCTGCCCACTATGGCCAGGAGCACACCCACCCAGCCAACAGGAGTCTGTTGTTCTGTCACACCCTGACCTGAAGTGGAGTTGGGAGGGCTCCAGTGCTTGGGTTGCTGATGGGTACAGTTGAAGACCACTTGTGCCTGGCTGATGATTATTGTGTTTCCAATGGTGAGGTCGGGTGTTCTGCTCTGGTTTCTGAGGTCTATAAAGTGGAGCAGTAGCTTCTCTATACTTGATCACAATACCACATAGCATTTAATAACAAAAAAGATGCTGTCAACATCTAGCCAATCTTATCTTATTATTTATCTGCCAAGAAATGTAATAAATCAGAAATGCTGAAGTTGCTTCTCCCTCTCAATACTGGTTGAACATCATTTGTGAATGGACTGCATCCATGGAGAGGAAGCATGTACTACCTGCAGATGTGAGCACACCAGCACTTTTCTCTGTCAAGTAATGAGAACCTGCACAACATCAAGAAAGTCTCACTTGGAGACAAACACAGGGCCAAGGACATAATGATATTCCAAGTAATTTTTATAGGGTCATCCTTATAACCTGTACCACAGAGACCCCCTGCTCGATGGAGGACGAGCTTCATTATCAAGACTCCTGTCTATTTTTTTGCAGCACTGGCTAGAGATAAGGTACCAATTTTATTTGGCACCATTTAATTCCTTTCTTTTTAATTAGATGTGTTAGGTACTCAGAATCTTGTTTGGGATTGGTCTCACAGCCCATCATATTTCTTAAACTATGATAGGACAATTGGCCATTAATTCAAAGCAGTGCTAATAATGGTCGCCACAGCTACTAGGAGAAACAAATGGGAAGGCTCTTGAAAGACCTCTCCACTTTTAACCCCCTTGATACAAATTTAGATTGAAGTCAGACAAACAAAACCTCAACATCTCAATTATATTTTGTTTAATTGTATGATTCCCTTTTGGCCTATATTATTGGTCAGCCCCCAGCATATAAGGAAAAAAAATGATAGACTGGGAGGGAGTGGGGGTGCAAATCATCTAGGCACACATGTATCCCTTCCATGCCATGCCTTTCCATAAACCTTCCAAATGGCATCCAGAGGAGGCTGCCCAGAGTCACTCCTCGAGCAAGGCCAGGGCGCTGAGGAGCCTGGGAGCTGCAAAGCTGACCTTGGTGACAAACTGTACCCACATCTTGGAGAGGGCAGGCTGTGGCAGATGATAACAGAGCTCATGGGGGCGAGGGGGAGTTGCCTGTCTCACAACACAAGCCCTGAATATTCTGCGATTTCTGTTCTTGGAAGTAATCTCGCCCACCTTCTCCCCTCCCTCCCTCCTTCATTTTCTTCTTCGACATGCAGCCCTGCTCTGGTATACTGCCTGAGTGGGAATTGCCTGCAGGTCCTGATGTAATAGCTGTGCCATATGGTCCCCTCACACAGTGGGAAGGTGGAAAAATCCAGAAGGAAAAAACCAACAACATCCCTGGAAAACTTTATGTAGCAGCTCAGCAGAACTACAGCTGTGGCCACAAACAGAGGCAACAACTGGAATATTACACATGATGCATAGGGCACGGCAACAGCACATGGCCTCCCCAGAAGGCAGCTGAGCTTTATGTCCCATTTAGCTGAGAAACCTCCCCGCGTGCCGTAAAGCTCCATTACAGCACACAAGCAGGTGTGGCAACCCCGGAGTTTTCTGTGGTAGATCACTCAGCTCCTCTTGCCTTCAAAGTACCCTCTGCTGGCTGCCTTTCTCCAGGTGTCTGCAGAGGAACCTAATGAGACTGATTGGGACATGCTGATCAGCTTTCATTATGAGCTGTTCTCTAGCAGTCCGATTAATCAAAATAATGGTATGCGTTGTGCATGTATTTTATGGCTGTACCCAGTTTTGCTTTCAAAACTAAAATAAGACACCTGTTTTCCCCACCCTGTCTTGCTGAGTAGTCCCTTTAAGAGCATAACCTTGTTATCAAATATATGATATACCATCAGAGCTGGGGAGCTTCATACGCATATAAATATCACTCTTCCAGTTTGTGCTTTTTATACTAGCAGAAGAATCTAATGGAAATAAATTCAGTCCATGGGTCAATTACAGGCTTATTTTCATATTTATGGACTTAATACTTCCACACACAAAAAGATTCTAATGATAGCCTAAGGCACAGAGTAATCAAAACAACAGCTATTGAAAGGGAGAGAACCAAAGAAAAGTACCACTTTGAAATTCTACCCCTATCTCCTGATATTGTTATATACACTATGCAAAAAATGCTTTTTCACAAATGAGTATGATTTTTTACCTACTTACCATCAGGGTAATGTTAAAAAGAAACTAAGGCAAGAGTTGTTACTGGAACAAAAGCTGCACTTTTTCCACCTCCAAATTCCAGAAATTAATGCTTCCATGTGAATAACCAAGTTTCCTTCTTTCCTCTTGTTCCTCCTTGCCCTTGTCTCAGTTGGCAAAGCAGGACATCGTGCTTCCTTCACAGATGGGGATGTCCCCATGCTCTGCAGTGACTGAAGGGTCCTGGAGGCACTGGCCCCCTCCATGATACATGGCAGGCATCCATTCCCCACAAAGCAGCTACGCGTCTTGGGAGGCTTCACTGCTGCCTTGGGGAAGGGGGAGAGGGAAACACCAGCTTTAGTTTACTCTGTAGAGCTGTCAGGATAGGTAGCAGAGAGGTATGGAATTTAGAGGGGCTAAAGGAGCTGCTGCCATGCCCTGCCCTGCCCTGCCCTGTCCTGTGAAGGGGCTCCTTCTTCCCTAGTGCTGGCCATGGAGTGCAGGAGGCATTCCCTCCCCTGCTGTTATTGCTTGAAGCAGCCCCCTCCAAGATAATTCACAAATTTCCTCTGAGGTATCAGCTGGGCATATAAGTATTTGTTATCCCAGCTTTTTTTTCATGTATATTTTATGTACCAAGCAAGGATGTGTAGGGAAGGAAGGGAACATGTTTAAGCTTTCAATGCCAACTGAAGCAAGATAGACTGCACAAGCTATCACTGTGAACTTCATGCATTGCAACTTCGTCATGTTGCTTCTTGAGTTAGCTTTTTATTAAGAGTCACTGGATTGGAGCATCTTGCATGTGATTAACTACAAATGATATGTAGTTACTTGGAACATTTTGTGAAGTCATAGCAATCTCTATTGACAATGCATCTATTCGCTTGGTACGACATTTTCCAGCCATCAAGAATATTTTTATGGATCTGAATTCAATGCAAAGGGCCCTAAACTTCAAGCCTTAGTTCTCTAGAAATCTGAGATAAGAAATAGCAACAGAAAATGAAATATTTTCCTCATTTGCTGATTATTTCCATGGCCCCTGAATGCCTATGAATAAACTGTGCCACACCACCTGACACAAGAAAAATAGCCATCCAGGAAGCTTAATATTTGCTGTAACCTCAGTTTCCTGGAGCTGGAGCGCTCCCTTAAATAATTTACAGCTCCATATGTGAGATAAGACTATCTCCAGTTCTGGCTTTGTTGTGTGTCCTGGGTTATTCTAAACCACTTTGTGCAAGGGACATCCATCATTACAGCACCAGCTTTACCTTCATCCGATGTAGACATCTGAGAGACAGCGACTGGAAAGAATGCCAAAGCTGGAGATAGTCTGATGTCATTTTAATGATTGTAAATTATTGAAAGAAGAATACCACAGACAGAATCCCAGTCATTTGGAAGTGTTTGCTAAAATGTCTAAGAGGTCTTGAGTGACAATCTCTACTACACAGATGCAATGCAAATAAGGTTAATGACTTTCATTTGGGAGGGAAGAAGAACATAGGGCAGAGCACAATTTTCAACTCTATGCTTCAGGACTCTCAGTGGAAAAAGGAGCAACCCCACTTAGGAATGACTCCATCAGTTCTTCCTGTATTCCAGTAGCATCCATAAGAAATATGGTATTAAAAGCAATAAACCACCCAGTTTTATTTAAACACAGTTTATCAAGGACCCCAACTTTTACCCGCCCCACTCAACATACTAACTTCTGCTGACATCACTAGTATCCAGCATCAGATTTTCTGGGGTCCAGCAGGCAGAGAAGTTCCAGAAGCTGCCAAAACTGTTTTGTTACAGCTAGAAAGAAAGCAAGAAGGGAAGAATTATGAGGACAGTAAGAACTGCTGTGATAGATTTGTATATGAAACTGCCCTGGCAGCTGTGACCCTAGAGTGAGCTTGGTGGTGGGCAGGGGTGAGCTTCCTAACCCAGAGGATAAGAAGGTAGAGGAGCACCACAAAGAGCAGCAAGCTGACCTCTTGCCTCAGGAAGTGAGATGGCTTGGACTGTGATCTTTTCAACTGCCTTCTCCAAAAGGAAATTTTAAAGACAGTGCAGTAACTGAAAAGACACTTGCAATGTCAAGAAGTGCTTTCTACACAGTATTACAAACTCTCACCACCTATTACAGCATGTGTCTTCTCTGCCACACAGGCATTATCTCATCTCTTTAAAAGATGGGTAGATTCAGTCACAGAGAGGTCATATCCAAAGTCACATACAGAGATGGGAATTAGGACCCATCAAGTTGCACTATGGCAATGTAAAACATGGTATCTGTTGACTTCACAGTGGGAAGCCCAGCATTAAAAAAAATAAAATAAAAAGATTACCTACTGACATTTGAGGCATTTTCCACTTCCACACATCTGCTCAGGGTGCTGTATATTGGCTCCAGGTCCCCAAACCATGGGAAACGGCAGGCTTCCTGCACGGCTGCTTTGGTTGTGTTCCTCATTTCAGGCCATTGTTCCAGACTGTATCTTTTGTTTGGGCCTTGGCAGGCAGAAAGACAGAGAATGCTAATGAATATCTTCGCTGCAAGCACAATATGAGAGGCATCTCATTTTCATTTTCTTTCCTGTAAGTCTTGAGTTCTAAACTCAAGCTATGCGATCAAAATGAAATTCCCTGTAAAATGATGGGCTCTCCCTTTTGTGCAGGTAGCTGAAAGACACTGGATAAGCCACTTCTCAGGCAAACCCACACAGCCTTAAGTTTTAGAGAGCAGTACAGAAATGCAATTTATTGTTGCAAAATGGAAACTCTTGGATATTTGTTGGTAAAAATAGGGAATTTCTCTCCTACAATTTAGATCTCAAATACTGTCCATACTTAAGAGATTTGATGCAGGTGATTGTGTTGCGCCAATATTAGTAGGAGATGCTGGCATCATCATAACGACGCCTCTGGCTTCCTTTTGTTTCACCTAAATTTTTACCTCCAGAATCATGGGTGATTTCCTGACTTTTGGAAAGGTTCCCAGTTGTGGTTGTCAGCAGCACCCTCAGAACCTTTCTTATCCCTATCTGCAAAGGTAGAGAGTCTCTTTTATGTGTATGCATATATTTCATCTGGCATTGCACAGAAGCAAGCTTTTCCTGGATTGATCATGCTGGTCTAGTGTAAGCAGAACTCCTGCTTTTCAGGAAATGTAACCAGGAATTTGATGCCTCATTAAATCATCTCCCCCAAATTTCTGGCCCTCTGCTGGCTGAGATTTTCCAAAAGTGTACAAAGAAGGGTTTTGACTTTCAGCAGGCAGTGTTGAGCATCCGCAGCCACCACCGCCTCCCAGGGAGCTCCTGTCTGTTTGACAGTTTTGAAAATCATTAAGTCATTAAGCTACTACTTAAATTAAGAGCAAGAACCTAATTTTAGGTACCTGTATCTGAAATCTGTATTTGCTCGTTGCCATCACTTCAAAATTCCTGATACTAGGGGCAGAACAGGACTTCCTCAATCCTGACTTCATACATCAGCTCCTATAGTGTTGACCATCTCCCTTTGATTCCTTTCCTTAGGGGAGTTGTCTGTGCCCACTTTTTTCGTGGGTTTTAAAAAATCAAATAAACATCTTGGTGATTTGCATTTATGTGTAGATAGTCTGTATGAATGTGTGTGCACACCCGCTTGCATGTGTGCACGCCTAAGTCAAAGTACTTTAAAAAGCTTTACTGTACCTTAATACACATTGTCTATCATCAGTGGAAGTTTTCACTGTGTTCACAGAAAGGTGTGTGTGTGTCTCGGGGTGTGTGTGTATGAGAGAGAAAGAAAGAGCAAGAGAGACAGACGGAGAGAGGGAGAGAGAGTGCACCAGGAATTATCTATGCATAAAGAAATTAAAAGAGAATATTTTTCCAGAGCAATTGAAGCCCATCTCCTGAACAATGACGACAGCTCCTCATTTTCGACAACAATAGAGGGCACGTAGGAGTCAGCTCATTAGAATATCTGTGGCTCTTTTCTGTTCTCTCTGCATTAAGCCCCCATAATGTCAGTTGTCACTTATTAATGACAATTAACTAGTAATCAGCAGTGAGACTCTTCGAGGTGGTCCTTGCCTGACAGGTGAAGAAAGAGAACATTGCGTAGTGCCATGCAGTGACATGGAACCTTCAAAGGGAGCACGGCATTTCCATAAATTATTTCAGAAAGAAATTTTCTTTTAGACATCCTCTTTAAAGCATTAGGATCTTTAACCCTAGAAGGACTATACGGTTGCAGCTGTCCTCCCTCCCCCCTCCCCTTATCGCTAGTATTGGATAAAATTGGAAGGCAGCCTGATCTGTCATGTAACCCAATTCCCATCTGGGGCTGGAATAGCTATCAACCCACTCTGCTGAAACTATAAATACTTTCCCTTGATACTCAACCTTAAGTGCTCACTTAAAATGATGCCCAGATATCAATAGTGAGGTTGCCAACTGCGAGCAGCTAGGTGGATGGCCAGTAGAGACTGCAGCACATCTATTATAAAGTCTTTAAAAATTAAATGACTCACAAGCGCTCGATTTATGTACATGCATAGCCTACGAAATTGCACCATCTTCTCCCCTGTTTCTGATGGCTTTTACACTCCCTTCTTATGTCTTGTCTTAAAAGAGGTGGCAGTTACTGTTAGTGTGTGTTTTCACAGCAACCAGCACACTCAGGCCTTTGGACTCTGATTGCTATTACAATACAAATTTGATGTAGTTATTGCTCTTAGAAACACTGAAGTGGGAAAAAACCCAACCACCAGCAACAAAACAACTATAAAGATTTTCCCAGAAAAGCATTCCTCTCTGCTGCTCTCCCCATCTTATGCAACACCAAGAGCCCTCATCATCATACTTCACTCAAACTCTTTGCTCAGGCTTCCATCCTTATCTCGCCTCCTTCTCCCTGACCCTCCAGCTTTTGAACAGACAGTCCTGTGAAGTCTTTACATTAAATATTTCAGCTGTCCACTACAAAACCCTGAGACAAATTCAGCCTCATTCCGTGTTTTTTGCAGGAGGTCAGAGAGGTTTCCAAACATCACTCAGGCATACTTATATCTCCCAGCACAGAGCCCCTTTGAGCTTCACCTTGCTATGTCCCGTTTTGTCTCCTAACAGGCAAACAGGCCTTCCAGCCTCTCCCTTTTCACCCCTCTCAGTCTTAGCTTTGAAAATCCCTGACATCTACTCTTGCTAATAGCAATTATTCTTCTATTATTTCTTTTCCCCACCTTGTCCTTCTTCTCACAGTGGATGTCCAAGATCCAATTTTTTTTGTTCTGCTTTTACCCGTCTGATGGCTGCTGATCATTAGACTCCATTCTTAGTCACTTCTAAGTCCTATTTCTTCTTTGCACTTTTTCAGACTCCCAGTTGTCAAAGCACACTCAAAAATGTGAAATGTGACACTCACCACCCCCCAAAACTTGGGTGGAGGATCTCCATGCAATGTTAAGTCTCGACCTGCTGCCTTTTTTAGAGCAAAGCTATCTAATTTTTCAAATTATCCCACCACAGAAAAGTGGTGACAAGAAATAATAGACAGTTAATGCTAAATGCTACAAACTTTAGCAAGGTAGCACTTTCAGAGACAGCCAACAATACAACTCTCCCTTGAACATAAAGACACACAGTGCTACACGGTGCCTCTCTGAACCACATTTTATCATCATGCTACACACTCAGATACTACTGCGTGTAATTATTAATACAGCACGCCCACTGCAAACATGCTGGGTGCATTTGACCTTGGACTACGAAGTAATATACCAATTGTATATTTTATATATATGTCAGCCTTCAAGTGTATTTTGGACACAGCATTTGCACATTAGTAAACTTAAAGCTTGTTTACTGTCAGAATTTTCCAGTTAAACCATTACAGTTACACTGGTAGCAATACACAGTTTCCCTGACACACCAGCCCTTGGCAGATTTTCTTATTAGAGAATAAAAGTGGCTTTTTCCAGTTTGGCTTTAATTGATTCTAAAGTACTTTGGTCTAAACTGAGAAAAAAAGTCCAGAATGAAAATGCCTAGGGAATGACTTATAGCAGTCACCTACTGATGAGAAAAGCCATTAATGAGTCTCACATCCTACCTACAATGGGCCTAGTTTCATCTGGAACATGGGATGAACAGAAGTGACCTTCTACACAACTTTTTCACCTTTATAAGTAGTACTTAGAAATTAGACATCAAGGACCCTGAAGCCAAAGGGCAGCATTTTCAAGAGCCAATTCTTGTATTGTCATACATAGTGGGTTAAGCTAGAGTGAGAAGACATGTTAATGGAGCGCCATTTCTGAAAACACAAAACTTTGTAATGCTTTATCAAGATCAAAATCCCCTGCTATCCTGTTCCTCTCCCTCCCAGTCCACCCTCCAGCTCCTTGCAGAGCAATAGTGACTTGCAGAGCCATTCTGCCAGTTTTCCTTGCTATGCTGGAGGCTGAGAGGAGAGCACGGAGAAGATGATCTTCTTGACACTGAACCTATAGCAGTGCTTCCATGACAACAAATAAGATGTTACACTTTGGAATCGTGCAGTAATAAACTAAGTCTAACCAGGACTTGAAGAAGGCAGTTAATTTTGACAGAACACTGCTCCTCAGAAATGCTTGGGTTAGACCACAATTTCTTTGCATGTCCCAATATACTGTGCATTTCCTGGGGGAAAGAGGAAAAAATGGCAGAAATCTTCTTTTTTCCCAGCTGGGTTTCACTGCCAGAGACCGTCTTCAGGAATTTACAGCAATGGAATCCACTAGTTGCAGAACGGGGTAAATGGCACCTGATCCAACCGGTCTGTCTGTATCTGAGAAAAATGCCCATTTCCAAGATAAAGCAACCTATCCTGCCATTCAAAAATACAAAACCTTGTAATTTTAAGTAATTCAGCAGGACTGATACTTGGTCTCATCACTGTTCAGTCTTGAGTATCCAAACCTCACTGAAAGGAAAGTCAAGGGGTGAAAGGATTCTGACCATGGTGATACACAGTATGATATAAAGAAACTGAAGTGCCAGCTGGCAGGTTAATACATTTTGCCAAACTGATTTAGCACCTACCAGTCCACTTGTGAACTTATTTGAAAGGAACTGCTTGCTCTTAGCTATTGAATCTTCCATCCCAGATCATATTGGATGGAACTCAATTTCTTGTTGTGATGATAAGCCTTCTGGGGAGTAAGGAACTGTGCCTGAGAGCATGCTCTAGTGGCTACACCTCTAGCTGCTGGTCAGGAGCTTTGGGCACTATTTCTGACTACATGGCTTGTAGCATGCTGCTTTCTGGATTCCACCATCGTGGGTGCCATTTTTGGGTAGGAAATACAGGTGCCATTCTGCTTTAGTGGTTCACGACGAGCTCTAATACAAACTTCAGTTTTTACACACTCTTGAAGAGGTGGCTTTGGACAAGTTGTCATGTGTACCAAGAGAGGTGACTTCCACCTGCATGACCCTGAAGGTTGGCCTACTATGTCCCACCAGCCTCTAAGATTTCATAATGTATGCTGTTCTGAACAAATGAATCAGCTCTGGACTCCTACAAGAGCAGATGGGTTGCAGGCACCCAGACTCCAACCTTCCTTCCTCAAGTGACCATGTGGCATTTAACCACAGGTGTCCTACGTCTGACAAGCCTGGTCAGGAACCTGTCAGGCTTTAACCTGCAACTTCAGACAATGCTGACACAACCACTCTGGACTGAAAAACAGCACACTCTCACTATAATAAATTTTACTAAATTTATACTGTAGTGACGGTCAACACATTGTACCCTGAACAATTTAGTCTAAGAAATGCTTCTTTAGAAAGAATTAATAATTTCAACAATTAATTTTCCCTGAATGTTTTACAATAAGAAGTTTATCCAGAAGTAAAAACCATTCAAATCCTGACAACCTGGCTATAACTAATCAAATTCAAATTTTTTATTTTTCACAGGGAAGGGAAAAAACCCCAGGTAACAACTACAGTAGTTAGGATAAAACTTACTAGATTCATTTTGACTGCGCTGACCCTGATTCAGCGGTCACTGGACAGAACTGTAGAGATGTTTAAAAATAAGGGATCTTCACGACAGAGTAACTTGAGCTTCTCATTCCCACTGGGAAGGTCTACAGCTTTTATAATCATTACATATTCTAATATTGGTTGTCTGAAAATAACTAGGTCCACTAGCCATGTGTCAGTTCACAGTCCTGACCTCCTAGTGCTAAACTATTCTAAAATCAGTTTTTCTGTATCACCACTCAAAAAAAAGAGCTAATGAAGATGTGGTATAAAGAAGCATATTTCATAAATTACACTGACCTCAGGTAATCTGCCTCATCTCAGACTTGTAAAATGCTCTCCTTTTTTACAACACATCCAGTTTTGAATATTGATATTTTCACTTAGCTATGATATCAGCTTCTACTTAGAATAGCATCTTTCATACCAAAATGTGGTCTCTCCACCTACCTGTAGGATGAAGCTGAGAGTGATGAAGAGAAACTAGGCAAAGCCACATGAAATATTACAAGAAGCAACTCAATCAGAAGAGTGGCAAAAACAAAAATTTGGAAGAATTATATTATATAGATTAGTATATGGCCAGTAAATTTGGGTTAGCATTCTGCTCTCATCCACGGACAGAAAAGGACCCTGCTTTTAAATTTCAGCGAACAGATGGTGAAATCCCACTTCCTGCTACTTTCATGCTGGGAGAGTAACTCAATACTGCATCAGCCAGGAGACCAACACCTACAGAGCTGCAAGAACACTCCACATGGAAACTGGCCTCTCCTTGGAGGTCTCCTAACCAGGACCCCTGCCATATTATTTAAAGAATATCACATGCTCAAATCTGAGATAGCTTTGGAAAATGCAAGCAAAAGCTGATGCACTGTACCTTGATTAGTCTAACACAAGACAATATGTATATTTTATGCCTTTATACTTAATTGCAATTGCATTTTAGTGGCTTCCATGAAAAGGACAGATTATATTTGGTGTCATTACTACTAGTGTAACCATCCAGAGAAATCTGTAACATAGTTTTGTTGCAGAAGATATTAGGGAATAACCTGCGAAACGCTATTAAAAAAATTAAAAAGGTCATTTCATTCAGGACTAATGTCATCAGTACACAGGTCTCCCAAATTTCCAGTGGTTTGCATCAGCTTTGAAACAGCAACATAGAAAAATGCACCAAAGCAGAAACCAAACCTGTGAAAAGAAGCAAACCAAGATCTTCTGTTCTGAGAATGGATACAAGCAAGGGCATGAACACCAGCAATGTAATGCTAAAAAAAATGAGCTTCATACATCTCTGAAAAGCATCAGACACACTGGATTTTGCATACATTACAAAACAGGTATACAGGCTTACAGACACTATGATGGGGTTTAAAACTCCTAGGTTTCTTTTCTTCAAGATCAGTCCTGAAAGGCTATATGGTCTCTTCCATCCAATAGCTTTAGAAGGTACTCACAGAATAGCACAAACTTACTGTTGTTGCAATCTTATTGAAATACAGAAGAAATAAACTTGAAAAAAAATTCTGGGGAAAAGAACAAGTCTGTTTTAAACTGTGCAATTTCTTTTCTAAAAAGGATTTTTTTCTGAAATACAACATTCAAACAAGTGACAAAAATCCAAATAATAAAGATTGTACTGTCACTGTACTTCATTTTCTTAAGCAGGTGAACCATCAGAGCCCTCCAATTTTTATCTGCTCCATATTTCAGTCGTAGAAAATGTTACATCAGCATAGTCACCAGGTAAAGCTGCTGGTTTATTCTAAATGGACTTTCTTCAGACAGTGGCACAGATGATGAGTGATTGTCCAATTTTGAAGCTATCAGAACTGAACGGTTTTAGCAATGTCATAAACACCTCTCGAGGGAGTCACCTGGTGTTGAGAACTCACTTTACATGCCGTGTTTCAAAATCAGTTTTAATGGATTTACATTAGATTCAAACCCACTTTAGAGCTATTATTTCTCCCTTTCAACCTTTTCACACACTACTGCAATGTACTACAGCATATTTTATAATCACATGTTTGCAGGCCTGTGGGAAAGTAAACAAAACTTCAAAGGGTTATTATTTAAGGACTCTATTATGGCCATAGGCCTGACTGTTTTTCTTCCTCACCACCCCTTGGGCCCAAAGCACATAATCATCCAGTAATTGAACTGAAATGTCTAAATGGCTAGATCCCCTGAAGGACATAGGTAGTTAGCAGCGAAGAAAGTAAGGGACATTTTAAAAAACCCTCATGGCACTTTCCTGCACTACTTAGAAACACCGTGCAAATGTAACTGACCTGGACCTGATAGGTTTTTACAGAGAACAGAAGAGTGCATGGATATTTCTGGAGTTGTAGCTAAAGTAAAGATTAAATGTCAAACTGTGCTGTATTTGGAAGCAAAGATCTTACATTTAAATTACTTTCAGAAGAACTGAGAAGAAGAAACAGAAATATACATATGTACACAGAAGTATATATAACACAATAGTATCACTAATACCATGTGAAAGCAAACCCCTCTAGGTCCTCATATTTAATAGCCCCTCCAAAAAGTGTAATGGATAGCAGATCCCAGGCTTTCATACACTGTAACTGTCAAAGCACTCAGGAGATAGAAAAGTGAAGGCTCTGACAGCTCTCTTTTACATTCTAAATGACATCTGCATTCAACAGAACAGAAATAAAGATTAAGGGAAACACCTGATACGATAGCACTCAGCTTACCTCAAAATGCAATATTTAAAAAGTACAGAGAAACATAGGTCTGCCTCCTTGTACTGTAAGTAAAAACTGGTGTCAAAGCCTCTGAGGTCTTCACCGCTGCCAGAAAGGCAGCACCGCATTTTCCAACAGGCTGCAGGGGCACGAGCCAAAGCCTCTCGCTATGAAACTGTTGAAATCAAAAGGTGCTTCACCAGAGAAGGGAGGGAGGAGACGGCCTTTGAACGCACACAGAAAATGGCTACGGGTACAGTCACACAGCACAAGGAAATTAACTTGGCCAAAAGCTTTGCAGCCTCCCTTGTGCCCCAGTGAGGAGCAGAATGTCCCTCGCTGCTCTGGCTCTGTACCTTTCGCAGTGCGTACCTGCTGCAAATCTCTTCTAAGAGGTTACCAGCATTACGGCTTCCAGCGAGACACGTCGGCACACAGATCACGAGAGATGATTTCAAATAGATTTTCGCTGGTTGATTATATAAACGATGCCTCTTATAGCAGGAATAACACCTCAAAGGCAATATAATGACGACATGACAATGTATGTAAATCAAGAACTGCATGTGGGTTTATTTTACACTTGAGAAAACAGTGGATTTAATTGTGTGAACCAAAATGTACTGTACAATATTAATGATAAAACATCAAAATGTATAATTCATAGTGCATTGCTTGCTTTATTTTTATTTATTTATTTTTTTGTCAGATAGTTCCTTTAAGTACATGCATCTGGAAAGATGCAGGTGCCAGTAAAATTCCTCTATTTATATCAAGCTGCAGGAACTAAATTTTATTCAAAAAGTGTGGTTTTACATTATATACACAGAAATCGAATATAAAATGACAATATAAAAAGTTAAAAGAGAAAGCATACAGCCAGAAGGTACAAAGAAAGTTGAACAGTTTAAAATGGTACGATATGTAACATGTATTTTTTTAAGCTGATGCTGGCAATTTACAAGGAACAGAATCCAACATTTGCCCCATTTTTTTTTGTTTTCATTTACCAATGCAGCACACTATAGAAAGGTCAGCTTGTACCAAAGCTTAACATTTGTAAATAACTATAAACTGCAGTATTTTACAGAAAAAAAAAATAAAAGAAAGAAAAGAGCATTTTTACATTTGTTTTAAATAACAGCTTGCATACTTGTTTTTTTTTTTTTTTTGCCAAAAAGTGGCAATTCTCAGCATCCAGAGGATTTGGGCATAGTGGCAACTTGGTTTGCTTTTTTTTAATTATTATTTAACTTATACAGTTGTGGCTTCCTAACCCCTTGAGTACTACACAGCTCTCCTTCTTCCAAGGACTGCATGCACAATATCTTCACAAACCAGGTCTGCATTAAAAAAAAAAAAAGGAAGCTCATTCATTAAAAAAAAAAGTCCTGCTTCCGACACAGCTTTTATTTTAATGAAATGCCTTTAAGCCTTTTGTTTTGTTTTGTTTTGCTTTTCCTTATTTACTTATTTAGTCACTGGGAAAGGCACAGAAATGCTATTACAGTTCTCAGAGGGTTAAAACTTGACACTACCAGGTTCTGTGACCTTTATTGTCATGGCAACTTTGTAATTTTAGGATGTCTCTTTATCATTGTTCTTTGTGTCTTTCTTTACGGCTAAATTAATGTCTCTCAATAGTGTCTCCCACTATATTCTACAAAAGATAGCTTAACATCAAGGACAGATGTTGAAAATAAAGGTCAGACTTTGACTCACAAAAAAATAAAAACAGAAACAAAAAAATAACCATGCACAGATCAGACAAAGAGCATATAAATATAACTACAAAATAAGTGTAAGAAAAACCAAGGTCCAGATAGGCAGTTCAGCAACAAAAGTAAGACTGATTTCAGAGGCTCAGGTCAGGCCTAGTGCAGTACTATGAAGAAGTTTAGTGCAATGTTCCTGTGGTCACTTGCATACCTGGCTGCTTACCTGGACGCTATTGTTTTTCTAACTCAGTTACATAGATCAGATGGTCCTCTGGGGACTTGCCATGTGTTTTACTAAGGTGCAGTTTGACTGCATGCTTGCTTGCAAAAGTTCGGTTACAGAGCTTACATTGGAATGTGGAGCCTAAGTCCTCCTCAGCAATTCCAAGTGAGCCCAAAGTCTTGTTTGCGAGGACTTTTGAAACATTCTGCTGTTCTTGAATCTGATTAAGTGGCAACTTTGACAGATCCTTCAAACTAAACCCTAGGTGTGTCTCTAAGTGACTTATGTATGTAGAAGCAGTCCTGAACTGAGAGGCACAATCATTGCAAAAGAAAACAGGATGTCCTGTGTCCAAGTTCTTTAAAAATTTAGTTCCACCTGTCCTCCTTAGCTGATACTTCACATTGGCCAGCCAGTGGCTAATTGTGGTCATGGAAAGACCAGTAAACTTAGAGATGTGTACCCGCTCTTGTGGACCTAGGTCCGACATAATGTATTTGCCTTCTGGGGTCTCCCTCAAGCTGGAAGCAAACTGGGCTTGAAGGATCAGAAGATGCTGAGGGTTCCAGTTGGACTGCCTGCCCTTCCTCTTGTGTACTGGTGACAGTTCATCCAGAGCTTCCTCAAAACTGCTCCCGTCAGCATCAGACTTCTCTGACACAGTAGAGGGAGTTGAAGACTTGGGTGTCAAACGGCCCGTGAGGTTCTTCACCATATCAGAAATATCCAGCAGGGCACTCTCCCTCAGTGGGGATGAGGCAGAGTCAGCCACGCTGGAAACAAGAGGCTTGTTTTTGGACTTAGTTAAATCAATAGGTTGATCGCTGTTCTCATAGTAATATCGGTCAATAGCATCAGACTGCTTGACTGGAGTGGTTGGGTAAATGGGTTTGTCCAACATGCTGTTACTAATTTTGTACAGCATGGCCAAAGGGTCCAGAGAGGGGCTTACTGGCTTAGAAATTTTGCCTAAGTGGGTATTCATAATGGACTGTAAAGCACTCAATGGATTAATGAAGGATGGCTCAGGTGAATGATCTGTGATAATTCCTAAATTGTTACAGCCATTTGCAACCTTTGTTTTAAGTGGCTCTGTACCATTTGGCGTATGTGCTTCTGCTGGACTATCTTTTTTGACCTTCTGAACTTCTGACTCAGAGCTCTTCTTTGGCTGCTGTTTGTTATTTATTTCTTCTGCTTTTGGGAAATCCTTGTTTTCTTTAGCAGCAGGTGACATGGGTTTAACTGGAGAACTCTTCTCCTTCTCCAAAGGCTTCTCTTCCTTCTTCACGTTGATTTTACCGGTAACTTTCTCCACTAGTTCCTCCATAGCAGATACATTGCTCTTGTGAGGTGGGGGAGTGAGATTGCCTGGGGAATGGATGAGTGCGTTGTGTTCTGACGACAGTGATTTCACACTGCTTGCGTAGGACGGCTGCATTTGAACGCTCTGCACCGCAGGCTGAAGGGGTTTGACTGTTCCTGGGAGCTGGTAAGCTGCATGAATACTGGGATATCCTCCCCAGGAAGGGGCTCCGTTCTGGGCTTTGCTGATGGCTGTTGTCACTGTGTTCTCCAGGGATTTCAATATGTCAATTCCGCCTTTAGGACTATCATCTAGGTCCTCCTCTCTGAGGTATTGATACAAAGTTGTTGGCTCAAATTTCTCCGTAGAGTCCTCACTCTCTTCTTTAATCTTTTTCTCTGTTTCAGTGACCACCAGCTTTTCTTTCTCTAGGTCTTTCTTTTCCTCCGAATTTGTGGAGCCCGCTGGGGAATCAGGCTGCTTTTTAATGTTGGAGGCTGGTAGCCTTGTGTGGGTGGTGGGTGGAAGAGGTATAGACTGTATTTTCTCCTCCACCACTGGGTCCAACACCAGCTGTTTGCCTTTTTTGGAAGCAGAATTGGTCACCTTCAAGAAATGACCGGTGACCATCATGTGAGCAGTGAGCTGCTGCAAAGTATCATGGGAACTGCCACATTCCATGCATTTCAGTATTTGGGCTTTGCGTGCCTCAAACTGCCAAGTGTAGCTAGCACCATTTTGATAGCCATAGCGGTTGTTCGGAGTCACGTAGGGGTTGGCAGTTTTCTGATCCTTTGCAGACTCACCCAGTGAAGCTTCTGCCGTGATCCCCGTTGGCTCAGGTGAACAAGGCGAAGCCAAATCCTGAAGTGCTCGCTTTTTGGTAGAAGGGACCAATTTGGTGATGGCTGGTACTGGCTCCTTCAGAGGCACTTTCTGGTAATGCTTTGTTTTTATCATATGGACGCTGAGGTCTTGCAAAGACTCAAATGAATGCCCACAGTACATGCACTTCAGCACTTTCTGGGCATCCTCTTTGCCTTCCATTTCCATAAGTGATCGTTTCCTAGGCTTTGACCACCGCTTGGTCTTATCAGCTTCTTTATCTCTGTTGTCATCACGGTAATGTCCAGTTTCATTCATGTGCACTGTTAGCTCCACCAGTGTGTCGTAGGCTGCGCTGCAGTCTTTGCATCGGAACTTGCTGGCACCGGTGAACACAGACCCATAGAGTTTATTGTTTTGCCGGTACAGCTGTACTGTGCTGAAGAGACTCGGCTCGGGGAGAAGTCCATACGATGAGGTCTGCTGCAGAGTTTTAGCTAATGCAGCTTGGTGCCAGTCGTAACCTGAGCCACCACTGTTACTATTACTGTTACTAGTACTAGTGGTGGTCGTACTGGTACTAGTGTTGCTACTGGTAGTACAAGTACTCTGGGAATTGGCATTGGTGTCAGTACTGGTGGTGTTTTCATTCTGGCTGATTCCATTGTTGCTGGTGGTTGGGTTGGATTTCTTTAAGTCCAAAGCTAAACTGGACCAGCAAGTCTCTGAAAGCAAATTTGCATACACAGCTTTTATTTGTGCCAAGCTGTCCTGTGGATAGGAAACATTGTCTGTGCACTGAGGATCCTCTTTCTCTTCTTTAGAGGAAGTGCTTTTGAAATGGGCCAGCTGATCGCTGTTTTCACTAAACGGCGAACCATAGCCTGCATCCTGATTAGTTGCAGTGCTGACTGGGGAGTTCTGGTAGCTTTGAGCCTCTTTGATCTCCGCTTCTTCATTGCACAAATACTCATTCTCCTGGATGTCCAGAGACAGCCCATCATCTTCCACGCTGTCTTCATCTATTTCTGCTGCTTTCAATTCTTCCTCAGGAACATATGCTAAAATACAGGAGGGGAGATGGGGGGGAAACAAGACAAAGTTATTGAACGCGCACATTTTACATGGCTCTCTTCTGCACTAAAAACAGTAACCATGAAGACAAATTTTGAAGATATATCCAAAACCGAAACTCACCATCACTCATACACTCCTCCTATAAATCCACATACTCTGTCATGGTTACAGATTGATATCAGTGATACTGAAGAATAAACTTTGACTTCAGCGGTAAAATATGTGCCAGGACCACAGTAAATACCATAGTATCAAAACTAAAATCAAACAAAGAGCCTACTAAACTAGTTTCTATCAACTTAAAAAATGGCCTGGTACTGAGCTATATTTACTGCACTACATATGTATGTGTAACACGTTGCAGCTGACCTGCATCCCTCAGACCATGACGCTCAGAATCACTGACTTGACCAACTCTACCTTGTCAGTTCTGTCTTTTCTTGCAAACTGGCTTTAGCTACAGCTTCAGAGGCCATTTCTGTGTCACTGATACCTGACTCTAATGAAGCCATACAGGGCAAGAGTGTCAGGTCAGCTGTTCCCAGGGTCTCCTGGTGGCTGGCTGTACTGTGTCCATCTGAGAGCAGAACAGCTTTCATTTTTGAAAGGCAAAAAGAGAAGCAAGACTGATTGCTTTCTGAAATGGGTAGGATATAGTTTGCCTCCTGTTATGATCTGATGTGGATCCTGCATTTACCATTTTGAAAAAAGCAGTCAGAAACAAAAAGTAAATGCTAGAGATTAATTTCTTAAAGCAACAAATAAAAACCTTGAGATTTCCCCTGCAGCTTGATTATAGGCTTATGGAAAATATGAAACTTTGCTATTGCATTGCTACCTGTGAAACTATATGATCTCACCAAACTATGTGTTTATCTATATCAAACTATTTGTTAAACTAGCAAATATGATATTCATGAGCAGAAGGCCGTTACATCAAAACACATTTACTCCAAGGGCTCAATTCACGGAAGTGACTTACATGTACCTAAGTGATAAATGCACACTTTCATTGCAAAGCAAAAAACATAGTTGTACACATTTCCCTCCAGTTTTGTAAAAAAAGTTTAAAAAAATCACAATGCTACTGGAATGTAGATCATTTATAAGAATGTCAAGGTAGAAAACATGGATTATGAACAATTTTCAGTAACTGAATAAAAAAGTGCCTCCTTGTCAGGTGAACTGTGCAGCAAGTGATGCTGAAATGTGTCCTATGTCCTTCCATGGTACAATACTGAAAGAAAGCCAGAAAAGAGGCACTTCTGCTCCTATGTGGTATGAAGAAAATATGTATTATTATGTTAACAAAGCTGAGGTCTTCTTCAGCTGGGGGGAGCATAAGCACAAGACGAGCTTCTTTTTGTACACAGTTGTTACTATATTCTGAAATGTCTTTTCCTAAAAATAAAAAGAATCTTCTTTCATTGTAATATGAATACTCTTTGAAACATCTCTTTTTTTTTCTTTTTTCTTTTTTTTTTTTTATTTTGTAGAAAAGTAGCAATATTACAGTCAGTACTGCATTATGTATTCACCTTTGCAATTCAGTCTTAATGCAGCCCCTAACTGCTTCAGCCTGATCTTTTAAGGTGAAGTAGGAAAATACTCCATCTAGTACTGGGGTTGTGCTGAACCTTAAAATGCCCACTGCATTTTTCATCTGTCCCCTAAGTGTCAATTTTTTCAGAAGATAATTTTACCTTTTAGTTTTTAGAAAAGTTCTAATCAGAGCCCAATTCCTTACAGATAAATCAGCCTCAAGTGTTTTCTAATATGTTTAAAAGGACAAGAGAGTACCAAGCACAATAAATACAAGTCAGAAATAATCCTGGGGTCAAAGACCAGGAAGATGCCAGAAAAGCATTGTGAAACCAGATGAAAATATTCTCCAAGAGGTGTTTCGTCCATAAATGAAGAATAGAATGCAGAAGCAGTAAGGCAGTCAGCTTCCCTGTCCTGCAGCAATGCTGCTGTGGAAACACTCTGCAGATATTTGAGCCTGGTAGGACCGCTGCAGTTCTGAACTCTAGGTACGCACGTAGAATTCACCCCCACAGCTACAGTCTGGGATCTCTTAGCGCTCTCATCCAACACACCTGTTTGCAGTAATTTCTAATGGCAAAAGACAATACATTTTTGAGTTTCAGAAAAGTGAAGAACAGTTAAAGAAGAATATGGTTTCTGATTTAGAAATTACTTCTAAATAGAAAAAAACCCTCTGAGACCTAAAATGCACAACAATGGGCAGTTACCATCTGGCATTCTTATTAAAAAAAACAAAACCAAAACAAGCACAAGCTAAAAACTGAGAGGACACACATTTTGAGCTTTTATGAACAGGTATCTTCTCACTAACCACAATGCAACTATGCCACTTTTCTCTAATTTTCACATCCCAATATTTTTAAGTACTAGGTGCAAAAAACTGTTGTAAGATGCTGGATGTTCCTCTAGTTGATACAGCATTTTGTAAGGATCTGTGTGAATTATTTGCTTACATCTCTTTACTTAATTCTAAATTGCATAAATACATATTTTTATAATTGCTATATGTAACCATCTAAACATCTGCTTAAGTAGAAACTCTACATGATCCACTGCCGTGCCTTTTATTTTCCTTTATTTACTTATGATGGCATTTCTCTATTCTCATACTTTTGCACTGTATCATAAAAATAAAAAGGAGCTAAACCACACAAGAAACATTAAAATTACATGTAAGGTCCATGTTAAACTGCCAAAGCAAAGAAACTGAGTGTTAGGGTGAAATATCCATCTTTTACTTACTTTTCCTACTCTTCGGTTTTGCTGAGACTACTACACGATTGAGTTCACTCCCTTGAAAACATATACTGCATTATAAGGGCTAAGAATGTACAATTGTCCAGAACTATGATTTTCTACTATTTCAGATTTTAAGCCAGTTCTAAAAAAAATCCTGAATTTGTATGATGTGCACACCCATATGTCTGTACATGTATCTAAGGTCACAAAGAAATAATGTTTCTTAACAAAAAGAAGAGTACTTTATCTGTATAGTTTAATTTCTATCACTGCAAACAAAAAATATTCTATTTAGCTCCTCTGGTTATCACAGGATACAGAAAATACCTGTTCATTCACGACTACTAATGCTTATGAGATGAACAGCAGCACACTCAACATATGGTATTTTGCAAGGTCAGTGCAATTCTCTAACTGAAAAGGTTTCTGTAAGAGCTAACACAGAAGCAAACAAAAGGAAGAACGTTAATTCTTAAAAACATGTATGTTTTACTAAAATTCTCACAGAAATTTGACAAATAAATAAAATTCAGTATTTTAAACACAGCAAAAATGTTCCTATTATAATTACTTGCAGAGACAAGTAATACATTGTACCTTATATAAAAGCATGAGATGTTCAGATTCTAAATTATAAAACGTAGATCAACAGACAGATTTCAGACAACATATCTTTCTGGGACCGAGTAACTCCTAGCAATCTTCTCCGGACATTCCTGTATCTGCAAAGACACTGCTGGTATACACATGTCCCAAAAACACACAAAAATATGAAGAGCAGATATAAGCCATGATCCTTCTCAACAATAACTATATTCAAAGCAGAAGAAATTACAGAACATAGTGTCAGCTTTCCTCTTCCTTCTCATTTGTATCTGGACAGACTGAGGCAAATGCAAGGTGTAAAAGGGGAAAAAAACCTTCAAATTCCAGACAACTAAAAATTAGGGGGAGCATTTTGTATTTCCTTTCTTCCTATTATGTCTTGCTATTATTTTTTTGCCTATAAAATGTGCCTTCTGGATGCCAATGCTTCCCCATAGATATACTGTCATCTTTGAGCAGTGTTAAAAGCTGTGCATTCTAATCTAAGTGGACATGAGACGCTATATATTGTACATGTGAGTAGCACAGCACATTGTGTTTGCTTCAGTGAGAATATTTACACTATAAATACACATCCATTGTTTGAAAAAGAAGACAGAGATCTGAAATGTAAGGATGTGGTTAAAAATACAAATATTCTCACATAAAACCTTTCCACAACCTTGGAACGGTGCTTTTGAAGGAATCTGTCTCTACGGAGGTATTCTTTTCCATTCAGAAAGGGATTCAACATTGAATAAATTATTTTGAAAAGGACCAAAAGTAATAATTGTATTTGGTTTTAATAGTGTATGAAATTAAATGCAGTAAGCTCTTCAAGACCCAATTTTAAATCCTGCAAATAAATAAATTTATTCAGAATAAACACCTAAGCAGTGAAGGTCACAGTTCAGTAAAGGAATTGAATACTGAAATAATTTTCACTGAAATACGTATTTCATAGTTTCAACAAATAGGGACAGGTTTAGGTCTAAAATTCTTCACTAAATCAGAGCCTACTCTGTGACTAAACAATAGTGGCACAATGTGAGTGCTCACCATTCTTCAACAGATGTATTGCCACAGCTTCTAATATTTACCCAGCCAACAGGAGACAGCAGCTGCAGAAGTTTTCACAGCCCACACTGTCACCTTGCACAGACTGCACTCCAGGCTGGGGGTGATTTCCACTGAACTCAAGAACACATTTCATATCTTAGGAAAAAAAGTACAGATAGAAAAGACAATCTATAGCCACACATCTCCCTCATTACAGAAAAACAAGAGGGAGATGAAAAAACCCAAACCATTTACAGACATGTTTCCAGAATACAGAGTCATGCGAGTTTTACAGAAGAATCCAAAATCTCATATTGTGAGAGGTTAACATGCCTGCTGGAAGATTTGTGAATCTGCTGTATTAGTATATACAAATGTTCATACAAAATTCTGGCACAGATGCTACAAATCTGTGTGCATGTGTGTGTGTCTCTCTATTACGATGGGCACTATGGTGGAAAAATATGGCTTAGTTATGACAATGGCTGAGGAACAGCACAGACTATGAGACCTTAGCACAGACTAGATAACCTTACTACAGAGGTTTGTGTCTTTCATTTCTAATTGCAGCAAAATGGGGGGCAAAATACTGGAACTGCCTACCCTGTAATTCTAATGCAATGGGTCTGAAAAGTAGATAAGGTACTGTAACAAGAACCTCCGTGCTTCTAGCAGGTTGAATGATAACCCTTAAAGGCATCCCATTAAAAGCCAACAAAAAGATTCTTCACCTCTTTCTCTTCTCTCCTCTATCCCCTTAAAATGAACGCTGCAAATTATTAGCCAACACTGGCAATTGGAGAACGAAGCAGCTTGCATGTGGGTATACTTTCACAGTGATTCTAATCTGAGAAATTTACTTGCTCTTCCCCTTCTATCTGATAAACTATACATTCAAGCATTCTCATTAGTGTTCAGATCACCAAAGAGAGCTGGAGATGAATCAGTCCGTCCACCCCTCCTCTCCCTGCTCTGTCGAGATTATTTCATTGAAATGTTCATTTTCATCCCTGCTGGCAACATTAGAATGGAAGTATTTAACCTGTTTCCATTACTTATACAAATTACCATTATGGGGTAGGACAGATGTTAGAATCATGCCACATAACTGACTTCCATACATTCTTTACGGGGAGGATAAGAAGAAGGAAAGCTGTTAGATCATATTATCCAGTCTCAATAATGTTCTCTCTCCTCCCAGATTCATTAACTTCCAACATCAACGTTTCCCTTTCTTTCTGTGTGAAAATGCTCCGTCTCCTTGAGCTCATTTAATTTGGAGCAGGAAATCTTTGTCAGAAATAATTTTTTGATCAGGTGCTCTAACTAAGGGGCGAAGGGGGGCTGGGGAAAGAATAAAGAAAAGGGGGGGAAAAACCCAACACCTTGTCGAAAATGTTATTTCTCTAACATGGATGATGAAAGAGAAGTCAGTTAAGATGCTGGTACTCAAAGATGGCTGTCACTTCAGATAGGGGATGGCACGACTCACCTAGACAGGTGACGCTTTGGTGGAGAAAAGGCTTGCTGCATTATTGAGAGCACCAAAGATCAGGATGACAAAGACTGTAGGCCCAGGGTGCCTGGGGCTCCTAGAGAAGTGACTTCAGCAGGCACATGGATTTCAGCCTCCATTTGCATCACTAACTAACAGTGAAGTACAAAACAAAAGTTCGGTGATTAAAAGGCAAGCACACAGTTACAGAAGGTGAACACCCCAGTCACCATCAGCACTATCTTTCTGTTCATTTCAAAAGAACATGGTAAAAGCTCAAGGTGTTTAAATAAAAGAAAAAAAAAAAGGGGTTTTATTACAAATTACTTATTCAAAAGGCTTTCCTGTTCAACTCCCTATTTTCCTGCTGAATTATGTTCCTGCCCACCCCTTTAATGCTTGCTTAAGGCTTTGTGATTTTGCCATCCCAGAATATATTCTTGCACTCTGACTGTAGCTGAGAATCACTGCAAAACGCATCAAATTTGCCAGCCCTTCTCACATGAACAGGTTTGCGAGGGAAAGTTTCAGCTCCGAGTACAAACAGCAAACACGATCCTTACAGCATTCAAGGCAAATGCTGCTGGAGAAGACTGGCATGAAAACCCCGATAGTCTGAATTCCCTGACTGTGGTGGCCAGGTCAC
>VZRS01000313.1:17019-42019 GCA_013398055.1 Ifrita kowaldi | reverse complement strand
TTTATGAGGAAAAGGTGAGGATATGCCACTTGGACTACATGTTTGTGGTTTCTCCTGCCGTTTCCTCACTTACTGAATATATATCATAGCCATTGTGGTTTACCCTCAATGTAACCCCTTCTGTGATGAAAGAAACATCAATCACTCACTATGGTGTGTTTTAGCAACGTAGGTTCATGACACCATAAAATTTGGGAAGTGTGGGGACACTGGGCTCTGATAAAATGCCAATGTCGCTTGTTTAAATTAAGAAACACATCCAGATCTGCTTTATACTCAAATTAAGAAAGCCGTTTGTTAAAAAGGTTATTTTTCAAACCAAAATTATTCCCGGTACTACCACATGATGTGATCAACTAGAAGACAGCTCCATTGCAGCAAACCCAGGAAACGTACTTGCTTTGCTTCTTACATTCAAAATAATTCCTTTAAAAAAAAACAACAAAACAAACAAACAAAAATCCATACCTGGCAAAATAAGACAAAATACAAGAGACAATTTAACTTAGATTATACCAGAAAGAGGGATGAATTACAACAAAAAAAATAATTAAGATAATTAAAATAGACTGTATTCAGCCTTTAACATTACTCAAAATTATAAGGTTAATGGCTAAAATCCAGAGCTTGAAAAAAGTTAAAATTTTAGTATTTTTGTCTATCAAGGAATAAAGGTACCTTCTTAGCAGCTATAAGAATTTAAGGTGAGGAGAAGAAAAAAGCCAAAAGCCAACTGCCTAGAACCCTAATCTTTAACAATTCTTTGAAATACGACCTCCTACGTCATTTAATTTTTGAAAACCCTAAGGTCATGTAACACACTTTCTCTGTCATTTGTAAGTACATTAACTCAGTGGCCATATGACAGTGAAATTATGATAATGGGCTGCTAAAATGGGTCATGCAGACACTGCGTTTCATGTTAGCTTCAAACAACAGTGAGAATATAGTCCAAATCAAATATGACAGTACAAAAGCACATGGTTTACTTTTCTCAATGCTTTCCCAGTAACTGGGAAGAAGGATACAACCACTAAATATAGATGCATTAGTAGAGTTTCCCACCTAGGAACTGTCCTTTTCTTCCCACCCATGATGCACTAAAAGAAAACTGCCACGGCAAAGAAGCAAACTTTTTAATAAAAGACTGTATTTATTATTCCTTGTGAGGTTTTCCTTTGCATAAAACAAAGGTTATCCCTTGGCAAAGCCCACATTCTTAGAATGTAAACAATATCCTAAAAGAAGACAGAGAACAACACAAATCCTCACACAAAATAAATCAGGTTTTGTCTTTCTACAAGTGTACAGTCATTAGTATGCATTCTTCTGTCTGTACCCCAAACTGAATGGATACTATTGCCTGAAGCTTACGCTCATCAACACAGACCTTTGAGGACCCCAAAATTAAAACATATCTAATTTGATACATATATATATCTACAGAAGCCAACAAGCTACTAAATTATTATTATTGTTATTGTTGTTGTTATTGTTATTGTTAATAATAATAATAATAATAATAATAATTTGAATGAGAAAAATATCCTGAACTGCACGCTTCAGGGACAATTTGTTTATGTTCCTGCTCGTATCAATCTACAGGATCAGGAATCTTTTTGCAAAATTCAAACAAGCACGGCACATCAGGGTTTGCTCTTTCATACAGAGCATTGCATTTGGAGGAAAAGAACTGCAGTGTTGAGACTCTTAAAGACGACCTCCTGAAAATGCAGGCCACCCGCACAGGATCGAAATCTTTGCACTGGTTAAAATCATACAACTGCATTTAACCCATTGATTTTTTACAATATTAGTGCTTATTAACTACCTGTAATAAAGGCACAATTTTCTATAAAAAGCCCTTTTCTCTTTCTTTGTCTTTTCTGCACAATTTGAAAACTGTCAGTCTAATAGTTCCTAAGAGAACTCAAAGCAGTAAGGTTGACGAACACAAAAGCACAGAAACACCATCGCATGCAAAAGTTAGCTGAATAGCACAGATAATTGCTTAGATAATTATTTTGATAGAAGCCCTCCTGAAAGCTCCTATATTTTATCATACATGTGAAGTGTACATGACCCACCTCCAACATATGAGCCCTGTGCTGCATGATAACTGAACTAGCGACTTTTTGCTTTTCCCGTTAGTTCAATACGATAAATAGCATGTGCAGTTAGCTAAAAGGAGAATAGGCAACCTAGATTGCCAGGCTCATATTTATTTTTAAGTAAATTGTGTCTGTCACACAGGGGGAGAAATCAAGTTACATAATTTATGTAAGGGGTGTCCATTATGTACATAGTAATGCAGCAGTCTGTGAGAAGACAAGCAAGTAGCAGTGAGAGAAGTTGCTCTTGAGGAAGATCACATTGCCCAGCTCCAGCCCGTGAGCTTCCTGAGCCTTATGCAGCCTGACTGACAATGAGATTTAATGTAGCCTAACTACAGTAGCCTTGAGCAGAGATGCAATTATAACAGGAAGGCACAGAGAGTTTTAGTGTATTAGACTGTATCAGACTGTTGTGAGCATCCGTGGCATAATCAGCAAATGCTCTTCCAGGCTCTTTCCCCCATCACCTGAAAATTCAGAACATAAGAACCTTCCACTATTAAGAACCTGAGTAAAGGTCATTTTGTTTTCCTCAATACCATAAAAAATGGCATAGCTAGATTTGACATGCATATGCAAATCAGCACATAGGAAAAAAAAAACCCTCCTGATTTTCCTTCACACTAGATTACTGTATCTGAATAAAATGTTTGATATAAACACCTTGACTAAGAAAAAAAACCACATCAGCTCTGTGGTTTAATTGGCAGGATACACTTAACAGATGTAGCAGTGCTGGATAAGGTTATTGTCTCATGGCAGATCATGACAAAAATGTACAATTCTCCACTGGTCAGAAAAACAATAATTCAACTTAAGTTGTATTTTAACATACTTCTAAACAAGACTGGGTGGTATTTTACAATACCTGAGAATATTACATCAATTACAGATAACTGGTTAATAGTATCAGTATATATAATACAAAACAAATGGAAATACTTCTATAGGTGAAAAAAATCACCATGGCTTTTCAATTTGTAGATGCTTGAGATGTCATGAAATGCAATATGTCACTTAGTGCTCTGACACTCAATCTTTCTTGGCCTTAATTAGAACTTCTGTTTCAAAGAGCTTTGAGTATAGGAACCTAATGACTAAATAACTGCACCCACCCTCCCAAAAAATCCAAACCATTTTAATTCACTAAGATGATAACCAACCCAAATGTTAACTAAATGTGTGTTTATGCAGAGTTTAGAAGGGGAACTTTTGGCAAGAGTAAATAGAGACTGTTATTTTGACCGTACTTTTCATAAAACACATGTTCACACAGAACCACAAAAGGCATACGTACAGACTAAATATACGCAAACCAATCCCACCTATATACCACAAAAGGAGTTGCCAAATCATGTATTAACTTCTACCACTCATTCTAAAGTTCTTTTTTAACCCTCGTGATGGGTCTAGATAGGTACTATGTGCACTACTAAAGTAGCACAGAAATATACCCTTATCTAGCACTAACATCTTTAATTTGTCACTTTCATGGCAGACATTTCCAGATAGTCTAGAGGTACAGAAATTTTATGTTGCCAGCACAAAAGCTACTGAAGTACCTGACCACTTAAGCCCTCATATTTTAAAATTCATGACAGACGCAAAGTAAATTTTACCAAAGACTATTATATAATCAATAATTTGTTCAAAACGTTTTTCTCATGGAAAGTTATGATGTTATTTCAAGCAACTGCTTATTACTGCGTTATAAAGCATATTCCTCTGCAATATTCTGTTCAGGATCATGAAACCTTGGCAGCCTTATACATTTCCTCTTGATATACAGCAAGAAGTAACAGAGTTTGGGACAGTAATAAAAAGGATTCATCACTTTAAAATAGTTTAACATCCATTGTGTGCATTAAATGTTGGGAAAATGTTTGCAGGAGCTACTGCAGAAGAGCTGCAAATCTAATTCTTTTCCCCTGTCTGATTGATACAATCAGGAATTCATTTAAATGGTCCTTTAGTGAGCTGTCATCAAACTGCAGCCCATTTACAGAAGGTTAGCTAATTAATGAACTCTTGATTGAAGATTAATTTGGCAACGCTTTTTAATTTTCGCCTTAAAACCATGACAAACAATGATGTATTTTAATTAGAGCTTCAACTATAGCTGGGTGCTTTATATACATCTCTGATATTGTAAACAGATCACATCTATTCATTGGTAAATAGATAATAATGTTTAATTATCTGGAAATTAACAAAAGACTAACAACATATCCTAATTTTACACATGCAGAAATAACGTATGTCCATAAAATGAAATGTCTTATTGAATAATGTAGATTCTACCAACATACTTCCAAAATTCCTCTGTAACACATTGCTTCAATAAAAACTACTTGGTGCTAATTAAAAAGAAAGATACGAGTGGGTGTATTCTGTACTCATACCTACAGATACAGTAATCCAACTATCCAGTATAAACCTGCTACTTCTACATAAAAATTATTCTGTCTTCTTGTAAACTGTGGTATTTCTGCACAATGATTGGTGATTTATTTGCGAAATTGCTAGAATGGGGAAGCCACACAGAGGTCTCAAAGATCTTGACCAAGGTAAATAAAATGTCATAATATATTTAGCAAATAATAACAGAAAAAATAGAGAAAAACATCATCAGAAGATGCCAGGAAACAAATAGTAATGCAGAGGAATAAAATTCCTAGCATTTCTTCTCCCAAATAAAGTCACTGTTCACAGTGCTGCAGCCTAAATAATGGCAGCAAATTCAACTGTATTTTCAGAAAAAGTTCAATCACATTATTTTTCAATTTATCATTCTAATTTTCAGTCCTGTCTTCTATTCACAACTTTTTGTTTTCTTTTTCAAAAGACATGGCCTTTCATAGCTTTTATTTTATGTGCCATTACCCTCAACTCAGTTATTCTAACCACAAAAAGGTGGCACTGAAACACCATTGTCAAGTGAAAGCAGCAGCAAGTTCCTGCATATTGTCTCTGTTTTTGTTTGTGTGTTTGCTTTAAGGACAGGAAAACGGAACAGCATTTAAGATGCTCATAATAACCATGCTCACAAATAACACAATCAATAGCTTGTGGCTTTTTCAGAAATCATTTTCAACTAACTTGTCTTCTAACACTGGAGACATAGAGTGCTTTCATCTGTTTGAGATCTGGCCTTTAATTGCTTCAGATTAACATTAAAACGCTATAATGTTTACTAAAAATGCTTTGGCTATAATTTCATGCATTTTATTTCGTTTTAAACACTGTTATATATTAATGACAAAATATGTGTCGATAACAGCAAAGAGAAACCTGGAAATTAATTCCATCTGAGAAGGTCTCACTTCCCCATTGATTACACAGTCAGAGCTTTGTTAGGCAGGTGAAAGGTTCTGCATCAGACCCATCATCTTTGCCTGAACATAAGAAACTCACAGCACATGTATGTGCTTATCCAAAGAAGTATCATTTTTTGGATAGATGAATATGTGAGCCTTTTTGTAGATGATGTTGGAGCCAGTCATGAACTGCTGAAAGAACTTGGGGTTTTCTTTAATTCTGTCTTTGTTTTTCATTGACTTTATGGCAGGTGATGCTTCTCAGAGGTTTATGGACAGTATAATCAAGCACCAGGGAGAACATGAATTCTTGAACATTTCTGTAGTGCAGCCATGTCTTAATAAGAAGACAAATTCCAACCCTGAAGAGACATCTAAACAGAGACAGAGCACTCTCCACTTAATTCTTATTTACTGTGTTCCAGGTAAGTATTACTATTGTTAGCATTATGGCCAGACATCATTATCCCCTCTGTATGACCTCTGGTACTTCAGTTCAGTCACACTTTCGTTCATACAGAACATCTGTGGAAAGCACATCAATAGCTAACCAAAACATAGTACCACAAAAACATACTGTGATTTGTTTTCTCATGTGACTTGGTATCTGAAAAAGTGCAGGAGAAACAGCAGGAGCAAGCTGTCCCTGAACAGGCAAATGTTCCTAGAGCTACCAAAACCAACGAAGAAGAAAAATTACTGCTATGATAACTAACATCTGTGCACAAACACAATATAGTTTGACAAAACTAAGTGTATGAAGTAAAACAGATAAAGGCAAAATTTAACTCTATATTCACTAAAACAGGTCCAAACTCATGTATAAATAATAAAACGGGTGTAGGAGAGGAAAGAATTTGGCCCACTACTTGCACCTTTTTGATCCAGCAACTATTCCCCTAGCCAGGCTGGAAAAAAGGAAAAAAAGATACAAGGTTAGAAGATAAGAGGTCCAATAATGTAAAATCAGTGGCATACAAACATTTGAGAAACAGCTTTCATCAGAGCTGTCTAGACCTAGATGTTTAAAATCATCTGTGTGAAAGAAGAGAGGAGAAAGAGGAAAATCACCTCTTTGTTCCAAAGAAAATGTTAGATTTTTTTACAATTATTTTAGTTTGAGTGGGTTGTGGAGACCATTAAAGGAAATGAGCAGAAAAAGTGTTTTCATCACTTGTTAGTTCGTGCTTGAAAAGCTCAAATACTGTTTCATTTTAACAGTTCAATCTTGGTATCTCTGTACTCCTCAGCGCAGAATACAGGCACTGGCAACGTAAGGAAAAGAATTTGTGAAGTTACAGGTGAAGGAGAGAGGCCTGACAGGTATTATCAGACAGTGTTTTCCTGCCCACTGCAGGGGCACAGCAAGTTCTCATCCAGCCCGCACTGGAATGTGTTTCACTAACACGAATGTTCTCCCAGCGCATCCTTTGCTGCGTCCCCAGCTCTTCAGCAATGGTGGGTGACTTACTTGGTACTGTTCAATACAGTTAAGTAGCACATACATCAGCTATAGCAATTTAAAAACAAACAAACAAAAAGGCAAAGGCCACAATATAAAAAATATTTGTTCCTTTTATTTGGAGAAGTGTGGGTATGTTCAGATTACAACTTCTGTTGCTGTTTCACTGTGTGCCTTGTAAAACTCTTAGGACCTGCTTCTACCATGGGATGCAGACCCTCTGCAAAATACTGCCTGCCCTTATTGGCACCAAGGGTAAATCATAGGAGGTACTGAGCAAATCACAGAAGAAGGCCCTTATTCACTATGTCATCCCACTGTTAAATCTTGGCTAAAATGTGAGGGGAGACCTCGAGGCTTTGCCTTTCGCTGTTCGGTCTTTTTATAAAAAATTATCAAGTGTGTAGATGGCAAAACAAAAATCTGTGAGGGTTTGTCTTTTCTGATCTACACATGAAGTTATTTAAACAGGGAACTCCGCGAATATGTTAGAATACTAAAACAAGAGGTCATGAAACCACAGAGGATGCTCATTTTTCATCAATAATGATAAGAATACTCCTACTTAGCTGGGAAACAGTAAACAAGCAACTTACCTGCAAAAACTATTTTAATCTTACACCTGCTTACAAAAAATACTATACATCTACATGGCACTAATTTGCAGCTGTAATGGAAAATAAAATCTAAATTTCATGACTTGGTTTTACCTATCTGAAGAAAAATACAACATTGTATTAGTGGCTATTCTATTACTTAAGAAATAACAAACAATACTGGATCTATTATGAAAGATTTGTGGCACACACTTAGGCACCTTTAAAGTAGAAAACCTTTGTTATCTAACAAAATGCACTTCTTGACTCTTCGGGTGAGACTGCACTTACAGCCAAAAGACATCCAGATGTTTCCTACAGTCTCAACCAGCCACCAGAATCTAGTTGGATTAACATTTCCCATCCAAGCTCCTTACAGCATAATGCTGGTTTCATTCATAGGAAAACACCATCAAGTTCTGGAGTAAGCTTCCTCTGTGTATCAGAGAACTGACTGCCACTCATAGTCAGGATCTTCCTTTCCTGCAATCAATCTACAGATACAAATCTGAGATTTAAGGGTGCATATTTCAAGCCAATTCATTACTTAAAATCTAGAAACAATTTCAAAATGCCCTGGGAATACTCACATACTTAAAGAAAGGTATATGCTTAACCCTTGAGAAATGGAGTTACTGTCTTTCTGACTTGCATACGTGCATAAAAAGGACTCAAATCCACATCAGAGGAACACACACAGATGGGTTCACAGTTGCAAAAACAAGACCCGAGACTCACTAACAACATTAGAAGCCACACAAAATGAGGACTGGACACTCCAAACTATTAGAGATCATTACAGAAAGCTAAAACTTCCTATACTGGTAAACTAAATATCTTCTTCCAATGACGCTTTTGGAGTACAACCTACCATTTGAAAGAATTTCACTATTGGAACTCAGTAAAAATAATGTATCATGTGTAGAATGTTGGTTTAGAAAGTTAACTTTTCCTGTCTCTAAGAAAATACAGTCACTACTTTAATTCTGCCTTAAAAGAATTAAGGAAAATCAAGATTGGTTTTTGAAAGTATTGTTTCATTTTGGCCTGGTTTGGTTGGGGTTTTTTTGGTGGTTTTTTGGGGGGGTTTTGTTTGGCTGGGTTTTTTTGCCTTTTTTTTTTTTTTTTTTTTTTGTTTTTTTTGTTTGGGTGGTCGGGTGGTCTTTTTTTTGCTTGGGTTTTTTTGTTTGTTTGTTTCTTGGGGTTTTTTTTGGTTTTTGGGGGGGCAGTGTTGGTTTTTTGGGTTTTTTTTGGTTTTTTGGTTCGTTGGTGTTTTTTTTAATTTAGAAAACTCCATCTACTGGTACTTCTTTGCTGATTATTGGAAACAGTTGAAATTAACATGGTGCTTTTTTGTTTACTTCTGCATTTATTACTGGCATCAAAGATACAGCTAAAAAGCTGGCAGTGCTAGAGTTCAGTTTACTGCCAGAGCTTGGATCAGTGAAGAGATTTTCCTGCATGACTTACCAAACCTAAGTCTTTCTGTACTTACACAGCACGAAAAGTCCCACCAATGCCCAAAAAAACCTAGATCCCTGCACCTAACATTTTCAAAAGAGACATTGCCTCATATTGTTAATCTTCATTTTCAAATATAGGTAAAGGGGAAGATGCGGCATTTTGCACAGTCTACCACAGCATTAGCCAGGAGAAAGCCAACCTTTGGGGCTGGCAAACTCCAGAGCACAGAGTTCCCTTCCTCTTGCCTGCTTTAGCTCATTTCCTCTAAGAGCTACTTTTTTAATTGTTTACCTGCTTCCTAACAGCATGCATTTGTCTGCATTCCTGGGCTTAATAATTATAATTATAAATCAATGTGTATTAATAAAATAAGTTTATAGGAGTTAGTTGTCTTGCTATTTATGACACTATAAAGTACTCACATTACATGAACAATCCCAAGAGGCTTCTACTATCTCTTCTCCCAATCATTTTATGATTATCATCTCATAATCATTTCAGAAAGAAACAGGCAACGTAGATTTGTAAACATCTATTCAATTTCTCAGCATCGTAATTTGGAATTTTCTCTCCCTGTCTCTCTATAGATATTTAAAAATGATTTCAAAATAAATCCTCTGCCGAGGTTACAGAGCACAGGAAGAAACTTTGGTTCAAACATGCATGACAACATGCATGTTAAGGGCAGTCATGTAGCCGGCTTTGCATGACCTTAAGTATAAGGGCAGCTCTTACTGAACAAGAAGCAAACCTTAGGTGTCCCCCAGATGTCTTGATGGTTGATGCTTCAACATAAGGATGACTAAGAAACCACACATCCTATCAAAATACTGCACTCTAAAACCTGGAATAAATTCCCCTTTTCCTAGCTGCAACATTTCTGAGCAGGGCTTTAGCACTCCATTATTGTGAATGTTTTTTGGCCCAAGGCGAAAAATATTGACAAAGTTCCACCTCCAAGACAGTTATTGTCTCTGTATACTTGATAGCAGCCTTCACAGGTTCACCTGCCAGTATTAAATCCTTGGTTTGGGTGAGAGGAGTAAAAATTTGCTAGCATTCCAAGCTATTTCACTGTAGCAGCAGCTACAGCAGCAAATCAAATTGTTCTTTCAATTAAACCAGTTCAGTGCCTTAGAGAGGAAAGATCTAGACCTGCCCTTCTCCAAAAAAACTGCAGTTTATGCCAAGTCTGAAGTTTTTACTACAAGTGAGAGGAAAAGGCTCAGATGTTCTTATTCCAGTGGTCAATAACCCACGTCACAAAATAAAATGTGTTTGAAACCATTTGTGTATAACTGACAGTCTTTTCTAGAAGCCAGTGACACTCAAGCAGGCCAGATGCTAAGGTCTCCAAGAGGGCCATCACCAGGTTTGAACCTTCCTTTTGTCAGCAGCATGCACCAGAAGATTTGCTAGAAACTGGCAATACACTGGAAGGCATCAGGGAGCAGGGGGAAACAACCAATCATGATAATTTTCCCATGTTTAGGAAGGCCAGAAAGAGCATTTTGTGAGCTCCTCAGTAGGAAGTACTTCAACAAGGAAAACCCAGGGCCTTGTAGTAACAAGGAAAGGAAACAAAAACTCATTTGTTAAAAACAAATATCACCATGCCTGTCCTGAATGAAAATGTGATACAAATATAGCTGGTTCTGGCTGAAAAGCAAAACACCTTACTTTTTTATTTCCCCTGCATAAAGACATCTATGCAAACACACAGCAACTGCCCCACATATGCACAGTGTTTGCTTGCACATGGGACACGAAGTGACAGCAATGATCTACCTTGCTCTGTTTTCCTTTTGAGCCGTTTTGGGGATTTTTTGACAGAGCTTTCACTCACTGGAAGGATGGGGGAAATAACGAAGATGACATCTGTTAACAGAATATATAACTGTCACTGTATCACAGAGGGGGCTTAAAGAACTGTGTGGCAGGGTCCCTTTAAATGAGATGGCCGTGGCTACACAAGGATGAAAACCAAATGACCCCTCCTGGGTAATCTATCCAGGTTAGAGAGGGGGTTATGGCAGGGGCACCACAGAAAGGCATGCACTTCGCATGGGAAAGCAAAAGAATGGCAGAAACCAGAATTTCACTGGCTTTAACTTCAGAGACGGCAAACTCTTTCCCTGATGCTTTTTAAAAGAAAACTTTAAAATATCACAGCACCAAGCCAACATCTGAGTTTGAAACAGAATGTCAAATCCTCTACTCTTCACGTAAACACTTCATATTGCCATCATTGCAGGAGATGGGAGACAGCTCCAAATCAATTTACATTGACTCTGCTATAAACCACTTTTTTTGCAGCTGTGCAAAAACGTGGCCTTATATTCAGAATTTACAGATGCTGTAGCCTGCCCAGGATCAGAATTACACTAGATGAGTTTATGATGTCCAAGCTTTCTCAGAAGCAAGCCCACCTCTCAACTCAGTTTAATGGAGGTTAATGACACGCAGTAGCTTGCAGAATCTTGAGAGGAGACTCTTCCCCTTTTCTTGTCCCAAATTTGCTCAATAGATAAAATCTCAGTGTACCTCACCTACTTTCCCTATAATACTTTCACTGGAAAACTTTTGTATGTTTCTGAAAATGTAAATGTTCCATTTCTCTTTTCTAATCAGTAGTTTCACCATTTTCCTCTCCTTCACCACTTGCTTCATTCCTTCACTTGCACACACAAACACAAACAGAATCTCCTACGCCAAAGGCAGAGGAGTAAATCCAGCTTCTCTTCACTGATTATGGGCCCGGTTTTAATTTGTGCAATAGTCCTTTTGATAACAATGCCTAGTTAAAACATCCATTAAAAGTCTGTATCAGTCATTTAATGGTGGAAGAATCTAATAGGGTTCCATTGGAACTCCTCCATTAACTTTTAACAGAATTCTTTCTTATAGTCAGTGTTGTAAAACAGAGATATTTCACAAATTTAAGACCAGCCTCATTCTCCATGGGGTGATAGTTAGGTCACCGCTTCCCAATCTTTTTTGGGTAACTACATCAGTTCAGTGTTTCAGTCGCAACAATCAGTCTCTTCACAACTTATTAATTGCAGCTTGTACTTGCTCATTTGCACTAACTCCAAATCACAAAGGGCCCGGAGAGTCCCAGTTGCACGGTTGGTCATGATGCATATAACAAAAGGCATAGGCACCAGTTTCTAAAAAAACTCCCAAAAAAGCCGTATTACCAACCACAAATAACAAAGGACCAGGCCCACCATGGTAACTACTGATCTGTCTAACTTTTATTCAGGAATCTAAACTCTCAGCCATGGAGATGAGCTTGTGTGTAACTAGACATCTTGGCAGATCTGTCTAAAAACTATATGTTATCTCCATTAGTACATAGCGGTTACTAAGAAGAAAGAACTGCTATACAGGCACTGTCTCCTTCCACACTGAGGTTTACAGGATAAAAACAGCAACCAGCAAAACTGGGACCACGTTCCTGTATTCGTCAGCCACTCTATGCTGTTAGAAGATTTTCATCTTGCCAATTATATTATGCTGTTTTGTAAGTAAATCTCAAAATCTTTAATGCAGAAAGGCAACTGCTGCTAACTTAATTTTATAAGTGCAGAAGTCAAGGCATAGAAACAGAGCTCAGTTCTTTTAATTCCCAGCCTTCAAGAGCAATGTTGAAGGCACTGGGAATTGGCACTGTTCCTTCAGGACTAGCTTAAAATAAGGGAATATTCTGGTTCTTGGCCAGACTCTGAGTGGTGGAAGTACTGTTTAACTCTCTAGCATGACGATCTCCTGCAGCTACAGAAGCATGAGGTGCAGGTGCATGTGGGAAATGAGAAGGGATTTACATGGGAGATTCCAACCCGAACAAGCGAATCACCGTAATGGAACAGGTCAGGACCCCCAGCTCCCACTGTCGGCTTCAAATCCTTCTACCCACAGAAAGCAGGGGGAAATATTGTCAAGATTATCCTCCTGTCACACTTTCAGAATTAAGAATTTCATTAATCACCAAGGAGTTCAAAGATCCTGTAAATCTGATTCTGTTTGCGCTTCTATGGTTTGACACTGATGCAGCTGTGAATCCATTGGCTGAAAATGAGGCACCCCAAATTGCATATGCATAGCTACAAGGAATCAAGATCATAAATGTTATGATTTTCTCAGGCAAACAGCAGTTTCAGCAAACTTGAGCAGGAGGCCTGAAATCGACATGGCTCGTGGCAGCAGAGCCTCTTCAGAAGAAAATAAGAATGATGGAATTTTTTCCCCATTACACCCCACACAAGCATAAAAAAAAAGGAAAAAAAATCAAAACGTAATCAAATGTCCCTAAGATACATGTGGGTATATACACACACCTTTCTCAAGGAGTAGAATCATTCAGCTTTTGGCCTTGTGCTTCATGATACACTGAACTAAGCGGATGTTTTACTACCACCCTACACAATTTTACTCACAAGTTTGTTTATACATAAATATAAACACACACACACACACTCTCACACACACACACACACACACACTCACAAGCTTTTCTCAGGCTAGATAGTATGTCCCAGAAGCACAGACAAAAAATGGAAAAGGACGAATAAAAGTGCTCTCTTTCTGTGCCACTTTTATTACTATTAAAAAATGGGTTCTTAGAGAATAATTTTTTGTTTGTTTTTTTGTTTGTTTTATCCACTTGTTCATCATTTGCAAGACTTACAAAGAAACTGAAGTTATTCCTAGGAAAGGCTAGTTAAAAGAGAAAAATGGAAGACCAAGTTACAGACTTCTAAAAAATAATAAAAAGGGTCTCATGAAAATATATTATAAAGAAATAATTAATTTTTATACATGTGAAATCACATAAGTTTCACCTAGGCTTTTGGAGAATTTTTTTCAGCTATTTTGAGAAGAGCATAACCACTGGAACATGAAAACACTACATCTAAATGGAATAGTAGGAGCTGTTTTCTTACACAGGGAATTTGTGACAAGAATATATCCCAGGAAAAATGTAAATAAATCTAAACTTAGACATTGAATCTGAGGTTACATCAGGATTACACTGTGAATGCTCTCCAATCCATTTGTTGCCACACAGCTACACACACTTGTACGTGCCCTTCCCTTTTATAGCTTACCACTGATTACTGCATCCTTGAAACTGTACATTGTGGTTTTACATCTCAGCATCTCACTTACTAAAAAAGTTAGGTGGCAGAAAGAGGAGCAAAGTAGCAGATCCCCGGTGCTACTGAATCAAGAGCCTAGCTAGAAAAGTTGGTTTAGGGAAAATCCAAGTATTTTGTTTTCAAAACAAAAAAATTCTTTGAGAAATTTTTCTTTGAGAAGCAGGGAAGCTTAGGAATAGATTTCAGGAATAGATTTCCATGCAGCCCTTCAAAAAGACTTCAGCAGGTTGGAGACATGGGCACAGAAGAACCATCTGAAATTCAGCAAAGACAAATAGAGGGTCCTGCACCTGGGGAGGAATAACCACACACACCAGCCCAGACTGGGGACTGACCTGCTGGAAAGCAGCTCTGCAGAGACAGACCTGGGGGTCCTGGTGGACAACAAACTGTGCATGAGCCAGCAGTGTCCTTGTGGTCAACAAGGCCAATGGTGTCCTGGGATGCATTAGGAAGAGCACTGCCAGCAGAGCTAAGGAGGTGATCCTGCCCCTCTACTCGGTCCTAGTGAGGACACATTTGGAGTGTTGTGTCCAGTTCTGGGCTCCTCAGTGCAAGAGAGACATGAGGCTCCTGAAGCAGCTCCAGTGGAGGGCAAGAAAGTTGATCAAAGGGCTGGAGCATCTCTCTTTACAAGGAAGGCTTCTGAGGGAGCTGGGCCTGTTCAGACTCAAGAAGAGATGACGTTATCAATGCCTATAAGTATCCGAAGGGAGGGTGTCAGGAGGATGGAGCCAGGCTCTTCTTGGTGGTGCTGAGCAATAAGGCAAGAGGCAATGGGCAGACTCTGATGCACAGGAAGTTCCTCCTGAACACAAGGAAGAACTTCTTTATTGTGCAGGTGACTGTGCACTGGAACAGGTTACCCAGAGATGTTGTGGAGTCTTCCCCCACTGGAGATATTCCAGAACCATCTGGACACAATCCTATGCCATGTGCACTGCTTGAGCAGTTCTTGAGGTTGGACCAAATGACCCAGTGTGCTCTCTTCCAACCTGACTCATCTTATGATTCTGTGATTTATCCTCAGTGATGTAGCTTGCTAGGCAAAGATGAAGACTGATAGGATGAGCTGCTGGTGCAAGAGATATCTAAACTAATGCTTGCATGGAGGGCGAGGAGACCATTGTCTCTAACTACAGAATGGCACGTTTCTAAAGATGGCACTTTCACATTTCACTGTACACCTGCATAGCAGTCACACTGGTGGTCAGGCACAAAGCACTTCCAAGGAACTGCATTTAGTTTCTGAAAAGAGGCCCAGCTAAAGTTCTGCTCATTTCTAAGAACAAGCCTAGCTGCACCTGGTGTAGACTGTCAGTGAAAGCAGATTCACACTATGAAGCTGAGACTGTACAGATGTTGAAGGACACATTTAGTGCAGGTAGCTGGGTGTGCAGCTGCAGTGCAAGCTATTGCAGGTTGAGCCCTGGGTGATGGGAGTCGCTGACAAGAGGCCGCGAAATGCCGAGCCTCTGCATAACCAAGGGTACAGGGACCTGTGGTCCAGCCAGGTGAATGGACACCCAGAGGCACAGCAGGGACTGAGCACCCCAGACTTTTGCACGCTTAGACTGAAAGGATTTTCTTTGTCTGGGGTCCCTCCTCAGAAGCACCCAACTCGAGCTGTAATTGTTTAGTTATTGCACCATGTTTGAATTATTTGAAGGATTTGGACGTCTGAGACTTTTATATGGGAAACCTGGGCTTGAGCCAGTAGGGAAATCTGGCCTGACTCTGTGAGTGTGGAGCGTATAGCTGCGAAGGGGGCTTCAGTCGCAGCTCAGGTGATGAGTGCGAGTGCTAGAGTGGCTCAAGATGGTCATCCTGGGAAGTTTACTGAACAAAGCAGCAGCTTAGGAATGCGGATGTGTTCTCACTCATGCTGGGAGAGGTAATCCCCATAGCTGTAGGAGCGGTGGCCTTCAGCAGAAGGACAGACGCAGAACAGTGGTGGCGATAACAAATTTCACAGTTTTGTTTGCTGTATTTCTGGTCTCTGCAAAAGTATCACAGCACTGACACTGCCATAAACTCACAGGTCTTTGGCAAGATTCTTATAAAATACAAAGGCATAGAAAGATGGATATGGGCAGGGTGGCATCGTGCTGAGAGAAAGGATTACAGAGACTGTACATTTTGTTGAATTTTCTCTGAAACTGCTATACATAGTGTTCTCCAGTCTAGAAACCCTCCCGAGGAGGAATCAAAACACTACATTAAATTCTTTTTTAAAGTGAAAAACATTGCAGGGATGCTCTTGGTTCAGTCCTTTTTCTACATGCTAATGTTTTCTTTCTGTGTATTCTTTCCATATAGAAAATATAGTACAAAGGCACAAACCACAAAGATGTATCTGATCTAAGAAAAGTTTAGTCAGAAGTACAGAAGGAGTGCTTTCCACGTGTAAACAGAACAGTTAATCTGAGGAATTGAGCCATTCATCTGAGGAAGTGAACGATACTTCATCAGGATCTACTAGAATTTGGGAACCTCCTAAAAGCAGAAGCTGCTGATTACTTAAGGAAAAAGAAGGAAAAAAGATTAATGATAAAAATTTAGCTGTGTCCCAGATAGATAATGGATTAGATGACATGTTCATTTGATCATCCAACTAAGTTTTAATTCCATCTACTTGATTCCTAATGGAGCAAATTAAAAGTTCAAATAAAGAAATACTCTTTAAGTATAATGTCACTTAACAAAATACAATATAAAACATATGCTATATACTGCCTGTGACAGAATACCTGCAAGTGATAACCTTTACAAGAGAGGATGGGAAAAAGCAGCTCATCACAGGCCCTCAGTGGAAATGTAAGTTAGCTGGAAGTTGACTAGTCTTGAGGAATATGTGTGATTTTGTAAAGGACAGAGCATTGAAGAATGCATCATGAATTGCGGACCATACTCCCAGCCCTACAGACAAGACTTCACCTTTATGTTGTCTGTCCTTATTTTTTGCTTGTCCATCATGACTGTCTCCTTTGGGGGTGGAGTCTGTGCTCAGTGTCTCTAAACAGGCTCTAACTGAACAGGCTCTGATCTTGACTCGGAGCCTTTAGACAACAAAATGCTTGTTTCTCTAATCAAAAGTCACAAAAGCAATTTTACAAATATATAATTTATACACAAAGCTAAAGACTGTTCAGAAATACAGAATTCAAATGCTCATGTAATCTGCTACCTTTAGTTCAAACAAACCAGGGAAAACCATCCGAGTGTATCTGATGCTCCGTTTGTCTTGAATACAAAGCCACTCCCACTACATTACTCAATCACATTCTTAACATTTGAGCATTAACTTTATTCTAAGATTCTATTTCAGTACAAATAAAGACAGCAGACACCAGCAGGACCACCAGAGATATGTGAGCATAGGGATATAGGGCTAATTTTGGAAATTTGTTTGAGGTTGTTTGTTTTTTGGTTTTTTTTTTAATCTTCCCAGGAATGCATCAGTAAAGCAAACCCACCAGCTCTGGAGAGCACCAAAATTCAGAAGAACAGAGGCATGACTGCAGGTTGATAAAAAATTCTTTGTGTTACACAGGATATAACCACTCCATAAATATAGAGGCCAAGGAGTCAAAAAAAAAAAGAAAAAGCACCCAGTTTATTGGGTATACATCAACTGCAAAACCACCTGTGCTAACTACAGCACTGACACAGTTTAAGTGCTCAGTAATCAGACGACAGTGTTAACAGTCAGTGAGTTGCCATGTAATTACTGTTGCATCCAATGGAGTTTCCCAGTACTGTATGTGCTGCATTGTTCCTGTTATTATGTGGTAACTATCAAATTACCACGTGTCATCACTGTAACATTAGGTTGATCCACTATGGAAATTCATTCTGTTCAACAGCAATCTAAATTCTTCATTTTGTCCCTCTGGTGATGTGGACAGGTGGATTACACACTGAGCTGTACAAAAGGTTAAAGAAGTAGGTGAGGCACTTCATAGATTAAACCTGATCAAACAGCCTGATTCTGCCACCTTTTCCCACTATGAGTTTCACTATTCTACTGCAGATGGGATAATACTTGACAGGGTACTACTATCTGTCCCAAAGTGATCATTTTCTCCTTAAATTTCCTGTAAAACCAACATCAACTTTCTACAGCTAAAGTAGTTACTATCTTAAAAAAATAGAGCAGAAAAGCAGGTTTTGCTTGCTGTAAATGGAAGAGAGTCAAAAATGTCAGGAGATCCATTTAGGACTTACAGTGTTACTAATCTATTTTACTGAGAAGACATACAGAAAATAATACTGTGATGGGAGGAAAGAGTATTAGGGGGTTTTTTTAAGGGACAAATAGAAATAGATACATCACGATAAGCTTTGGTTCACACATTTGCTGCATCTATATTTCTGTGAAGAACAAAATTAAGAGTTAGAAGTGTTTTGAAATAACATTAGGAATACACACACAAGTCTTGGAAACCGCCCAAGTGAGGGAGCAAAACTTCAAGTGTAGCTCTCAACCTGGGAACCTCCCACACTACAACAAACTCATTAGCAACTGCTAACAAGCCACCTGGTGTGAGCTACATGATAAGTGAAAATACGACGGCAAGGATGTTATGAAAATGGTTATCACCCATCAGTGCATTCACTACAAGGAGTATTTTGCACATATATTTTACATTAACACTTGGAAGGTGCTCAGATGTTACATGATTGGAAGCCCACGCAAAAGCCCGCGCAGATGACACGGTAGTTTCAAGGGCACAGGATTGTTCACTATTAGCTTCACTGACATCTAAATAGGTGCACAGCCAAATTTATACACAAATGAAAGTCAAAGACGTTAAGGGGACAAAGACAATTGGGTAATTATGTAAATAAAATCTGAAATATTATAAAAGATTTATCAAAATGAGGACAGAGTCTTTTCTTACCATGATTAGTTAGCACATAGCAGAATCCCTGAGCAGACAAGACAATTACACAAGTTAGCAGAGGAAGATATACTGTCTCAGGAAAGTAAGATTTATCAACAACTACCACGTGTCATCTTCACCAGGACTGACCTCAGGTTTGCAAGTGTGTATTAACAGAAAGGTAGGACATACCTTTCTGAAGAAAGGCCTGAGGTCTCAGAAAAGCCCCTGGCAACAAATATTTTCTCTGCAGAACACTTCCACCTCAACAGCTGCAGCTCATATTTGAGTTTTTTGAAACACTCGATCAATAGATAAAGGTAGTCCTCTGGCTACATTTGGTAAAATATGGCTCAAAGGCAGCTTTTTCCCAAAAATGGCTCACTTCCCTTCCCCTCCACTTCTGCACAGAGCATTTCTGACCATTTGCTACATCTCTGTCAATCTGCCAGCAGCTCTGTAGCTCAAGATTACAGCACTGGAGATGCATGCAATTTCCAAGTATGAGGAACTAACAGCAAGTTGGCAACTGTATCATTTATTGAAATAACATGCATTGCTGTCTTCTCAACAATTTACCTCCGATCTTCTTCAGTATTTCCTAGAATCAGTATTCAGTATTTTGTGGAATCCAGCTCCCTTTATACGTCAGTCATTTTGAAGTTGTTTAACAGGGAATGGCGGTCAGTGGAACCAAATTGCAATTAAAAGAACTTCTTGCAAGCAATTTCAACAGAAGACCAGAAGCAAGGAATGGAAACACATCCATGTTCTCATATTACAGCTAGGTAGTTCTTTCACTGTCAAATACAATGCCTTTAAACCATAAGTGATACTGCTCTGTTTATAGTGACAAACATGGTGGAAGAGTGTACACAGAATTCAGGAGGTTTCATCACTGTGTCCTCCAGACCCACTCTAAGGGGACACAGTAAAACAGCAGAATCATAGAATCACAAATTCATAGAATGGTTTGGGTTGGAAGGGACTTTAAAGATGATCTAGTTCCAACCTCTCTGCCATGGGCAGGGACACCTTTCACTAGACCACGTTGCTCAGAGCTCCATCCGGTAAGAGCTTCCTAGCATTGTTTACACAACATATTGCACCATTTACTACCCCAGCGGCAAGACGTGCACCCATTCAACCAAACTGTAGCATTTTACAACAGTTTTGCTGATCAAGATCTACCCTTGGTTCTAAACATGCCAATGAGATTGAATTAAAAAAGTTCTATTTTAGTTGATGCCACGTCTGAGAAACTGCCCTTCTACTGTTTCTCTACAAAGAACTTCTACATGAGCATGCAAATACTTCTGAGATGCAATGACCAGCATATCTGGCACCGCGGTCTTCCCAAATGTTGCCTTAAATAAAAGGTTTGGGGCCAATGCTACTTATGTTGCTCATGGGAAGTAATAAGCCATGCTATGGGAGAGAGAGAACAAGGAGTTTGTCTCTTTAATTTTGCATGCATGATAATGTTTTTAACCACTAAGGTCATACCTGCATGTGATGACTGACAACTTTTCAGCTTGATTCAAAGCAAACAGCTGTTGGTTTGATTGCCTAGCAACTAAAAGTTGATGGATGACCCTTAAGATGGATAACTACCATAAATCACCTCATTCAGACTCTCAGGGAAAAAAAATTAAAAAACAATGGTTTTCATGACATTTGCTGCACTCCATAATGTGCCATGATAAATTTAGCTGCCTTATGGATGCACAGTTGTGGCTGTTGAAATTAGACACTTTTGTTTTCTGCATTCTGCACTTCTTGTAGCCCCCTCTGTAAGGTGTGTTCATATTAATATACTCCACTGTCAGAAGAAAGCAGAATACCAGAAGCTACTGTCAGTCACCACAAGGCAGGGAGAATCTGTATTGAATCTCTGCATCACCAAACAGCTTTTAATCAGGAAACAGCAGTCTTATATCATAGCTATGGCACTGGGCTACATGCATTAATAATGGTTACAATATATTTAGTGTAATGACTTGACCCCGGTCAACATTATTGATGCTGTGATTAATATGAATTTGATAAACTGCTTCCTCTTTGAAGACATTTTGTATGTTTCTCAAGCAAGAGAAAAATACTTTTTATGTATGAGTAAATATAGCAGGCCTTCATAGAGGCATTCTGATCTCAGCTGCACAGGTGTAAAAATAGATTTCCCAGGATTTATACTAGTGTCCCTGAAATTGAAATCTCGACTACAAGAAATAGAGGGAGAAAAAAAACCAAAAAGAAAAATGAAAAAAAAATATAACCTCATTTTCATCTCATTAATAAAAGAAAAAAAAATCCAAACCCACCAAATCAGGATTCTAAATGGAAGGCCATATTCCTCCCAGAGAGTGTTCAGATAGAAAGGGAAATTCCCTTTTATTGTTCTAGATAATAGGATTTCTCCATTTGTTATGTACAGAATACATATGCATTCAAAAACAGATGTTCATAATTGCTTTCATTGTTTAGATTTTTTTAAAACTCTTGAGCTTGACTATTCATATGAAAACTCTTGTACTGAATTTGGTTTATGACAGCAAAGTGATTTCTAGTTTTGTTTAAAGGAAAAACAAAAAACAAGAAGAAGATAGTTTGGTGCAAGTTTTAGTATACCCTTGGGGAAGCGTTGCCTTAAATGTTAGTATGTGATGATTTCATCAAGAACAAGTCTGGTAAATGCTACTACCTTCCTCTTAGACATGTGTCAGCCCACATGAATAAAGTGCTGTCCAGTGCAATACTGTCATATGACACAGTAATTCCCATACTGTGATACACGACAGGCTGAAGTGGGGCAGGTCGCAAGGGCCCCCAAGTTATGGTCAGAGGCATGAAAATTAACTCCATAAACTGTATCAATGGGAAATGGAAGGTATCAGTGGAAATCAGAAAATCAGAAATCTGATGGAAATTGAAGATAAGCAATTTCACCTGGGGAGCAGATGGTTACCTGAACAAAGTAATTGGGAAAATAATGCTAAGGGAAGAAAGTTTCAAGGTGGGACTGAGCTGTCAGAACAACTGGGGTAAGTATGCCTGACACATGCTTGCACTGTATCTAAACCAATGCCATCAGTTTCAAGAACTTCCCCCTTTAACTGAAGTCAGTTGAGCATTTTCTGAATTAAAGTTAATTAATTTCCAAAAAAATCAAAAGTTCTGTTCCAAAGGATGAAACATTCTAATAAATTCATCAAGCATCACACCACTGGTGTGCTGGTGGTACTAAATTAGAAACAGCTGAGCCATGCCTTCAGATTTTCAGCAGGGTTGCAACCAGTTTTCCAAAACATATATTCTGAAAATAAGAGGTATGTGTCCAAATGTAGAGCGGGATCTTGATGGCAAGGGCTCAAGCTACATTTCTTAATTTTACACAAAAGTGGAACACAAGCACAGTATACAAACAGTTGTTGAGGTCTGCTGCATTTCTCAACAACCAAGAAACTCGATGCTCCACCAGCTACGTGCACAATTTAGTGGATGCTCCTCTTCTATAAGATGCCTCAAGCAGTAAGTGAATATGAAGCTTAGATGCTCTTTGTCTTTCCCAGAGGAGACAAACGTGTCAAAGTAACAATGCCAGTTGTAATGCAATTTATTGGATCTTCTGAAATTTCAGATCACAGCATCCTATAATCAATCCTTTGCATTCTTCGGCCACAGTACCCCCTCAACTGAGAACATAACCAGAGCAATTCACAAAAACAGGAGTCTCAAGTGCACCTAGATATGTTTAGCATAAAAGCACTTATAAACAAGTAACATTCAGACACAACCACTATTTATTGTTTCAGCTTTAAGTCTCTGATTCCTATGTGAAGGACCCACTAAAGAGGACAAGGCGGCATGCTAGCCCTTTAAAACTGAAATGCTTGTTTCCTTTCTGTAAGAAAAGTAAATCACGCTATAGTGAGTGGAGCTTTGAAAAAGCATCCATCCATTAAAGTTCATGGATCCTCGTTTCCAGATTGTCCCTCCCCTGGCTGTGTCTCAAGTTACAGCCTTGTACAATCCAAGTCTAAATAATATTCACTATGATAAATGACACCATAACTCCGATATCCACAATCAATCTTTGCTTTAAAGATACATCCATCTTCAATAATGTTGATGGGGATTCTGTAAAATGGGAAACGTGACTGTTTTCCCGACCTCCTAACAGTGGGGGAAGGAAGCTCTGAGTGATGGCTGTCAGCCCACATCTGGCTGCAAAAATAAATTAGCCTTATGTAGACAAATGAAAGGACCAGCCCTGACTAGAAAACAGCCACTCCTGAGCAATGGCTAATTTATAGGACTCCTTTCTGGAAAGTTCCTAGCTGAGGCTACAGTCTCCTTAGCTATCTCTTTAAATGATATCTGATGCTGTAAATAACTTCAATGTGGTAGGAACTATGCAAAGTACAAAGAGTGATCTGGTGGGGGGAGGGGAGGAGACAATAACTTTCTCCTATTCTTTGTAGACAATCAAGATTTTAAATTCAGCCACTTAAAACACATTTGTGCACACACACATGCAAAGAAAAGTTTTTGTTTAGGAAACATTGTTATATTTTGAAAATATGCTCTTCTTCGTTTGGCAGAAGATTATTTTCTGCTTTAACTCCTTTGTCATCTCCTGGGCTGCGGGACTGAGGCAACTACATTACAGAAATTAAACTATTCAGTGCAAGCGACACCTTGAGGTTTGCAGATTATTTTTTCCCTTGTTAAATGCTATCAACTTTTCCTTCTCCTCACCTTGCCCCCTCTAGCTGATAGAGTTTCAGGAGGAGTGTGGTGAGTCCTACCAGCTCAGTTCATCTAAGCTGGTGCTATGCAGCTCAGATGTTGTGAAGTGGCACACAGAGAAACTACCTGCTCTATTTATTTCAGCACGTGGTTTTACAATAACCAGAAGGAAATTTTAAACAGGAAGGTGGAAGGAAGACTCTGATTGTCCACCAGCTCACATGAAACACAAGTCCCTACCTGTGCACAGGACAGTGGATACCCTTTTTTCATGACTGAAATGCTTTATTACCTTATTCTTTATGTCTTTGACCTTGTCCTGCCATAGAAAAATGTAGGACTTTAATTCTTATAGCGCACAATATATGGGAATTAAAAAAAAAAAAAGAGTTCTTTCCAGGAGGAACGGGCAAATGGATGAGGGAGCAGCCCGATGTATGTTATTCCCACACACGGGCTGGCTGGGATGGCACCTGGGCATTGCGGCTCCTGGGGAGGTCCAGCAGCACTGGGGAGGGCTGGCAGCAGCAGTGGCGGCAGCGAGGGTTAATTCAGTGAAGGTTGAAGGACTTACAGTAATGCTGCGAAGACAGAAACATCACAGGCTTTCCTGGCAAGAGGCTCGCAGAGGGTAGGAGGGGACTGCGAAATGAACTCTCTCAGGCTTTGTCGTGTGCGTTTCCCAAGGCCCGGCCTGGCCCCTTTGATAAATGACACATGTCATTCTGTCAGGGGCTGACACTGCAGCTGGGAGGGCTGGTGATGTATGGCTCCGCTGAAAAGGAAATCAACTTTTTGGCACCAAGTAAGACTGTGCCCTGTGTAAGGATTTTGTTTCTCAAAAAGTGAAAGATAGACTTAGGATTTAAAAAAAAAAAAAAAAAAAAAACCTTAACANAAAAAAAAAAAAAAAAAAGTTGAAAAACAGATTGAGCGACAGCTTACACTTAACATAAATTAACTCAGTAATGGTGAAATGTGCTAGCCTGTGATAAATAAAAGCTACATTAGTCAATTATTAATCACACTCCAACTTGTAGCCAAAACCCATGACTTAAATCTGAGGCCTGAGCTGCCTTACAAACAGATAAGACAGTGTTTGATAGATGTCTTGCATAGTGTAATCAGGAAGGAATCAAAGGCTTAGTGGTTTAACCAGGGGGGGTGTGGAAGGTTCTGGAAACTGAGACTGGGTAAAGTGGATAACTGGATTGAAAGCACCCTTTCACTGGGGATACAGTATATCTTTT
>VZRS01000313.1:12093-16998 GCA_013398055.1 Ifrita kowaldi | reverse complement strand
GGAAGGCAGAGAGAGAGACATATCTGAATTTGGTTTAATCTTTTTTTTATATACAGGAATGTCTCGAAACTCTATTTCCCTCCCCCACCTCCCACCACCACCACTGTGTTAAATCATTTAAATCTGATCACTATTAAATGGATTCTCACCGAGACATCAAGTGTTTCAAATATGATCATTTTGCACGGATTACAATTTAAGCATTTTATTTAATCGAATGAACTCGCATCAGGCTGCAACACATTCATGCAAATACAAGCTGTAGAGAAAAAGCACAAAGCTGCATAAATGAAACGATTCCTATTCAACCAGACTGTAAAGACAAAATAAAGGATTTCAGATAGAAAGAAAAAAAGTAAACATCTAAAAACACGGGGCGGGTGTGGGGAGGGGGAAGGAGAGGGAGAAGGGATGCAGTATTTGAACCCAAGCATTATGCCTCTGTGAAAGGCTGAACTCACGCATCACCTTGTTGAGACGCAAGCACAGAACAGCTCTGTTTTTTTGTTTATCTGCAGGGGAATAGGATGGACACTGAACCCAAAGGTGACTTTCGTTCCCTGCCCAGGGAGAGAACTAGCACCACAGAGCACTAAAATGTCACGTCTACACGTTCAGCTGACCTACAACGCTAGCCTAGACTTTCTGCAGGCCCTCAAGCCAGCGGTGACAGGATGTGAGTTTCACCATCTTCTTCTCTGTGCAGATGCTCTCACACCTCCTCCTCACCATCCACAACTCTGTGTAACCAAAAATTAAAGGTCTCGAGTCATACATACAGCCCAGAACGGGAATACTTCATGGATGAATGGTAGCCCCAGGTCCTGACCTAGCACTGGGCTGTACATGGGTGCACCCCTGTGCCTGCACAAAGCCAGCTGCTGGTGCAGGCTCCTCGCACCAGGTAAGTTGCCTTCTAGCATCACTTGTATTTTCACCAGCAATTACTGGAGAGCATCACAGGGATGGGGGCTCACAAAAGCGCAACAGGCCCCCCCCGGTTCAGACCTTAATGAGCACTATCAGCTTCAACACTGTACAAATGTTTGTTTGTCAATCAGTAATTTCCATATGCTTTACATCATTTCCAGTGATGTACCAATCACACCGGATCATCAATGACTTGTCTAACTCTGCTGAAGCCTCGGACATGGTGTGTTAATTGCGGTATCGCACAACTGACGTGAGATTTTAAGCAGGACACAAAAAAGACACAAATCCCAACAAGGAAAGAAAACATTCACATCATCAACCATGAAGGACTTTATCAGACAATTTGCCTAGCCACAAAGACACTGCAGAAAAATTCCCCGTGACCTTTAAAAAAAATATTTACCTTGTTCCCCTTCCCTGCAATATGTTACAACTTTATACAACAAAATATGGAAACTTTTAAATGTTTCTACATGGGACACGGTCCTACATTGCTCGGTGCTGTACAGACACACCAGGAAACAAATGAGCTTTTAATGTTAATCAAGCGAAAGTGCATTCTTCAGTATACACATGCTGTACATGCTTGGCTTTTTAACAGTACAAAGAGGAAAATAAAACGCAAGTCATCTGTAACTGTAAAAATTACACCACCAGTTACAGTCCATTTTTAAAGTCTCTATACTTTCATACGCACGTATGTATACATTTAACCACACACATTCCCTTGCCCTCCAACCTGCCATCAGGATTTTGTATTATAAAGTGATGTACTACTGTAAAGTAAAATATTTCCATACATGGTGTTGTGGACTTCTCAGTAGACCCAAAAAACAATCCAGTTTACCTCAGCTTTTAGAAATAAACTAACAGTTTTGCTCAAGTAAAATCTCAGATAATCTCAACTATCTGAAAATGACAGCAGTTGTCTAGATCACAGCAGCAATATACCCACTCACCAACTTCAAGGTGGTGCAGAGAGTGCTTAATTGAGGAATTTAAAAACAACGACTGAAAGAGCACAAATTTCAAAGTAAATGAAATAGGGAGACCCTTTGAAACCCAAACTTTAGTGACAGCCCCTACAGAGAGTACAGCTACTTTCTCAAAACATGTAAAATATGACTACAGAAAGAAAGATAAGGAGCAGGGGAATGGCATGTATTTAAAAACATATGCACAGTGCCTGGTGTTTTAAACTTTTGCCTTTCTATTGCTAAAATATCATTTTTAAAGTCCATAAAATTTCAGATAGTGTGCAAAATGTTTATATATTACCAAGGTCTCCCCTTAAAAGGTTTATACTTTTACTTTATGACCTGTCCTTGATTTGACACTTCCGCTCATCAGAAAGGGATTTATAAAATAATCCTGAAGGTGAGGAACAGACATCTGTCAGGGACTGGCTGAGTTTCACTTTGCGAAATTTAAGAAGGGAGAGAAATCCTGTTAAGCTCTCTTTAGTCACCAATAGACATCAAAGGTAATAATTAAAGAAGACAGACGTCATAAAAATAAATTTATGTAGTTCTTTATAATGCACAAGCACTCTAGTGTGTAAAACATCTATTAGAGTGAAAGAAAATACAACATTCTAAATGAGCAAAATCTGTTTTGTTTGAGGTTTTTTGCCTACTTGAGTAACGTTTAAAAAAAAAGACCCCCAAGTTTAAACTAAAGTCTTTCAAAACCTTTGCCATCTGTGGGTACATGAACTATGGATGACCCCGAATGATTTGCACTCTGCTCAGAATCCCTTAGAAAGCACGGGAAAAAGTATCATTAAGAATGACTGATGACTGCCAGTCATGGTTGACCTCACCCAAGCTTTGGTCTCTGCCTCAGTAATAAGCTGTCCTTTATTAGCACCAACACTCCATAAAAGGGGTGTGTTTAGTCACAGGATAGTGGCCTTCTAATGCTCATTGCTTCTCCCTGAAAGATTGATTAGTGCTCATTTTTACTGCCTTCACAGTATATACAGTGACAGTGCTGCAGAGTGTCAGGGCCTGCAATATTGATGATAAGTACAACTACAAACTAGAGGTTTGGAAAAGGCAGAGTACTGGGAGTTCACTCTTCTTTTCAACTGGAAAACACTGCCAAAACAAAAAGGACAAAACACAAGCTTACACATGAGCTACCAATATTCTAGTAAAGATAAACTGAGGCTAGGGAATTCCCTCTCCCCGAAAAAAGGCCATTTAAAATACAAAACTTAACAGAAAAGGTTGTTTTTTCATTTTGTTTTGAAAACGCATAGGCATTTTTCCTTTCACCTACCAGGCAAAAAAAGATTACCCTGAAATATCATTCTTGTGTTTGTTTTTTTATTTCAGAAAGGCTTTTCAGTAGTGACTTACAGAGTAGGGAAAAAAAAACCTCTTGCAAGCACAGAAAGTGAATGTTCCTGATTTGGAAGCTATTGCAGTGCCCCTTTGCAGCAGCAGGTGCCTCTGAGGGTAAAAAAGAAAGGAAACATGAAGAAAACATGTTGGCTACGTATCATATTCTGCACAAATCTGCCTGCATTAACATGACTCCTCTGCCGCTTTTACTCTTGCATTTGAAGTAAGTGGGATCTATGCAAATTCCTTCAGTGAAATTAAGATCTGGAGTATAAGCTGGCACCATCAGAGAAAAAAACTGTGGTAGATTCATGTAATGTAGTATGCAATTGCATGCAGTGCAAAGCATATTTTAAATAGAGCAAGACCCAGACATGATCCTTGCAAAGCATCAGCATCACAGTGATGAAAGAGCAGGTAAGAATTCATGAACTTCTTCAAATAAAGAAATTCCAACCTGAATACATTACTTGGAAAAGCCATGCCTTGACTTGATTCGATTTAAAAAGTAGAAGAGAATTGAAAACAGTCTTTAAAATTGGTGTTTTAACCAGAGACTTTATAGCATACAAGGCCAGCTCGAAGTTATACTGTAGTAAGTTTAATATGGAACAACTTGTCCCTATGGCTCTTCCTGGGAACGAGTCATTTCACTTGTTACAGCAAGATCCAGCCGAAAAAAGGCATGTTTCACTGTTACTTTTATATAGCTGGGAACTTGAGCACAGCAACCTCATACCAAAAATTACTACAGCAAGAGTTTACTGCATTAATAATAGGATGCCCTACTGCTGTGACACATTCTGTACTTCGAAATAAATATTAGTCGCAATAGTTAGGTTTTAAATTAATATACTTTAAAGCTGAGCTGTAACTATGACACTTGCAATAGTGATGATTTGCCAATAAGACCTATTAACCATTTTGCAAAGAGCTCCTTCTTCTATTCGGTCTGCTGTACTGTCTTAACAATATCTACCTATGAATAATTTAAAGACATTCTTACTTAAAAACAAACCAAAACACAAACACTAGCACCTGAAAACTGGATGTCAAAATTCACATTCACACTTTTGCATTGAATTAACATCTTTTGATTCAGTAATAGAGGTTACTTGCAAATAATACATTATTTCTTTTCAAATTTTAAAACAATAATAAAAAAATCTTACTACATGTCTATACTTTATAGAACATCATGGCCCAAGTCCTGTGTCATGAAAGTCAATGGCATACTCTTTCACGTACTTCCTTTGGGCTTTGGATCAGGCCCAGTCTGGAAACTATTCATTCTTTTCATTCACTACCTTACATTTTGTACATTTAAATAACAGTGATTGGAAGGGGGAGGAAAAAAAACCAAAACACCACAAAAACCTGAGTATTAAAAGAGTATTTTTAAATCAGGAAAAAAAATAATTTAAAAAAAATTAATTAAAACTGTGGCTTATGCTGAAAAGCAAAAAATTACACTACAAATCAAGACATTCACACAGTTACTTGTTCTTTTGGTGGTCAAAACTGGCCCTGCTGCACAGAGGAAAACAGAGACAATGATAAGCAGCACTGTGACTATTAGCTTAGAGGGATTCTACTTGGCTATTTTCCTGCAGCATGCACTGCA
>VZRS01000312.1:0-101039 GCA_013398055.1 Ifrita kowaldi | reverse complement strand
CCCTGCCCTGCCCTGTGTATGCTGAACTCTATATTGTGATGGTGCTGGTGTGACTAAACTGGGGTAAAGAATACTCAATATATTAGCCACTAGTAATGACGTGGCGCAGTGCAGTAATTTGTCTTACAGTACCAGCTTGAAGGCTGTGTTACAATAAAGAGAGCCAACAGAGAACCGCTTACTTTGCTATGGCTCATTTTCCCTGGCAACACCCCACGAGATACAGATTTTCCACTAAGCATCTCCCTCACAGTCCTTGTTCCTCTTCTGAAACAATGACCCCTTGAACAGCAGTCAGCAGTCTCTCTCCATTTTTTTTCCACTTGTTTACTAGTCATTTATTTTTTGTTAACATCCTCTTTCAAGGCTGCCAAAATAGAAAGAAAATCTCTCACCCATGCCTGTGTCACAGCCCCCTACTGTATTAGTAACTATTAAGGCTTAACTTAACTCTCAGGTAAGTACGGAATGTTAATCAAACATACTAAAGCAGTCTAATCAGAAATTGTTTAACTCTGTGGGGCGTCCATATTCCAAAATACCCAAAAGATACCACAATTAAAAGGCAAAGAAGGAAATCTGTTTTATTCAACATGAAAAAAAGAAATCACAGAATGGCAATAGTGGCTGATGCAACTCCATTTAAACCAAGGAACTACACGATGTCATGGCCATGTCTGTGACATGCCATCTCGGCACACCATGCTGGCTCATGCTAAAGCTGCTTACATTCCATTAAACTGAACATGGGATTAATACTCAGACTATCAAACAGTTTGTTCAGCAAAGGGTAATTTTGTGTAGACACAGAATATAATTAAGTTTTTTTTTAATTGGCGCAGTAAGCTGGTATGGATTGTTGTTTGCTCCTACACTATAAAGCCAAGGCAGTTAGCATAAAGGTACCTCAAGTGCAGCATATCCGAAGTTCATAAAACCTTTTATTAAACCTGAAAATGAATTTTTGTTAAATACTTTTGTTAAACACCACACTATTTTTTTGTTATATTTTTAAATTAATTTTTGTTTTCTTTTTTTTAGCTATAATGGCTTTAGTTTTTAAATTACTTTCATTACAGAAAAGATTTATTCATAAAATTAAACATTTTGGCATCCAATCCAATTGCAATTCAGAGTCATGCCAAATTCAATACCAATTTAGGTTGCTCAGAGCATTGCCTGCTCTAGTTCTGTGTATCTCCAAAGATACCTCTACAAACCACATATCTCCACAAACCTCTCTGGACCACCCGGGTAATGTTTTTCAACTTCACAGCCAAAAACTGGACAAGTGTTTCAGATGTGGCCTCAAAAGTGTAGAAGGAATGACAACTCTCTTTGACCTTTAGTAAGGTCACTAGGAATTTTGCATTTCCATGGTATGTTTGGATACACATATTGGTTTCAGTTTTATTATTCTAGCAATATCTTACTGGTTTTTTTATTTGATAGATTCTTCTGTTGATATATTCAAATCATTACTTTGTACCTTCTCAGTGTGATAATATAATACATGAATACACATGACAGAATAAATCTTCTTTATAGCTTTGTAATCTACATATCTGAAGAACGAACAGTATTTGGTTTAGTTCTAAATTATTTACTGCATTTTGACTGATATATAGGTAATTTCACCTGCTTAATTTATTGCATGGGATAATGAAATGTTAGAAATAATACTGAAAATGTTAATGATAGAGAACCTATAGGAAAACACACTGCATGCATAAGGAAAAGCACATACAACACTGTGCAATAGCACAAACGTGACATGAAATTTTGAAACTCAAGTTCAGATGTAGAGAACAGATTTCTCATCGGATCATAACTCTCTTAGTTCAGAGTGACTATGTGGAATTACCAACACAAATACATCAATATGCTTTTGCACACTGTCCTCCACGTAGGGGCATACATTTTAATTTAGTTGCTATTTAGAGCACTCAGTTGAACACACTGGGAAACATTATAGAGCAGGAGGGTATTTATCCTTCCTGCCTTTAAGCATCATTTACATGCCTTAAATAGGGATCTAAGCTTCCCATCACTCTTAACAGCTTTTCTACTTTGACTCAAGGTTTGGTTTCTTTTTTCTTCCATTATGTACCTTGCTGAACATTTAAAGACCACACCAAAAAGAACTCTACTAAGGAAAAAATCAAACAACAAAGCAAACAAAACCCCAAATCTGAATGCCTTTCTGTTGACTTCAGTTTTAAAACACAGTTATGTCTGTTTACAGAATTGCTGAGTACACTTGTATCCTGCACTGATTGCTTTATTTGACTGTAAATTGCCAAGAGTAAAACAACTGCACACACAACAGATAAAGAAGAGTTGAGTCAAGAATTATTCGTACGACTCTTTTCCTTCACTAACTAAATTTGAGATGACAGCCTTGAAACTTAACAGGCTCTGAAATTTTAAGGTTTTTTTATATATTTGCAAAGGAATACAACATGAAACTATGCTATAATTTCCAATTCGGTAATACGGCATCTCCTTCAAAAAGAGAGAGATAGGTGAATATGCAGCTACATTTCTGCCTTCTCCCAAAGAAATGCCAAAAAGATTGCTAATTAGGGATGGTGCTTGCTTGTGGAATGGAAATGTGTTTCTATTTAAAAATGGGCTTTTTTTTTTAATACATATCTGCAAATGATATTTGAGAAATAGTTACAGCATGTTACCATTGATTTTGACCAATTAAAATCTCAAAACAGGAGATGAAACATTTTGCAAACTGTTGAACCCAGTTCCCAGCAAACCATCTAGAAGTTAAAAAAGAGCCACAATCACACCTACTTTTTAGTTACAAAGCTGTCTTATTACTCTAAGTAATTTATTTCTATGTATGCACTTCTAACTATGGCATCAGATTTATAAATAAAGCAATAAAGGATTTTGAATAGATTGTTCATTAGTAGTAGACAGAATATTTCTGTCAAAATAGTGGTGATCAGAAGACCAAGTTACTGTAAACAAGGGCAAGTCCTGCCTGACCAATCTAGTGGCCTTTTATGATGGAGTGACTACCGCAGTGGACAAGGGAAGAGCTATAGATCTGGATGTATGGGCCATCTATCTGGATTTATGTAAAGCCTTTGACATGGTCCCTCACAACATACTTCTCTCTAAACTGGAGAGAGATGGATGTGATGGGTAGATTGTGAGATGGATAAGAAATTGGTTGGATGGTCACATCCAGAGCGTGGTGATGAATGACTCAGAGTCCCAATGGACATCACTGGTAAGTGGTGTCCCTCAGGGGTCCATACTGGGACCAATGTTAATTAGTATCTTCGTTAATGACATAGATGAAGGGATCAAGTGCACCCTCAGTGAATTTGCTGATGACACCAAGCTGAGTGGTGCTGTTGACACTCCTGAAGGACAGGATGCCATCCAGAGGAACCTGGGCAAGCTTGAGAACTGGGCCCATTGGAATCTTCTGAGGTTTAACAAGGCCAACGACAAGGTGGTGCATCTGTGTGGGGCATCCCCCAGTATCAACACAGGCTGGGGGATGAGCAGATGGAGAGCAGCCCTGCTGAGAAGGACTTGGGGGTGCTGGTGGATGAGAGGCTGGACTGACAGCCCAGTGTGCACTGACAGCCCAGAAAGCCAAATGTCCCCTGGGCTGCATCCAAAGCAGCGCGGGCAGCAGGGCCAGGGAGGGGATTCTGCCCCTCTGCTCTGCTCTGCTGAGACCACACCTGCAGAGCTGCAGTGTCCTGGGGTGACTGCATGATACGGTATTCCCTATCATCTGCCCTATGCCAGACATGAATCCTGTGCCTTCCTGTGTCTTTAAGCTGTTTCTCAGGAGAGCGGGTAGAGAAGCCAGGGGGATTTTTGAGCGCGGGTTTGTGTTCAAGGACATACACATTCCCCTGCGCTCCTGCGACAGAGCAGAGGAAACACCTTCCTGCTTTTAGCCAGCTCTTGGCTCCTTTTCTTGGGAGAGAGACAGAGCATTAAAAACTCTTTGCTTTTTAGCTAGCCTGCTAGCTGAGCTGCTTGCCTCCTTTGGCAAGAACTTTTCTTGGGACTGTTCTGCTCCGGTCCGGAACATCATCACCGGGAGGCCCTGCACCGCAGCCCGGAGGGGCCCACGCTGAACCCCAGCTCTGGAGAGGAGAGAGCCATGCCTACAAAGGACTCGGAATTTACCAGGTTCTCTCCACAGCAAGAGGTTTTATTATTTAACATCATTCTTCTTCCGTGCCTGCGTGCGCTTTGCTTGTTAAATAAATAGGGGTTTTTTTACTTTTCTCAGAGGAATTTTTTTCCCCGAACCTGGTGGGGGAGGGGCTGCCGAAATCTGCCTTCTATCAGAGGACATTCATTTCGGACATTCCTCCAATTTGTCTCAAACCAAGACATGCATCCAGCTCTGGGGTCCCCAGCACAGGAAGGACACAGGCCTGTTCGGGCAAATCCAGAGGAGGGACACCAGGATGATCAGAGAGCTGGAGCATCTCTCCTATGAGGAAAGGCTGAGAGAGTAGGGATTTTTCAGCCTCGAAAAGAGAAGGCTTCAGGATGACATAACTGCAACCTTCTAGTACCTGATGGGAGCCCTACAAGAAAGATGGAAAGAGACTTATTTACAAGGGCATGTAGTGACAGGACAACGGGGAATGGCTTCAGACTGAAAGAGGGTAGATTTAAATTAGATATTAGGGAAGAAATTCTTTCCTGTGAGGGTGAATGAGGTATTGGAACAGGTTGCTCAGAGAAGTTGTGGATGCCCCATCCCTGGAAGTGTTCAAGGCCAGGTTGGATGGGGTTCTGAGCAACCTGATCTAGTGGAAGGTGTCCCTGCCTATGCCAGGGGGCTGGAACGAGATGGTCTTTAAGGTCCCTTCCAACCCAAACCTCTCTCTGATTCTAAGTTGTCTAGAAAAAGCACAGCAGATTGATGGGATGAACCTACAAATTGGTGCATTAGCATGTGCTGCAGCCTTCTCATTTATTAATGGATGGAATTTAAAATTACCAGTCTTTGACAGAATAACATAAGGACTCATTTTCACATGTGAATGATAATAACATCGTTTTCTACCACTTGTACTAAAATTAACCTTTTCTGCTTGAGCTTTTGTCAGACAAGACTATCCATTTTACTCTGCTTTCCCTTTTGCAGACAGCTCTGTCCATGATAAAGGAGATACAGTGAAAAACTAGTTATTAGAAACAGAGCAATCTACACTTTTAGTTTTGACAGATTGAATGCATAAAATTTTTTAACATTTTATCATTGCACCTTTTCAGATTTCTTCCTGTATTGTGAAAATGTATCTTGTATCTTAAAGAGAAAAATCAATGAATGATGATTATTTTATTAGTTTAAATAAAGTATATCAACTACAGCTTTAAATCTTATAAAATATATATTACAGGTTTTTGTAATTTACTAAGTAAATAAATACTATCTTGCATCCACAGAAGAAATACAAAATACTAAACCTAGTTTTTTAAAATTTAAACCTAGATTAGGAAAATAGATCATTTTCTTTAAAATATGGTAATTTCTCAGAGAAACAATGTTTGTAGAGACAATGACCTGGGTTCTTCTTCTTTTATTCAACATTTACAAAAATCTTTTTATGAGTCATTATCTCCTGCAATAAATATTTTATAATCACAGAGTTGAACATCTGGTTAGTGGTATGATAAGGGGTGCTGCTCAAACTTCTGCTTACAAGGTAGTATTTCACAATTTCAACAGAACAGCCATTCTCATAAAACATGCTTAAAATTTCAAGAGTTTAATGAACAGCAGCTGAATTCTGTTAAAACAGATTACATTTCACAACGGTTAAGCCTGATGTTTATTGAAAAGCCCATAATTTGTGGATGCCTCAGTTTAACGGAGCACCTAACCCTCACTGGGAATAAACTTCAACAGCTCACAATAAAAACCAGAAGAAATGCAGGTAGCGATATTTTCCCTTTTCCAGTGCTGCTTTTTAAAAACTGTTTTTCCAGTTTTTTTGTGAAACTGTTTTGTGCATAATGTTCCAAAACTTGACATAAGTCTTGCTCATTGGCAACGAAAATTATTTACATTTGAAATAGCATAGTCTGCAGATTTAATGTTAAAAGCCACTGTATTTTGGAGGAAAACAAACATTTCACTACAAAAAAAAAGTGATGTTCAGTTTTGGGCATCACAATTTACGACAGATATTAAGTTATTAGAGTGTCCCAAGGAGGGCTGCAAAGATGCTGAAGAGCCTGGAGGGGAAACTGTATCAATGCATGAACATAGCTTTCTGTAAGTGACAAGAGTACATAATCTCTTTAAGCACAAGAATTGCTTCAGCTTCTGCTTTAATTTCCTTGGAAATTGGATCCTATTTTAGTGGACAACTCCTATTACCCAACCACATCCAAAACTTTCATCTCACATTCTCTGTGGTCCTTTGTTCGGATGGCGCATCCTTACAAAGCACTACTACTCTGTATCAGTCATTACTTCATCAGTGCAATCTAACTGAGACAGAGATTAAGAAGGACATGATAAAACAGCTGCTCAGAGCTTCAAATTTGCCTATTAGAGACAAACGAAACATTTTTTTTTAGTAGTACTTGCAAATTTCCAATTTTTACCAAGCAGTTCTCACTTAGATATAAGGTCTTAAAAGACATATCCTGGCTGATAAACTGAATGAAGTGAAATCATGCTCAACATGATGAGAACTGAGCAAGCCAATTAAGGATCAGTTCCTTAGCAGATAATGTTAGTACTTTTGTTTTGATATTCATGACAGCTAAAGAGGAGAAGCCAAGAAAAGCAGCAGAAAAATGCTAATTCTTCAGAATACGGTGGAAATTTGAACTAAGATAATGGAATGGGTGGATTTAAAACTCATTACTTTTATGAATTTTTGTGCTTTAGTATTAGAACACTATATCTGGAGTATTCTGCACTGTACAGATACCTAGGTAACAGCTGTTCAAATAGAGAGCCACGAGAGGAACAACGACAAGGAGCAGAACAAGCCAAACTAATCCATCTGAATCAGCCTCTCCTAAAACTGTAAAAGACAAACCATTAAGCTACTGTCCCTGCTGCAGACTCTGCTAAGGCAATGTATTAGAAAACACTCTGGAAACTAAGTGTGATTACTTGAATTGGGATAGGCCTTATTATGGAGTGCCCAAGTGGATGAATATGGGGACTGAGCATGACAATTCTGGATTTTTACAAGATTTATTATGTGAGTTCTTTAGCCTGGTGAAATTTGAGAAGACTCGATTCCCTTGGTTTTCTAAGAGCAGACTTTCTGCTTGTTATCAGTGAATGAAAATTTAGTATCTCTGCCTAGATGCCTAGGATATGAAGGAGAAATCCTGTGTTTCCTATTCCCAGAAGGTTTTCTACTATATTCAGCAGGCAATTTCCAAGAGTTCAAACCCCATATACCTTGGGTGTCCAATCCACCTTTCTGGGGACCTAATTGTTGAAATAGAGAAATAGTGTTACAAAACAGGAACAAAGTCATTCTTCCTCAAATAGTAAAAGACCATTAAAACAGTAAAAATCTTACACTAGGTGATCAAATTGGTATTGAAGTTAACTATTACTACCTTAGATTTTACTCAGGCTGGGAAGGGACAAGAGATCAGCATCTCGGAAGATAAATATGTGTCTCTTGAGAAAACATGAAATTTAACTTCTTTATATACTAGGAGTACTTTATAGACAAATGCACATTTTCAACAAAGCCTTTCATAAATTATGCAACTAAAAACTTTCAGTATTCATAAACACTTCCTTGATTAGAACTCTGGAACTGGTGCTTATGATTCTGAGGTCAGAAAGTACGCTGCAAGATTAGCTCTCTGACCAAAAAGTCACCCTAAGGAAGAACTGGTTTTGTAAATGACATAAAACCAGCTGAGTCCAAAAGAATGAAACAGAAGGTCTTTTTGGAATAAGAAGGGTTTCGGGTTCTTTTTTGAAAAGGTGAAATTAAGCTCTTTATTTAGTTCTTGTGAAAACAAAAAATAATTTCCAATTTGTTGACCTGAAACAATTTTTTCAAGGCTGCTATTCAGCTGACATTTGCCTGGGCTGCTGTTTTGCCTCTTAACAGCTGCATTGTGAGTCTCCTCTCTCTCCTTCTCTCCTGCTGGTATCCACAGCCACGAGAAGACACTTATTTAGAGACTGGGATGCACTTGATACCCTTATATACTGATGTGCATTATTGCTAAGCTATGATTGTGAACCATGAGAAAGGGAAACCACAGAAAACATTTAGGGTGCCATCCTGAGGAAACTGACAGTATAAGGACCAAGCATTAAAACTTTTACAATGATCAATGATAATTCATACATTTCATATCTTAATGTTGGTAGCAAATATACCACTGTAGACAGACAAGCTGAAACACAGTACTATACAGTTCAATGTCAGCACTGCTAATTGAAAGTATTCAGAACTCCATCTTAGAAGACTGTTCAATACATAACTTTTGCTTCAATGGTAGCAAAAGTCACCATCCAAATACAGAACTTCCACCTGGGAAGAAATCACCTATTTACATCAGGTCTATCACCATAGGTAACAGTACACAGCAATACATGCCTCTACTGCATTTTGCATATACAAAATTCTTCACACTTTCAATAGGCAGGTTTGGTTTTTCTTTTTATTTTGCTTTTTACTGAGTGAATTCAAACCTGAAAAATGCAACACCTGTTGTTTTCCTGCCTGTTGTTGCATAATGCTCTCAGAACATCTTTACACTTCTAGAAATTCTGCTATAAATATTTTACCATCTGGCCTATATTTTGTGTTCTTCCCCATCCCCATTAAATGCTTGTTGCAGTTACTTTCATTATTTTCTGCACTGGCAGCAAACCTCTTGACAAGGCAGCCTTTAGCTAATAACCTAGGTAGAGACTTACTGCATCCTTAGTAAATGGAATCCTTCAATACCACTTGATCTTTCAATGTCTCCTATTTCCTCTTAAAAAATGCCTAAATCAAACCTGTCTCAGACAGTAAAGTATAAGTCAATATTTTGTAGTTAATGAAACAGAGGGAGACAAGAGTAACTATAAAAAAAGAAGCCTATAAAGTTGGTCATATAAAACTAAACTAATCAAAAATATAGAATTTATTGAAATATAAATCTGAAGCTAATTTTCAGAGTTATGAGATATCTTTATTGAAGCCTTTACTGAATTTCTGAACACTAAGCCTAGAATTAACTAATGATTAATTACATTTATAAAATCAATAATGAAAAGTCACAAAGAATAAAAGTTAATTAAAAAATTATCAAGACTAATCGGAAAGGTGTAATGGGCACAATCATAATTTGGAATTACATTTACAGAAAAAGATGATTCAACTGAAATGCATAATCAGAAATAATCAACATTTTTCTAATAACATACACCAAAAAATATAGAAATTGTATTTCAGGTGTGACTCGACTAGAAGCTTGAGAGGCAAAGCAGACTGATACTGCGTTATTAAGAATTGCTCCAAACACAACTATATTACATATTTGACATTAAAGAAATAAAATGAGACAACCAGCGACTGTTATCACTAATAAAAAATCTAACACAGTTTACTGCTTATGGACACAGTTAAGTATCTACTGCAAAGCTATGCCTTAATAATCTTTCTCTCTTACAATATATAACTGTTAAAAACTGTAAATGATTCCTTCATAATAAATTTCATAAAAATGACTAATCCAAATGTACCACTTTGTCAGCAGTCTGAGCAATGAGAAAGGAAGATTACTATCATGGTAATGCAGCAAATATAATGCAGCACATTTGTCAATAGCTGACTGGAGTAATACATGGAAATAAAAACTTCTGGAATATGTGTGGTTGAAAATCATCTATTAACACTAATTTCATCCTGTTAACTCTGCATTATCACTTTGTATGAGAGGTGCACTACACACAGAAGCTTGAACTCTGATCTCAGACTTCCATTAAAAATATATCATATAAGTAAGGAAAATTCCATGCAGTTTGGTCACAACGAAATGAAAGCAGAAGTTGCAAACAGTAAAGTACTCTTGAAGCTGATGAACATGCTGACACCATAAATGATGCTTTTTTAACACTAAGGGCTTTAATAGTCAGCAAAAAGACAAATGAGACTAAGTTCAACTTCAGCTGTATGACCAAATAACATTTGAACATGCATTATCACTTGTTGCTATACATATTTATATTTTTCTTGTTTATAGTTTAAGCCTTTTTTGAAGGAAAGGACAAAGAAAAAATAAGCATTAGCCAAAAGCAATTGTTTGCCTAACAAGAATCTTATCAATACTTTGGAAACATTTATTTGACAGTTTCTTTAGAAAAAGTAATGCCTAGAAGTCACATGCCCCTCAAATCTTTCTTCTGAATCTCACAGTCAACACTAATATTGATGGAAATCTTGGTATCCCATTGGACAAGACGTGTTAAACAAGATCAAAACCAACAGCTTTCTATTTATTGCTAGGAGGTAACAAGATCTGTCCTTCCTAAAGTAGTCTTCTGTTCTTGAAGATTCTCACAGTTTTCTCTCTATGTATCCAACATAGATAAGGAATCTGTTTCCTTAAATACTAATTAATTTAGATAAATTACTTTTATTTTTTCTGCGCATTATCTCACATACACCATTTCTGTCAATCAAAATATATATAGATTCACCTAAACTAAAATTTACCCTCTTCATTGTCAGACTCTGGATACACAGAGCTGTTGTCAGACTCCACACCTTCTCTTATAGCCCCTTCTAAACCTGGAGAATGCCGATGTTTTCATTACTTTCTTCAAAGATTAGTCATCTATGAATTTCTACATCACCTTTATTAGAAATGCTTCACTTACATCTTGATAGGCATCTCTCTACCAGATTAAAGAGTGTGTCTTGACTTAGATGCAAAATCTCATCTGGGTAAAAAAACATCTTTTTTTCCCCACAGATCACCATAAAGACTAATGACTAAAATCTAAGATGTAAACCTACTGTGAAGTAAGTAACAATATTATCACATTACTCCTTGATCTTCATATTTTTACATGCCTTTTCACACATCTAAAACTCTTTGGAACCTGTGTTTTTAGAGGTCTACTGTAGTGGAGTTCACATAATATACTGTGTCACTGAACACCAGCACACTGAGGTAAATGACTCTTTAAAATTACCTGTATGGCAACTGCTCGAGCTACAAGACTTCTAAGATATTGCAAAGGATCTTCTGGACCTTCCCACTTGCTCTGCCATGTGACAGGACACTGAAATAAAATATGTATTTACTGAAAGTATCCATTTCAAATCCATCGTCATTACATTTTAAGCCAGCAACTTGAATGAAAATAAATAATCTGGAAATCAAATATATCTATAAAGAAAAAGGGCAATACTAGTAATATAATGATGAAGAACATACAACTACAAACAGAAAGGTCATAGTCCTGCTAATTCTTTGTGTGGCCCAGACACAGTGCTGATGGAGAACTTGCAAGAACCTCTGCTATTCAATAAGGAGACATCAACTGGTTCCACAAACACTTCCAAAAAGCCTAAGAGCACTATTTCTTGGAAAGTCACGATGTCATCTTTCAACTGCAGCCACAGTTTCCCACTCCTTTGTTGCAGCCTCCTCAGACTTGAACACGCAGTTGTGTGGCTCTGTGGTGAAGAAAATCTGATACAATTCCTCTGCATGATTATTTTCTCATCACCTTAGAGTTTTTGCAGAGCAACACCTGAGAAAAAAAATCCTGCAAGACTTCCCCATACAGATTTTTTATTGACTTCAAAAAGAAAGGCTTAAAAGGGCATCTGTTAAATTTCCTCCTTATAAAATAAGGATAGGAACATTAATTTTACCTAGTCCACAGGAATCTAAAGCACAGTGAAAGTGACTGCAAAATTCTCCTACGTATGAGAAAGAGAACTGATGTTAAACAGTACCTGTGGAATATTGCACACTACTGAAGATGCTTATTGGTTTTGTGCCGTGTTTATTTATGCTTGTCAGAGTAGAACGAATGTTAATTCTCAGAATTCAGGGTTCCAACAGATGCTGAGCAGAATAAACAGTTTATATTGTCTAATATTTATAGCTGCATTTTCCAGGAAGTTCCCATTCCAATAGCATAGGTACTGAACATATATTCAAAACCTGATCACAGAAGTTTGTAAAAAAAAGTACCTTTCAAAGTAAATACTCCATGTTTACCTTTTATAGATAAAAAACAGAACATAACTAGATTTGAGGATACTAACTACAAATGAATTGAATAAACTAGAACATAAAACAAGACAATTAATAAAGCACAGTTAGCTGCATGGGTGGGGAGGTCCTAATTAGGATTTTTTGAAACTTATTTTTTATTTGAAACCTTGCATTTTTTGCAGCCTCTTCTACTAGATATGCATTTACAGACAGCTCATCAATATGTCACTTAAAAGGCATTTGCCTAATGTTGCTAATATATCACTCTAAATTACCTTAAATCTAAAGAAATAGCTTAGCTAATTGTTATTATGTAAGTGTATCTCAGATGTACTTATGCTCATTTTGGCTGGGGTGGAGTTAATTTTCTTCACAGTGGCTAGTATTGGGCTAACATACCAATTTTACACAAATACAGCACATTGCTGAAACCTTTATAAGTCATACATTTATTGAATTTCACATTTCTATTAGTAATCCAGCAGTTTCTTCAGGTTCTATAATCTTAAAAGAACTACAATCTTAGTGGGTTTAAAATACAGCTTTTGAAGAATAGTCCTTTGCTACATAACACATGAAAACGCTTAAGAAGAGTGTATAGAAAATACATGAAGCAAATCACTTTTTTGATGATAAATATAGTGAGGCTTAGCTGCCCTGCCAAGAAAGTGGCATTAGCCTCTCTGGAAGGCTGCTGAAAAAAGTGCTGTATGGTCACAATCCAGTGCAGTGATCCATGTCAAGGAAAGTGAGTAAGCAAGCAGATGTAATGACAGAAGCAGTGGTCAATACATCAGGAAGCACTGAACTGATGCTTGTGAGAGGTTAAAATGCATAGAATTTTTAAGAAACTTTTTGTGGTAGTGATCAGCTACACAGCTGCTGCCGGATCCAACCGAAGCATGCAGCTTAAGCACACAAGTGAGCCATGCTCTCTTGCTCAGTAACAAGAAATACAACTGTAAGAACTAAAGAATGGCCATTACATGTATCATTTCCATTCACCATGACTTGGACTTAGTACCAGTTTCTACCACACAGTCAAAACATGTTTTAAAAGGCAATGAGATTGTTAACATGAAAACATTAATTTATTCTAATTGTACAGCAATTTTGCTAATAAATGCTGTCTTGTGAATCTAAAAAGACAACAAGTTTATTTATTGTTTTGATCAGAATTTGATAGATAATAAATGTGTAACAATCTTTTTAACAGTACTTGTTCTTCACATGAAGATAAACAGGATGCTAACAGGAATTATTCATTGCAGAAGCAATCTCAATATCTATGCATTAGCATCTACAGAATTTATGAATTGCTGGAGATGAAACAAAACCAGAGTTTCATGTCACATCGATGTTTGACTATCTTTGTAATCCAGTTATCTAGCTGTTAATGATAGAGCATGTAAACTTGCTGTCACTAATTGTACTAGTTTATAAACATGCTCAGTTTGATGACAAAAAACATGGAGAAAGTACATGTACAAATTCTGACTGCTTTTCTTGTACATCAAGAGTACAGGGTGAGATGATAGGTTGGTATAATAGGTACAACTTGTCTGGTGTGGTATGGCAATACTCCATACTGAATAAATGCAAAGAGAATTGTTATTACAACTTGAATTTTAAGAAAATGTAAAAACTAAGTAAAGGGACAGATTTACATGTTCTACTGGCTAATATATTTGACTTATCTAGCATGACTTGGTATTTAAAATTGAAATAGTATTCCACAACTTCTAACCATACTGGATTTGTATTTAAGAGAAAACTTGATAAGAGAGTAATATATTCAGAAGCTTCTGCAAATAGAAAAAATTTCTGAAAAGTTTTCCAGAAAAAAAAAAGGTTTTGCTTCAGAGTTTCTATCTTCAAAAGAACTCCATTTTAGAGTCTTTATCAATGAAAAAACTTAGAACAAATGGTAACATGAAAATGCGTGTCAGTTCAGTTTCCTTGGGTTTTCAATGCTTATTACAATGTATATTTATTACAAAATGACTTACCTTCTGGTTCAACAGAGCACTTGCTAGTCTTTGTACTTCAGAACTCAGCAGTGAGGTACCTCTGATGACTTTACTTAAAGAAGCAAGTGACTGATGGACGCTCTGCACAAGGCGAATGGCATTGAATTGTTCCAGAATAATAAATGATAAGACTGGAGATCCTTGTTGTTCTGCAGGAGGAGACACCTTCTGATGGATCAGGTTAGAATTCTAAGAAAGAACATGTGATATCCAGTTAATAAACTCAGGGAAACTCTGATGTTGTACAACATATTGTTTGTTTAATTCATAATACCTCATATGACCTCGTTAGCTTTGAAGTAGTGGCGGTATCATCTCTTTTCTGATACTGGATTAAAAGCATAGTGATACTTTCAGTACTGTCTGCGACATCTTCAATAAAGGCACCACTCTTCTGAGACAAGCCTGTCTACCCAGTTACTTCAAAAGTACTTGAATTGCTGAAAAATCTTCACTTAGCTGAATCACTGCTTTTAGTATTTGTCTCAATGTGCCAATACAAAAAGCAGCACAAGATTTTCTGGGTACTGTAAACTATGCTGCCCTTCTTGCTTTGTGAGACTGGTTCAACATGGAATTCAATAGAATAAATACAAAAAAATATATAATTTTATGCATAAATCTTGAGTAACTCAGACTCTGAGAGATACCGCTGCTCTCACACTGCCATTTTTACTACTTACTTCCCTTCTATTAAAGCCACTGAAAATCCAAATTTATTCAATAATTTCAAGAGATGGTGTAATTTTGCAACTCTTAATTAATATGCATCTTATTACATAAATATATTTTAGCATGTGTTTGGAAACTGCCAACCTGACACGTGACAAGATGCTGCAATGAATTCCAGTTATAGAATTAAAAACTTTACTGTAAAATTCTATAAGGCACAAATGCAAAAAGTAAACCCTAGCCTATGGGGAAAAATGTTTCGCTATTTCAATTTCTAGTAACTTAGTAAAGATAAAATCAGATTTTACTTTCTCTGAAATATGTCATCTTAAAATAACAAGTAGTTTTCATTATTTTTCAGGTTAAATAAACTTCTGAATTGTCACATACCATCTTGCTTTCCAGAACACAGAGGATATTTACCTCTATAATCTTTCCCAGGCACTACATGTTTGTCAGAACTTCTACATTTTTAATTTCAGGCTCACACTGCACTCAGCTACCAAGCTAAAATATGAGAGAAGCTAAATGACTTATGGCTTATGACTGACCAACATAAAAATGAAGAATAAAGTCTTCAAACATTGTTAAAAAGGTATACAACAAAGTTACTGACCAAAGTGTACGAAGCATACAGTATTTACAATTGTTATGCTTTGTATTTTTTGTTTGCATGCATTCAAAAATCAGTGCCAGTTTCACTTCAGTTTTTCTGAGACCATAATCTGCTGAGTATATGTCAATTGTAGTATAAAACTACCATAAACTAGTTGATATTTCTTATTGAGGTATTTAATTGCACAAAATAAAGAAAAACCCAAGACACCGCACCTTAGAGGCTTTGCTCAATCTTTGACACTCTCTTAAATTCACAAAAGCTTATTGAAAGAGAAGTCCTCTAAGTTCCTCAATACTGTCCTTTACATAACAGTCTCCTATGAATTGCATATTCATTTCATCACTCTTTCTAATGCTTTCCCCCGAGAATTTGTTGAAACAACCCATCTGTCATTTCCACAGGAAAATTAAACATGAATACCAATATCAGCTTACACATTTTATGTCCTATTACATTCCCTTAAAATCCATTATGTATATAACTCACATCAGCTTTTAAAATACGTGTATGCTCATGACCTGCTTGGGAATTAAGATGAAGAACTGCTGAAGTACTGAGTGCTTTTCCTAATCATAAGAAACTGAAGATAGATTCTAATCTTTAATATTAAATACTGTATTATGCTACCACTATTAATCAGGTGTATTTTGAGACTTTGATTATTTTCCCTCTTTCACCTCTGCACGTGTTGCTATCTTAGTACACTATAAGACTTCATATAGTCTTACCTAAACTGTCCCAGAGCTTGACTTTGTACCTTCTTAAACTAAAGCTTTTGCAAACTCCAATGTGTTCTGAAAACTGCCTCCTCAGAAATGTAACAAATAAAATGAAAACAAACTTATATACCTCTACTAGTTCTGCATTTGATTCAAAACTCTATTTTGGTTGTGGCAATGGGTTTTAAAACTTTCCATTGCCCTTCTGATGTACCTATTTTGCCTCCTCCTTTGAGTCTCTCTGCCTATTCTTTCAGATATTAGCCTCTCACTGTTTTACATGCTTTTCATTGTTGAAAATGCAATAAAGAATGACCCTGTATTTCTGTTTCACTGATTTTCCTTCATGGAAAAACGCTGCTTTTTTTAAAAGCTGAGGTAGATAATGAGGTACCGGGCACATGGTGTGATTCTTGGGGCTGTTCTGTACAGTGCCAGGAGCTGGACTTCAGTGATCCTTGTGGTTCCACACCAATTCAGGATATTCTCTGATTCTATGATTCTACAATGACAATTTTCTTGCAGCATTATGCAACTTTATGAAAATAATGAGTTACAATTTACAAACATAACAAAAGACACAGAAGACACGATAATTTATGATCATACATTTTATGATCATACATTTATGATCATCAATTCTGAAGGAGTTGCTGCTGGAATTATGGGTGGCCCTTCTAACTTCCATGGAGCTGATAAAGGGTTTTTCTGAAACAAGGCAGAAAATGCAACCACCTTACAACGAAAACATAGCCCCGATTCCTCTCTCTCCCTCTCTCGCCTCATGAGAGAACGCCATTTGGACACGATGAAACACTTATGCACTCTCACTGTGTCCTCATACTTCTGTGCTTCTCTGACAACTATTACATGATGGGCAATGCTCAAATTCCACAGGACAGTGACTTCCAGCTGATCCAGTTATGTGACAATGAACGCTTATACAGGTGCTCAGCCACACTCTGCCGGGCAGAAGGCTGTGTGGGAGGAGAACAGACACCAGGACAGAGACTGCTTGAACTAACTCTGAGTAACTCAAGGGCCCAGCCCTTGCGAACACCCTTCCACATTAAGGAAGGGTTTTTTAAATTTGTGTGACATTTGACAAATTATTCAGTGAAGACTTGATTTTATAGCGCAACAAGTCTTTCATGCAAACCAATACTGAGCACATGAGTATGCGGTTTTTTTTCTAACTAAATGGCAGCTTCATGAGAGTTTAATTAATTTGATGAGTGTTACGCTGTTATCGAATCATGCTGCAAAACACTGTAAAAGCAGTTTAAGGACAGTATTCATTACAAGGGTGTTTTCAAATGGCAAGAATTAAAATGTATATTTTCAAATTAGGCTAATGTAGGCGAAAATGTCAAGACATTCTGTATTAGTTCAGAATGGCTCAATAAAAAGAGAGGTTTGCTTGTGTAATTTCAACACAGGTTAACACTGATTTGAAGCACATTTTAAGTATCTATCTCCTTTAGAGTAAAATTCAATTTAAAATTTCAGAGTCTGAGTTCTGGCTGGACTACTAAATAGTGGATGAAGGAGAGGTAGCTGCCACGATTCTATTGTTATAGATAAAGAATAATAAACTTCCCAGCTCAACAATTTCAGGATATCTGGTAGTAACATTTAACTGGTTTTGCAACATGTATGGTCTGAGAGGAAAAATTAATTTTTTTTTCTGAAAAATTTCCAGAAATATTTCTGAAAAAGAACAACAGATAAGTCCTCACTACCGTATTAATGTATAAGAATTATTTCCCATTTCAAAATGTCTAAAATGAAAAAAGCTAAACTTTCCAAAGTGTATCTGCCATTTTTGCTGTTTGGCCACAGAGAATGTGATAGGCTCTGAAAACTGAACAAAAATTACTCCTATTCACAGAACCACAAAACAACCAAGGTTGGAAGGAACCTCTGGAGATTGTCAGGTGCTCAAAGCTACAGCAGGTTGCGCAGACCTGGAGACTGTATCCAGTCTCCAGCCAAGATCCCTTGGAGCTTCATATGCTCCGCACCACCCCTGGCAGCTGACTGGAGTCTACGTAGAAAAGCTCCAAGGGGTCACAGTCTGAGGGCCAGACAAGCCTTGGCAGTCTTTCCACAACGTCCCACAGCGGAGCCCCTGCAAGGCAGCAAAATTCCCTAAACAACAGATGAGGTCGGAAAATGGGAGCATCCTTCTCCCACCTGCAGGGAATTGCTCACTGTTTTTCCTTACCACTTCCTCCTGGTGCTTCTGAGCGCATCAGTTTAGTTGGCTTCGGAGTTTCATTAAGAGTGCCGAGACAAAAATACATCCACACTAAGAGATTATGATCAATCACTGAGGTGTAAAATCTACGGGACATACCTATGTCAAGTGGTAAATTTTGTTGGATTTCAGAATTATCAGTACATAGATACACAACTATTTTCAAGGTATTTGTAAAATAATCCTTTTTTAATTAATCCTTGACTTACACACTCAATACAGGAATAAAAACGTTTAAAACATACTTAATCTTTGTCTACATACTAACAAACTTCTGAGTGTCTTACTGCCTCTGGAATAAATTTTTTTTTACAGACTCCAGGAATACTTTTTTTTATTTTACTTCTTCATATCTGGGAAAGCGTTTTAGTTTCATATTCTCTGCCCATTCATGCATAAATAAAATAATTTATGATTGTTAACTTAAGCAGCAATTCAACAATCTTCTTCATTCCAATTTCCAGGTCTTTAAAAATTCTGCAAACAAAGATGATGCCTTCATTGAGCTATCAATCTAGAATGAGAATGTAGAACTGTATGCAATGTCTGTGAAATATTAAAGATGCCTGGGCTTTTTCAAAGCTTAAAGCAATTACTGGTTGAAATACTGGCTGAAGACTATGAAAACTAATTTCGATAAAGGATATTATTATTTAAATTTTCTGAAACACTCAAGAAAGTATCCCCCACACGAAAAAAAAAACCCTATAAAATATCAGAAGCCATCCTATTCTAAAGGATCTATTCAAAAGATTAATTTCATTATCTTCTAATAGCATAAAAAAAATCAAATAAACTTCAAGACAATACAGAATCATTGAATGGTTTGGGCTGAAAGGGATCTTAAAGATCATCTAGTTCCAACCCTCCCGGACAGGCAGGGACACCTTCCATACACCAGGCTGCTCAAAGCCTCATTTAACCTGGTTTTGAGTATTTCAGGGATGGAGTATCCACTAGTTCTCTGGGAAACCTGTCCCAGAGTCTCACCACTCTCTAAGGAAAGAATTTCCTAATATCTAATCTAGACCTACCTGCTTTTAGTTTGAAGTCATTCCCCTTTGTTCTGTCCCTACACGCCCTTGTAACACATCCCTCTCCAGCTCTCTTACTGGAAGGCCACAATAAGGTCTCCCCAATGCCTTCTCTTCTCCCAGCGAATAACTCCAACTCTTTCAGGCTGTTTTCACAGCAGAAGAGCTTTGCAAACAATATACAACATTTTGTACCCAGTGATTCTGTAAAAAATTAAATTGCACTAGCTAGGAATGGGTCATGCTAACCAGGTCTTATGCTTACTGTGCAAGGCTGCAGTACTGGCCTTCTAGATGTACTGTACTTCTAGATGTGTTATCAGCTTGTTGGGAGAGCTTGCTGTGTGAAGTGGAATTCAGCACCAGGTGTCTCCTGTTATTATCTGAAGCTTGGGATAGCATGGGATAATAGCAAAGGTCTTGAAAGTATGAGCAGAGTTTGAAAAGAGAGGCCTCAGAACTATGAACAGCAACCTGAGGGTCATGTAATGGCCATTGAGAAAGGGCACAATTAAGAACTGGCAAGGCTACTTGTGCTCTTAGACAAGAGGCAATGCAATTATGCAGCAAAGAAAAGCAGCTAAGTGACACAATAAAGGTACCTGCTACAGCCTGAAAAATAACCCCACCTAAGCGTCACCCAGCCTGTAGATCAGGAACTGAGGCAAAGGGCTAAAAAATCATGTGAAAGGAGATCTCAGATTTGAGGGCAATGGTAGGGGTGAAAGAAGAGGCTTGCATCTGGTCGAGCTTTTCTCGTCAAAGAGCTCTGGGGTAATCTTGATTACCTCCATGTAGGTAACTAAGACTATCAAAAACCTCAGCCACCAGTACCAGCTATGTGGCTTCAGCTTCATGGTACTGACATACTCACAGCTAATTTATGACCCAAGTTTTAAAGAATATGTACTTTGAATTTGCAGTGCTAATGACTAACACTTATAAAGAACTAGCCATTAGCAACGTGTGCTGTTAATGAGTATTAATGTGGTGCAGATTTGTTTTACTGTTTAAAACTGGCCTAACTTACCCATCTTCCAAACACTACAATCAGAATCTCTATTTTTCTGATTATTTGTGTATGTATATGTAATAGTTTCATCTGAGCTCTTTCAAAGAAAATTTACTGGCCTAAAGGTATGTTTAACTCTAGAAAGTAAGAGATAATGGAAGGTGTCACACTGAAATATACTTTTTCTTACAGATCCCAGACCTGGTTAACAGAAGTCCATGTTCAGAGGCCACAGATTTCAACATGAAGTTATTTAGTATTGGAAGACTATGTGGACACATAAACATGATGTATCATGCATTTAGCATGGATTAGATGAGAATTTAATGAGATATTCCAAAATGTAATGGCAAATTCTAATGTGTACCTCATGCCACTTCTTTGTATGTGGTTACTTGAGTAAGGGAAAGGTTTTTCCCATTACACTGTTGCTGTGTACAGGACATAGTTTTAGGCCACAATGTCTCTGATCTATTACTTGATCACTGAGGAGACAAAATAATGGCCAAATGTCTAGGTGAGCACCTAGCATGAGGTGGGAGAGATCTCTCCTAAGTATGTGTAGTGTCTTCATTCACACACATCACAGCTAAAAGGGCACCTGCAATAAGAATTCAATGGTTGGAAACCAAGCTTTGCAATATAAGTTAAAAACCACCACCAAACTGAACCAAGCTAGACCAACAAAGGAATATAAAGGGAGTGATACTGGACAGTGAAGAAGGGGTATTAATGAACCTCAGTTTAAAGCTAATACCATATTTCAACAGCATAAAGGAAAAACTTCATTATATTTAAAATCATTAAACATTGCCTTGTGAGTATTAGATAAACGAAAAGACTAAATTAAAATCTAAAGTACCTTAGTATTTTTCTTGGAAACACATAAAGGATATTAATCTCATGTTCTGAGTGTGGTCTCACCTCCATATGGAGACAAAAAGTATAGCCTGTTATACCGCATACAGACTTCACAGCCAATTATGCACCTAACATTGTACTTCCCACCTCAAATGCATTTAATTCACTTGTTCTCTTCTTATGTTTCAATACTCAAGATAATTCCTTAGACTGTATTTTTAATGCAGTTACCAGGAAAAAAAGTTGTCTTTTCAAATTAGGTACATTCCTACCTGATTAAGTTTCTTCCATAGGTTGAGAACAGGAGAAAGTTCTGTAGACCATATTTCTCTGTCAAATTTGCAGCCAGCAGTTACTGACCTACTCAGGATCCGCAGCTGTGAAATTACCTGAGTGATGAGAATACAAATGCACTCTTGAAGAAGGATAAACAAACATCTTTTAGTACAAAAATGTGATACACTAGTAAATACTCTTCAAGTTATCTATGAACTATCCTTTCCTGCATACTTAATTACTGATCATGATCGGATCAAAACACAAACAATATCCATATTCAAGTACAAAACACACTTGAACTTCATTCATATTAAGCCATAAAAAAACCTTACATATTTTTCTTATCACAGTAATTGTTCTTGTTCAATTATAATTTAAAAACTAATGAGGTACATAATTAATTAAACAGCCTCTTTTCCACAAAATTTAGAGACAAAACTCGAGCTTTGCCTTTAACTAGGCTCCATCTGTAATTAAAAATTTAAGGGAAACGAACCCCCAAAATATGTTACTAAATACATACGGTAACTATCAGGCACCAAAACTCAAGACAATTATAGGAAATTCATTCTGATCTGACGAAGATCTCTTATTTACACATCCATGCTACCTCAAACTATTTAAATGCATACTTATTAAAGAAAGAAAGCAAGAAATTGAAAGAATAACTGCAAGCCTTCCAGAAAGAAGGGGAGATTTTAGTTCATTAGGTCCAACTGCCTTCTATTGTTAGCAACCCTGGCAAGTTCAAAGATCAACTGATAAAATATATACATACATTTGGAAGAAAGGACATTGAAATTAAAATTCTTCAGTGATATTGAGTCTGTTCCTTAAACTGTATGTAAACGCCTTGGTATTTTGGAGGCATTTTAGCTAAATTTTAGCTATTTTTCACAGTGTATATTTTGCAAGGCATATTAGAGAACAACTTATTAATTCTCTCCTCTTGCACTTGACAATAAAAAATTAAGCTTGATAGTAAAAAAATTATTAATCACTCAGAAGGACTGGACTCTTTAATTGTAACACAGACTGAGGGAGAAAGCCAAGTTGTTTCTGCTGGGATTTGACTTATTTTCTAGTCTTGAAAGATGTGCAGTGATGAAGTGTTTTCTTTCATTTTTCATTTTCTTTCACTGAAGCAAACAGCACCTTCTTATTTATCAGTTTTGATAGGGACTATGAAGCACTATAAGATGATAGCACACCTTCATAGTAAACCATCATTTTAACTTCTATAACAAGCACTGATCATGAGACTGTGGTTTAAAATCCTGAGAGAAGATTGTAAGCCAGTAGTAGAATCATAACCTCAGAATTGAGGAGAGAAGACTTCATCTTAGCCAGGGATCTTTTTAGCAGGAAACATTTGGCAACTGTTTTGGAGGGCAAAGAGAGGCCAAGAGAGCTGGTTAATCCTCAAGAAAAAAATTCGCAAAGCACAAAACCAGTTCTTCCTGATGCAGAGGAAACAAGCATGATAAGCAAGTCAAAGAACAATCATTGCAGAAGATCATCATGGATGTAAAGGAAGCTAATGACCTCCATTCACAGAATAAGCTGAGCTGGAAGGTATCCACAGGGATCACTGTAGTCCAGCTCCTGGCCCTGCACAGGACCATCCCCAAGAGTCACACCCTGTGCCTGAGAGCACTGTCCAAACATTTCTTGAACTCTGTCAGGCTGGTGCAGTGACCTCTTCCCTGGGGAGCATGTTGCAGTGCCCAACCACCCTCTGGGTGAAGAACCTTTCACCAATATCCAACCTAAACCTCCCCTGACTCAGCTGCACGCCAATTTCCTCGAGTCCTGTCACTGGGCACCAGAGTGAAGAGATCAGTGCCTGTTCCTCTGTTTCTCCTCATGAGGAAGCTGGAGACTGCAGTGAGGTCTCCCACAGAAAATGGGCACAAGGATGGACTACCCAGCACAGGCATAAAGACATTGCTCAGTTGTGCTAGGATGGAGTGAGGAAAGCCGAATCTCATCTGGGTTTGAAAACAGCAGTGTATGCAAAGGCCTAAAAGGGCTTCTGGAAAGTATTCTGGTAGCTAAAAGAAAAGAAAATATACGCCACCGCTCTTTATAGCTTCTGTTATGTAAAATAACATTTCAGAGTCTCATTCTCATAACTTAACTTTAAACTTTCATAATCCTCTGTGTGCCCCAGCTATTGTGTATATCAAAAAAGATTCTTGTTTAATTTAGCGAAAAATTAATTTCTCTGATGGATGTTTTGTTCATAGTATCTTTATCATTCCTGCTATTCTTCCTCATTTTCACTCTGCACATATGCAAAGGTTCTGACAAGCAATACAGATAATAAACACACATTTGTGCCTTCCAGATATCATTCTTTTAGCTATAGTTTTGTATCGTTTAATTTGTTTTTGGATAGTTGCCTGCCATCATTTGCTAAGCAATAAAACATTTATATCAGATACACTTTAACTGGTAATTCACTATGTAGTACTTCATATAAACTTGCATATAGTGCATACTATAAAGCTGAAAAATGTTTATACGATTGCTTTGTGAATATGGGGGATTGAAAATACTAACTCTGATATTCATTTTTAAAGCGCCTTTAGAGGTATAAGCATGTATCTCCATATAGCTGAAATGATTTTGAGAAGTAGTGACTGCAAGAGCAAGTAATTAAAGTATTTTTCTAACTCTACTACATGGGGTTAGCTGTCTGTTTCTAGTTATCTAATTATAAAATTTGTCAATATAGTTTAAATGGGAAATTCACTATCCATCCTTAATTTCAATTTTTTTTTCTTCAGTGTGCCTATATGTGTTTCTGGTTTGTAAATTTCATCAAAGTAGTTCAGAAATACTGGGTTATCATTAACGAGAGTTAAACACTTTAATTAAAAGTACTGAATCAAAAGAAATCAAGTTTTAGCTCTCAGTGTTCTAGAGTACTGTGACATACAATGATCTTCATCAAATATTCATGGAAAATCTTTAACTCTTAAGAGTTCATCACATTTCTCTCAGGTATAACAGGTATGATGGTAACATAATTTACTCCTAATGTTTCCCTGACAGCAAAGTTTTCAATTCACTGTAATTTTTTTTTAATTAATGCGTTGGGCTGAAACTTCGTGTACTGGTGGCTCTTTCAGCCTGAGTATTTTTTGAAAATTTTAAGCTGTAATAGTCATTCACCTTCAAGAAACAGATGAAAATACATTTGATTCATGTCAAAATTTTACTCAGGTTAACCTCACCTTTGAACTGCTTCAACACCCCAAAATTTTGCTAATGAACTGCAAATTCGATGGCATGACATCTGTCCAAATTTAGGGAAGAATTAGAGATTGTAAAATAGTAACACATATTACTGTTTAAGTACAATTACAAGTTTGATTTTAGAACTTGAAAGGTGCAAGTATTTCATTTGCACAAATCCCACTGAAGTTCCTTACGTTACTGACCAGTCTATGCTACTTTGAATCAGCTAAATCTTGAGAAAATGTTTACTCAGTACTCTCAAATCAGTCTCTTTCTGGATGTTATGAAAATGAAAAGGGAATTTTTAACAGGATCATAGAACAATTAACGTTGGAAAGAACCTAAGGAGGTCTCTAGTCTAATCTCTGGCTGGAATCATGATGAGCTTTAAGATCAGACTAGGTTGCTCTGGGCTTTATCTGGTTTTGGAAAATCTCAAGCAGAGAGACTGAACAACCTCTCTGGATGACCTCTTCCACTGCTTTACTGTCCTAATGATTAAAAGGTTTTCCTTAATATCAAATCCGGACCTTTCTTGTTTCAGTTTATGTCCCATAAATATAAGAGTCAAATGCAGGGATTGGGACAAAGAATGTGTTAAGATTGGGAAGGGCCTGAATAAAACCACGAGTGGGATATATTACCCTATTAGAATTCTCAGGTGTATCACAGAAGTGTCCAAGGGATTGTGGTATGTTTGCAGTTGCTCCACATAACTGTTTTCACCCCCAGGCAAGAGAAATCAGTTTTGAGTTGGAAGGGACGCTGGATTTAAAAGAAAAAGGATTATCAGGAACACATTTCTGGGGGTCATATGAAAACCAAAGCAACAAGACAGGAATGAACACAAAGACTGGATAAGTACCTAGAAGGAAGGAGACCTTGGTTCAGATGACAAGGAGAATATGATTAGGAATCTGTATTTAAGAAGATGAAACAACTCTTGGGTTGAAAGAGGGCACTGCATACAGTGACATTAGGCAAGCACAAATCCACCCTTACTTATCCTCAGGCACTTATTTAAAGCTTACTTAAAACTTACTCAAAAATTTTATCATCTTAGCCTCCCTGCGTAATCAACAGACAGATCTTAAGTGGGCTAACTTGAATTTGAAAGGCTCTCTTATTGAGTACATAGGAAAGCTAGGTTCCTTACATAGGTACCTCAGACAGATGGGTCTGTGCTGTGGAAATTAGAATGAGGGTTTTAATTTCATTTCCTGGAAACCTAACTACAAAGCTTGAGAATAATTCAATTTCTCTCAATGTACTATATATGCAATACAATCAAGCCAATCTATAATCAACTTCAAATACTTACTCTACATTAAGCTTGCCTCAAACATGATGTTTCTATGGCCACAAAATGAGATCAGAAGTGACCAGCACAGATGCATGTATCTAGGTCTGTGGAATCAGATCCTCTGCACTCTAACCCAGGTATTTATTTATAGTACCAAGGAAACTGAAAATTTAATCATGGGTGTATAATACCGGGTACTCAAAATAAGAGTACTTTTACAATACCTAACCATTGAATGTTCTCCTTTGTTATTGCAATGTATTCTTTTTTATATATTATACACTAAAAGCTCTTATATGTTGTGCTAGTCCAGACCAAACACACATCTGAATATTCTAAATAATGAGAAGAGTGAAAAAATCCACCATTAAGCAGAAAGACAGTACCTTGATTAAAAATACGAGAGGGATAGAAAAAGAGGTAATAAAAATATAAGAGCAATCACCAATAATGGTCTGTTTAAAGAGGAGCGAGAAGGTTATTCAGAATCACAATTCTTTGTAGAATCTGTCTGTTTTAAGTAAGGTCACCTCATCATAACCGTATTTATACAAAAAATTCAATAGAGCAATTTATTTGTGAACAACGTATCTAATACTGATGAACAGCCTACAGAAACTGCTACCAAGTACCTTCTCTATTCTTATTTTCTTAGTTGAAAATTCATGCACCGCATGTTTTTTTCTGAGTTATCAGTGCAGAAAAATACAAATTGCATATATTACGAAAGGTGGAGTGGTCAAACTAAGATTGTCAATATTTTTTTATCTAGTTATTAAATTACTTGTGCATCTCAGCTTTTTAATCGATTACATATTTTTGGGTGCATCTGTGGACATACACTGCTATGATATTGACCAGCACATTAGAGTAAAAAACAGATGAATCTAGAGAAATTATAAGAGATAATGAACAGAATGGAAAGCTATAAAGACAACAAATGTTCCCATGTCACTTCATATAGAACTACTAAAAAGCCATGTTTTACCTGAAAATTAAAATTAATGGAATAAATAAAAATGAGGAAATGTCAGGATTATAACTTTTCCTTCTCTGGAACTCAGACAAGACAGATTTCCAGGAACACAAAATCTATTTCTGTTCTTTACGCATGCACAAGATGAGGAAAAAGTCTTGCCTTCAGTCATTCACAACTACTGCAAAAACTGCTACTTCACAAATATAATATATAATAAACACAGACTTACACCTAAGTCTTGTATTAATTTCAGAAGCAATATGCCCTACAAATCATGCAACAAAATAAAATTTTACACACAGTATTATGACTTGAAAAGGCGGGAAGTAATAGAGTCAAAAATATCTTGTGAAATTCTATGTCAGTGAATTAAAAAAAAATCTCATATCAATAATTTCTGAACTCAGTATGATTACTGTTCTAAGAATGCAAAACTGGAAAGATTTGCTAGTCAGATAACTGGTATTTTTTCTCACAACTATGGAACATACAAAAAGGATTTTTATTTTTGTACGAAAATCTAGCAAAATCCTCTCACTAAATCTACAGATGTCAAAGCAGATACTCTACTGCCATCTACCAGTTTTAAAAGGACGTATATTAGCACAGAAACCACTTCAACGCTTCATTTCTCTGAATGAAACAATATATCCCTTTACACAGCTGTTCAAGGAGATATTTCTGGTTTTATAAGACTTTACAGCTCCAACTAAAATATGAAGCTTTACCTTAATTACTTTGGCAAATATTGTGAAAGTACCAACCGACTGCAACGCAGCTATGTCTTTACTGTGTCGCGAGAGGGAGCAGGTTTCTGTGCGACATCCCTTCTGTCAGAACTACATGCTTCCATACTGCTTCTCACAGCTTGGCTGCTGCTCCCTCATTGCTGTGAAAGTAGCCTGAGACTGAGCTGCCATTGGAACCTCTTTTCAGTCCCTGACTGTGTCCCTTACCCTCTCTGCAAGAACAGGATCCATGGATGCTGTTAGGATGAAGGTCCTTTAATGGCACTTGCAAGCAAATAATTCCTACTGCATGTGGATCAGTAAGAGACAGTGTAGGTCTATGCTTGCTCTTTTGCTGTTCCATCAAGACCACCTCAAAGCTGCACTCTCACTCATTAAGGATCTGAAGTAGGGCTGGACTCTATACAGAGATACATGCCTTCTCAATCAAATACAAAGCAAATGTGGCAAAGACATTGACCACACCTGCATCTTCCTTTATACAGAAGCACATCATTTGTCATACACCTTTGACAACAGGAAGACTCTCTACAGAGCAGGGGTTCAGGGGAGGAAGGAAGAAAGTCAGCAGCATGCTGTATATGGACAGCACAAGCCCAGTACTGACACGAACAGTTCTCTAGTTGAACCTTCTCCTAAAGAATAACTAAGAGTTTTACTTCATACAGGTCCACAGGATACACATTACCTGGAGATCAGGATGCTAAAAGGCACGCCAGAAGAGGTGGTTGACCTTAACTAATTACACATTTTGACAAAATTCAAGGAGACTGGAAAATGGCAGCCTATTTTTAGAAGAGAACAAACTTCTCATATGCAGAGCACCACCAATATATTCTCCTATATACAGCACCAATCCCATGGGAATTAATAAGGTTATGTGAAGCATCACATTGATTCACTAAATTGGTAAAGAGTTGTTTTCTAGCTCTTTTTGCTAGAGCACAGTACAGTAGCTTCCATTCTCTTAATGGCACGGCACATTTCTTTCATGCATCACCACACAGGTGTTCAAAATATTCCCCATATTTTAAAAATCCTTTTTAAGTACTCGATCTCTCAGTTGCAGGGTAATAAAAACAGGTTGACATTACTCACCAATTTCTACCAGAGACTGTTAGTCATGTATTTGTGATGCGGGATGTAATAAATGTCATTAAACGCTCTGAACAATTGAAGGGTTATATAAATGCTAAATTATTTTAAATAAATAAATTTATGTTCATCTAGAACCTACAGTAATAACATAAGAAGTTCAAAAATAATATAAATTGCTTTTCATTAATTAAAATACTTTTCAATAATTATACACATATTACTCTATGTGGCATAATTAGAATTACAGAAGAGCGGTAAATACAGAATTCATACTCTGAGTTCTGTAGAGCTAGATTGTGAAAGAGAAAATTGTGTCTGTTGATAAACACTCAAGAAGCTGCAGCTATCGTTACAGCTGCACCTTGAAAAACAACCACACACCACAGCCCACCTATTCTATGCACAGTAGAAGTACTGCAGAGTCAGATGTATGACTGCGATATTGGGTGGACATACCCTAACTTTTCTTTATCTGACTTGGGTAATAACAGCCATGGAGATTGGTGTACAAACTCAAGCATGATCCAGCAATTTCAGAGTTGCCAGTGTCCTCAGACACCCTCCCCTACACCTTCTGTCTCTGTTGCTCTCAGAAACAAGGCAAAAAGCAGCACTGGAACCATGTATCTGATCACAGTTTTAGTAAGACAGAGAGCAGTTTTAATCTAAGTAAAAGGATATGCAAGGCATAGTAGGAAGAGGTACAGAATCAGCCAGTGACTTGCTGAAAATAAGAGCACATCAGAAACTAAGTAAAAAAAAAAGAACCCAATGATAAAATGCTGTTTTACTGAAGTCGGTGAGATCACTGCAATTACATTTAATGAGGCAAAATTCGCTTCATGTTTCCTGACCCTGGTTCATACCTTGTCTACTTTACTAGATTGCTCTACACTGTTCTTCATTATTAGTTTAACATTAATTTTAACTTGAGAAATATTCAGCACATAATAAAAAATAGTTATAAAAAGATAACTTTTTTCCTACAAAATTTCTCATTTTCAAGTACAGACAGAGGAGCAAGAGTATTTATTTTAAATAAATACTGTATTTAGTAGCTACACTAAGGCCCAGTTACCTATTCCTTTTGACTTCTGATGGATTTCATTAAAGAAATTGTTGTTTTTCTTTAAGCAATCCCATCTTTAAAGAGAATGCATTCAGTGCGAGATTTCTGTGCTAGTATTAATTCCTGTGGAGCATTCAGTTGGGCAATATGCTTTTTGCCTGATTTTTTGAACTTGACATGGTTCAGGTACCATAATTCTCTTAAGTCATCCTGATGTAACGTTAAATATGTGAATATCAATGTTAATATTAAATAATATTATGTGAATATTAATTCCCTATGTCAAGTTTCTGCTAGAACAATCTCTCAAGTTTTCAAATGATTCAGCTGCCATTTGTGATGAGTATGAAATGTCATGGTATGAATCACAGAACGACAGAATGGTTGGGGTTGGAAGGGACCTCTAGAGATCATCTAGTCCAACCCTCCTGCCAAAGCAGGTTCACCCAGAGCAGGTCACATAGCATCACCTCCAGACAGGTTTTCGGTATCTCCAGGAGAGGAGGTGTTCAATCACATCCTCTCTGGCAGCCTGTTCCAGTGTTCTGTCACCCTCACATTTAGGAAGTTTTTCATCATAATCAGACAGAATATCCTGTGATACAGTTTGTGCCCACTGCCCCTTGTCCTGTCACTGGGCACCAGTGAAGAGAGTCTGTCCCCGTCTTCTTGACACCCACCCTTAAGATATCTGTAAACATTGATAAAGTCCCTCAGCCATCCTTTATCCTGGTGAAAACAGACCCAACTCTGCCAGCCTTTCCTCAGAAGAGAGATGCTCCAGTCCCCCAATCATCACATTCCTCCCTTGAGCTCTCTCCAACAGCTCCTTATCTTTCTTGTACTGAGGAGCCCAGCACTGGACACAACACTCCAGATGTGCCTCACCAGGGCTGAGTAGAGGGGCAGGATCACCTCCCTCAACCTGCTGGCAAAGCTCTTCCTAGTGCACCCCAGGATCCCTCTGGCCTTCTTGGCTACCAGGACACACTGCTGGCTCATGGACAGCTTGTTGTCCACCAGGACCCCCAGGCCCTTCTCTGCAGAGCTGCTTTCCAGCAGGTCAGACCCCAGCCTGTGCTGGTGCCTGGAGTTATTCCTCCCCAAGTGCAGGACCCTGCATCTGCCTTTGTTGAATTGCATTAGCTTTCCCTCTGCCCAACCTCCCGGCCTGTCCAGGTCTTGCTGAATGTCAGCACAGCCCACTGGGGTATCAGTCATTCCTACCACATGAAAATAAGTATGAATACAGGCACGGATCATTCCTAGGCATTTTTAAATACTCTCTATAACACTGTGCACTGTAGTTCTATAAAAAACAAATTGATATTTATAGCAGTGATCTGCAAGATGAGATTTTTACTGAGTATGAGAAAAAAAACATACAAACTTTATACTATGTCAAAGAACTGCATCAACAATTTTTTTCATGGGAATTACAGCTTACAAAATCTTAAATTAAGAGTTACCTTTTAGTCACAGAAGCCTTCTAAATACCATTATTTGCAACTGTCCATCTTTATATTTCAAAATATATGTAAAAATGCTGTATAATTGATGATGACTTCACTGAAGGAAAATTCTAAAGTGGTGGTTAACAGCCAACATTGCAAATGCAGGCAGAAATTATTATGTATATTCATATATCTATTGAGGATAGCCATGAAGCAAACTGCAGAGTTAAGACTTTGGACTTAAGGAAATAAGACGCTGGTTTAATAGGCATAAGGGAGAGGGAAAATATGAAACAGTATAGTAAGAAAAGAGAAAATTTGAGGTAGTAGAGTGGTCAGCACATTAATTTCAGTTGATTAAAAAGGGGAATAAAAGAATATTTTTGAAAGAGCTTCAGAAAAAGTCCCCTCATTGTTCAGAAATGCCAGGATTTTTAGCAAAATTACTGGGTAAGCATGGAGTATCTCTGTGGATCGAAAGGCAAAAAAAAAAGGAACATATAAGAAGAAAAATCAAGGACAGTGAAAGAACTGCTTGGGCAATTCAAGATGAAATTAGAAAAGCCAAAGCCCAGTTGGACATAAAACCAGCAGGAAACAATTAAGGGTAAGACGGGTGTCACCACATATGAAAAAGTTAAAAAAAAAACATGGGGCATTGGCTGAATGTAAGAGAACATAAGTGAGGCACGGTACAGAAAACCTGAAGTATTCTAAGGCCTCTGTGCATGGCGTAGGAAGCAAAGGAGCAGATAATAATGGGAGAGAAACAGCCCATGCAAAGAACATGAACACACTCATACACTAACAGGGAGTTCAATCCAGCTGTTGGCCACTCACCAGTGGTGTCCCTGAGGCTCAGTAGTGGGGCCAATTCTGTCTAGTATCTTTATCAATGATCTCGACAAGGAGATTGAGTGCACTCTCAGCACACTGGCAGACAGTGGGCAAGTAAAAGGTCAGTCTCACAAGCAAACTCTCTTCCATTAATGGGAATGATAGCCTTGCCTAAGGATGCATAATGGTGGGAACTTGCTTTAGCAGTTGAATAAAATAAAACTGGTAACAAACAAATGAAATTTGAAATGTGTTGGTCTTTCACTGCCCTGGAAAATAAAACATGCAAAAAAATATGTCCACTAACTAATAAAATTCCTTTTTTGTCTTTGAGACAAGCACTATAACTTGCATACTTTAAGATGCTTGAAATTTCCCTTCCTCCCCCTGACCTTCTCAATTTTAAATTGAGTATTTAGATATGAAATGCAAGTGTGACAACTATACTTACACTGTTACAATACTCAATGCAGAAATGGCAAACCCAACTATTTTCCAAATCCTGTTCTAATAAAAATCTAATTTTTCAAATAGTCCAGTTTTCAGTAGAAAAGAAACCTTCCTGTATTCTGAATAGGCAACAACCTCATAGTTACAGCTGTTTTCTTTAATCTCCTAAATGCTCATTAAAATGTCCATTATACAAGTTTTAGAAATGCTGTTGACATTATTACAATGCTTGATCCAAAGTTAAATGGAAAGAAATAATACGTAATTCCAAAAGATGATTCACTCCTTTATTTTAGATGCCTATCTAAAACTGGCACAAATTATTCCCTGTAGCTGCTTGTCTTTCCTTAGTAACAAAAAAAAATGGATGACTAGCTAAGAAGAGGTGGATAATATTCATATGATTGAAGCTAGTTGAGAGGTATTACAGTGGGGTTTCTTCTTTTAGTTTCAGTTGGGCTTTAAATTAGGCTTATCATATTTTTCTATCACAGTACCTAAACATGTAAAAGAAACACAAACTCATAAGAAATTATTCCAATATCAGTCAGGGGAATTTCAAGTGGCTTGAATCAATAAATACATCACAAGTCTTTTCTAGCAGGATTTAAAGAAAATATCCCCTAAGACTTGAACTAAAAATCTGATGGAACCTCTCTGTGTATTTCAAAGATAAGCTCTAATTCCACAGTATCTGTTTTTAAAATACCATTGACTTGTGGGAAATGTTGGAGTAACATCTAAGTAAAATATTTGGTATTAAAACAGGAGGTATTTTAAGAAATATTAAAACACTAACTGAAGATAAACTCAGTGAAGGAAACAGGATTTCACACATCTACATAATTCACTCCATGGCAGGTATGAATATGATATTTTGGAGCTGGACTGTAATACACAGGGAGCCTAGATAACCATAAGATTAGGCACCTAACTCTGAGCAAAATAAAGCTTTGTTAGATGACTATCACTCCTAGAAAGCATTTTTTCTGTTATATTAGTTTAGCCGCCAACATGTAGTGACTACCCAAAGAAATATGCCTGTACTGGTAAATAAAAGGGGAAGTTGGTGACTTGCAGCAAGAATGAAAAGGCTCCTTCTCCACCTGCAGATGTGCAATTGCACAATGAGTAGAAACACATGAGGAGGGAAAAGTTCTATCAGCTTGTGGGCTACCAGGGCCCAACTCACGGATCACAACCAGTGCTTTCAAGAGAAAGGGGCAGGTGACCATGGACATGGGGACCCAGGTGGTGTGTCACCCCTGTGACAAACTGTAACAAGTATCTGCCAGCAGGACTGGTGCTAGCAAGCAGAGCTTTAAACTAGGCTTATGAGGCAGTGATGACCAAAATCCAAAGAGAAGGTGATGGGCAGGTAAAAGCCCTAGACAGTCAGGTAAAAGCACCTAGAGTATAACCTGATAGGAAAAGTATTCCTTCAGATAGGTCTAATAGCAAGTCAGTCCTCTTGGCAATAATACAAAGCAGCACATTAAAGCTACAGGAATTGTTTGACTCCTTACGCTGCTTTCATGAATACCAGGTGGAATCCACACAGAAATTAGTTAGATGGGGCAGAAAAGCAGAATCTATTATTATCAAAAGAGCTGAGATAAATATCTATGGTTAAAAGAAAAAGGAGCATCTCAAACCATTTATCTGCAGTTGCTTTCAGTTAATAAAAATAATGGTGTTGCTAACCAGGAGAAATGAGAGTCATTCCTGTCACTCACTCTGAGACAAAACAGGCAAAGACAAGCTCTGGGTTTGAGAGAAATTTATCTGGGAAAATTAAATTAACTTATATCCCCCGCCCTGTCACAGAAAATGCTAGATGGATTTGGATTCTATTTGAGTCTATAAAATTAGTATGTAAAAGGTTCTTAAAGCAAGTAATTTGGTTGCAAAATCTGAACCACCTAAACTGTACAATATCACTGGCCTGGTTGAAAACCAAATAAATTACAAAGGACAACATATAGGAGGATAAATACTTCCATCAAGTTCAGTTGAAATGAACTGGAACCCAGTTAATATTTAGGTTGTAAGTATTCAGAGGTCAAAATTTTAAATTTGTATATAAAATCTACAATTATATAATTTTATAGTACTTCTTTGAAAATTTGGTAAGAAGCTACAGTCTGTGGACTCTTCAGCAATTATTTTGTTTTGTAAAATAAAGTATTATATTACATTTCTGATGTCCTTAAGCATTTTGAAGATGTACTGGGTTGACCTTGGCTGGTCACCAGGTGCCCACTAAAGCTGTTCTATCACTCCCCTCCCAGCTGGACAGGGAAAAGAAAATGTAAGGAAAGGTTCATGGGTCGAGCTAAGGACAGGGAGAGATCACTCACCAGCTAGCATCACGAGCAAAACAGACTTGAATGCAGAAAGGATTTTAATTTATTGCTAATCAAATCAGAGTAGGATAATGAGAAATAAATCTTCAAACACCTTTTTGCCATACTTCATTTCTTCCTCGGCTCAACTTAATTCCTGAATTCTCTACCCCATCCAACCCAAACAGTGCAGAGTGAAAGAGAATGGGGGCTGTGGTCAGTTCATCACACATTGTCTCTCTCCTCACTCTCTTTCCCTGCTCCAGCATGGGGTCCCACTCACTTAAGACATTACTCCAAAAGCAAATTTCAATTATGCATGCACAATCAGCCTCAGGAGGTCCTAAAAAGTTCCTGCAAATCCACAGACTTGCCTTCCACTTGTGCCATCACTGGGATGGTGGACACAAAAGAATCAAGATGCTGTCCTAGTACAGAGAGATTGTAACTATCCTTTATCTTTGCATGATAATGTACTCATGACTGTACTTATTCATTTATGAAAATATCAAAAACAACCTATTCTTCAACCTGAGACTTAACCTGTCTCATATGATACTCTCTGTGAAACATTAAAATCTACAAAAGAATGCTGAATTCCTGAGGCAAGATATTATCAGAATTATTAAACACAGTACTGTATACAGAAGTTACCAATGAGCAAACCACGGATTAGCCATATTCAAATATGGCAGTCATATTTGAAGTCTTGAACAACTTGCCAGTTACTGATTGGCTTTTTTCTCAAAATAATTTACTGTATTATTGAAGAATGTTTAGATTACCCAGTTGACTGATCATATATAGCTACTACTAACAGGCTGTAGTCATTTGCACTCAGCAGGGTTTGTTGGGACCACTCAACACAGGCATCTTTACATGCTACACTCGCTGGAGTGCCTGCAATGACTCTGTCTGCTGTGCAGAGAAGGGAGACAAAACAATGCCTCTGCATTTTCATTTCATCTTCCTAGGGTGGTTACTGGCAATAAGTCATATTAGTTGCAGGCATGGTAAATCCTGCACAGAAAAGGATAGCTCTTACTGCTTTTTAAAAGAGTAAAAATACATGTGCAGGCCTGTCTGTTTCAATCTGTAAAAATTCCATTTATCACACAGGATAAATTTTATTTTGATGATGACACTTATGTATAGTTCTATTAAAATTATAATGAAGGATGAAATTTGTTCATAAGAATTCATAAAAGCACAAAACTAAGAATAAGAGATGAGTACACTCGCACCAAAAGCCCACTTTGCAAGAAGGTCACTGGAGAAATATCTAAATTACAGACTCTTCTCATTGCACAGGAAGCCTAAAGCAAACCTCCACATATTCTGATTGCTATTATCATTGGTTATAACAGACTGGGAGACTGGACCACCTGAATACAGCCCAATATGCAGGCAAAATACAGTGTTTATCAGATCAGGAGAAAGAAGCATGACTGTAACTAGGTGGTGAGGACTCTTGTTGAGTGTGAGAAAACCGGAGTTGCAGATGTACAGAAAATCTGTACTGGTGTAAAACAGGTAGGATGAGGTATACTGACTCCTGCAGCTGCACTGTCCGTGGAGTTTTTTTCTGTTTTAATGCACTGTTTTTGCAAAGAGAACACAGCAAGAGATGAGAGATTATTCACAACTATATTCAACATAGGAGATGTGTCAAAGGCTTGTTCAAACATCAGGTGAGTCAGAACCGAAGAGACACAGTAATCTCTAGAAATCCAGCCTCTACAAATTTACTTATCTTTACCTACGTAGAGCAACTAAGCACAAAATTCAGGAAAAAAATCTAATTCATGTTTCTAAAAAAATCATGTCTTTTTAAGTAAAATGTTTTCTTAAAAAAAATGGCTTTTACCAGTATGGATTCAATATTAATATTCTCTGAATTACAGCACGGAACATTGCAAGACATAATTTCTAAAACTTCGATTAGTAATTGCCAATGTAAAAATAATACTGGTATCAATATTCAGCTTATAAATTACGAAAGTTCTATGCTGATAAGAAGCTGTGAATACAGTCATCACTTGTAAAATTCCTGAAGAAACTCCCTTTCTTGTTATTGCTGTTTTAGGTTTACCCAAACACTAGCAATGCGTAGGTTACAGAAGAGATATCTGCATGACTGCAAAATGCCGCACTGTGCTGCAGCCTATTTCTACTACAGTAAAGTGTGTTGCTGCAGCAACACAAACTATCACTCCTAGGCATGAAAAATTAATAATATTCATAGAAAGTCTACAGAACCAGTGAAGTAGTGGATGTGGTATTGCACCTCACCTTTCTGGTGCTAGAGACATGGCGGCTGAGCTGGTAGCAACTGATTTCTGACTACCCTTGTTCATTCACCTTTTCTTTGCTTTAGCTTGGTAATGGATTTCTGAGAAACACTCCTGTTAGAAAACAATCATTCAATTTCCAATTGTGAACCATGGGATCACCTATGGATCTAAAACAGCTGCCAAACTGTCAGAAATGGAAAGGGAGTAGGATTCACAGGGAGGGAGAAGCACAGTTTAAGGAAAATCTCACGTTTCTGTTACTTAAACTGATGAAGACTTAAAGAAATATCGCAAAATGCTATTGGAAGGATGAGAAAGTATCTCCTACGACAAAAAAATAATCTCATAGAATTGTAATTACAGCAGTCTCACATTTTCAAGATTATAATTCATAGTTTATAGCTTAGAATCAGTGCTATGGCAGACCAGTTCAGCAGAGCGTGAGTTTACATGCAAATGCACTCATTATCTATTTCCTTTCACATGGGCACTCTGAGTATATTCTCATTTTCAAATATCATGATTTTTATCAACTGCAGCTTTTAACAGGTTGTGCAAGCACAGCTGAAATAAAAAAAAATAAGCAGCAGTCTACAGTGAATCTGAGAGAAACAAAAGCATCTAAATGGTTGTTTATGTAAATGACTTTAAGACAAAACCAAAGAGAGCTACATTGAATCTCAGAGCCTGTATTAGCTTTGTAATGACAAGTTCTTGAGTTCATCCTATTACCTTATGTACCTTCATCCTACTGATTTGTCTTTACATATCTTTGTATTTTCATGCTCTAAAGCAACCACAAATAGTTTGACAATACAGCCATGGATTTAAGTGAACAGATACATTTAAAAACATTTACCAGACTGTATTTGATAGGCATCAAATGCAATACGCAAACGCTTTTTTTTTTAGTAGATCAGAGGTCTTATATCAATAGAAAACTTCTGCTTGGAGCCCTTTTTAAGTGACTGTAAGCAAACAATTAGATACTTTTAAAAAAATGTAATTCTTAAGTCTTGAAATTATAGGAAATTCCAGTTATAGGGAACTTCCAACAGATTTTGCCAAGAAAGGTTGGACCAGATGATCACTGAAGTTTCNGACTTTAAGACAAAACCAAAGAGAGCTACATTGAATCTCAGAGCCTGTATTAGCTTTGTAATGACAAGTTCTTGAGTTCATCCTATTACCTTATGTACCTTCATCCTACTGATTTGTCTTTACATATCTTTGTATTTTCATGCTCTAAAGCAACCACAAATAGTTTGACAATACAGCCATGGATTTAAGTGAACAGATACATTTAAAAACATTTACCAGACTGTATTTGATAGGCATCAAATGCAATACGCAAACGCTTTTTTTTTTAGTAGATCAGAGGTCTTATATCAATAGAAAACTTCTGCTTGGAGCCCTTTTTAAGTGACTGTAAGCAAACAATTAGATACTTTTAAAAAAATGTAATTCTTAAGTCTTGAAATTATAGGAAATTCCAGTTATAGGGAACTTCCAACAGATTTTGCCAAGAAAGGTTGGACCAGATGATCACTGAAGTTTCTTCCAACCTATGATTCTATGATTTAATTTTTTCCCTCTATAACTTGTCCGTACAGAAGACAGCACGCTAAGGCTGCGCAGAAAATTAAAGAGAGCCTTGATATACAGACCAATTCACTTCACAGCTCCGATGCAAGATTCTCGAACCCATCAACTTTCACACTATCTGGCACAACTAACCTACCAGTTAAATAAACTATGTTAATGAGTATTTAAAAGATTTGTACTGTTTAACTGCACTTATACATCAATTGTGCGCTCTCATCCAGACTTCACTGAAAAGCAATGAGAGAAAAATATAGAACAAAGAATTTAAGCTTTGCTTCAAAGTCCTGAACTTGCTCCATATTTGGCCTAAAAGGTATTAGAATGACCAGCAGACCTGAATAAACAAAAGGTGAACTTTCACCTGCCTATGAGTATTACTAAATTTCAGCTCAGGCTGAGGTACAGCCACCTCTCAGTCAAACTACTCCCTTGACTCTAGGCTTTAGGAGCTCAATTCAGTTGTTACACATAGTGCCATGAAAATGTTACAAATAGACAAATATGACACAGGACCCCTAGTGTCCATCCATACCCTACTGGATCAGGCTGCTCAAGAAATGGGACTCAGTTGCTTAAACACTGGCTTCTAGTGCCATTTTGCCCTGAATTCCAGTTGCTGGCCCAGCAGAACATGTATTCACTTGGGTCCTGCATTGTATTTGACACTTCCTAGCAGATGTCTTAAATGCACCAGGACATCTCCAGATTTATACAAGATACAATTTTTAAGCAACTGAATTGACACCTAAGAGAAGTGACACAATACTAGCAATGAAAAGCTTTGTCCGAAGAACCAAACATATTGATGATGAAGACATATAGAGATCAAATCACTCCATCTTTGCCCTTCACAGACTGACAAAAAAGACATAATGATGAGAATAAAAGACACTCAGAATTTCTGGGCTCCCCCAAAGGTGAGAAGGAAAGCTGCCCCAGCTGGGTCCTTAGCAGTACTCAGGATAATGAGTGACCCATGTCACCCACACAAGCTGCAATTTCTACACACAACTTTTAAAACAAAGAGGTAAAAAATGTTTAATCATTGCCTGTTATTCCAGCACTGAGATCAATGCACTCTCACACACTAAATACATATTCAAATCTGGACTAGATTGCAATTAAATTATAGCAGAGAACTCTTGACTATTATATAGCCATCTGCCATATCTTACAGTTAAATCAATAAAGGAAATATATCAAATCAGTGAATTTTTAAATTAAGACCTACAACACCCTCGAACTTATTTTTCATTATGATGGGAATTTCATTATGACATGCCTAAGCAGTTATATATGCTATTCTTCAGTGAGAATAACATTTTTTTTAAAAAATCACATTTCTATTTGGAAGAATTCTGGAATTTCTGGAAGAATTCTTCAGAATTTCTCTTTCAGCAAAAGCAAAAAATCTTACCCATATTCTATGTGTAAAACTATCACACCACTCTTCAATGTGAACCGAATTATACTATTGGAAACCTTCTCAATAATTATTTGTTTATTTAAATTCTAAATGAATGCTCTTGTAACTAAAGATTAAATGTTATCATATTAAAATATTCTACAGATAAAAGTCAACATATTAAAAAAATACAACCATTTACTCTGACTTTCTTATGGAAACTGCATTTATGAACAGGTGGTTGGGTTCTTCAGCTTATAATCTTTCAGAATCTTTCAGAAAAGATTCAGAAGACAATGAAAAATGCTAAAGTTACCTGGGAACTGATCATACGCTGTGATGAACGAGCAATATTAGCTGGCAGGCCAAAAAAGTCAGGTTTATCATCTTCTGGAAGGCTTTCAATAATATTACGATAATCCTGCATAAGAAGAAAAAAATAGGCATAACAGAGGGAACTTTTTATTCCACTCATGAAAATTAACAGCATACGCTGAAAAGAATTTCATTAAGTGCAGAGCACAACACAAAGATTAAAATAAGTATATAAGACATGGCATATTATGGTAATCTTATTTATAGACTTCTTCATTTTATTTATCAGAAACTATCTTCTTTTATATAATATTTTCACTCTAAAAGAGCAAAAAGCAATTCCGATTACAGTGATGCTATCAAATGAAAACAAAAATATGCCAAGACTGTCCCTGAAAAGTAAGTACAATACTTCTGTTGAAAACTTACAGGCAAGATTAATGACAGTATAAAAAAACCAAAAAAATACTTTGGAATTTGGAATTCTAATACAAGTATAATACATATTTATAAAATTAGGAGCACTCACTTCTATTTAAATCTAGGAAGATATTATCACTCAAAGAAAGTGAAATAGTTCTGGTAAAAATAGGTTTGCATAATCACTGGAGATGCGGAATAGCATCAATAGTGGTTACAGTGTAATAGTTACTAGTGATGCTTTCTTGCACAAAACAGAAAGAGGTCTTGCAGACTAAGGTAGAATAAAGGTGTTGGACATCTCTTTTATTGTGATTTAAAGGCAAAAATATTTACTGTCTGAAAGTCTGGCCGCACCCTGCTGCGTATGTGTCACGGGCATTTTGTCTTTGCTTGCAGGAGCATGTGCTGGATATGCACAACTCGTTTTAACTCGGAATCTCACTTCAGAGGTAACAACAGTAGCAGAACTCTACACTAAACACTGAGGAAACACTAATTGAAGACACAAAACTATAAATTCTTACATAAATAATCATACAAGATAGCAAGAGATATTAAATGCTGTGCAGGCTAGAAAAAAAGGTTCATCTACTTAAGCATATTATCTACAAGAACAGAGACCAGTCTGGTTTGTTTATTCCTTCTCTATGATACTAACTCAGCACATCTATAGTAATTAAAGAATAATGTTCATATTAAAGTAATAAAAAGCTCCCAAATCAAACCAAGCCTAAGCAGTCAGAATCCAGGTAAAGAATGCCAAATGACAGCAATTTACTTTAACTGAGATAATACTGTTTACATCAGTTCGTATTAGAGGTCTACTATGGAGTCTTCCATTAAAACGCAAGTGAATCTTAATCACAGTAAAACCAATAATTATATTGAGAAAGGACAGGGAGAGATCAGTTGTTTAGACTGTTGGAACTCCCTCTCATTTACACTAAAGAAATACTGAAGGAGAATCAGAATTCATATTTATCACCAATAAAACGTCATATACCCTCCACGGCCTGTCAGCAGATTGTCAGAATGTTGATATATTTTGGAAACAGGGAGGTATATTTAGATTTTCCTATTTCATCCAGAAGTTGCAGGAATGTTTAGCAGTCTTTAAAAAACTACTGTTACGTTAATATACTAATTATGTAAAACAATATAACTAAAAATATAATTATATCCTTGGCATAAATTATCCCAATTTCTTTTACTGAATTCTTCATAGGTAGGCTGCTCTGCACCACAGTCCAATCAGATATAATAAAAAAGAAGAGTGAATGAACTGACACGAATTAATGCTCCACACAAAAGAGCTAATTTTTTGAAGAAACAGAAAATCCTTTGGATTGTAACTTTAGTTTTCTTTGTGAAAATATTTCAAAAGCAGTTCTTGAAAATAAATTATTTATTAGGTGGCAGAAGACGTATACCTACCAAAATACTGCAGGAATTAGGTAAAGAGATGGAACATGGGAAACTACTCATCTTCTTGCCTCTGGCATTTAAACTGCCAATGATTCGTGAATTGAAAAGCTGCTCCAAGTAGGACCGAAGAACCCTCATATCGAAGGAATTATCCACACGGCCTCCATAAATTGCATTTTCAAACAAGCCATGAACAAATTCCCACTGAAAATCTTTGGAACCTATTAATAAATTAATTAATTAATATTAGTTTTGTATCACTGGATAGCATTGCATTATAAGCATTTCTTCTTGTCACTGCAGCTCTTCAGGGAAATTAAAAGAGATTAATACATCAAATAATTAATTTTAATTGTTCTTCTATATGCACAAATAGCAAAAGCTGCAGAAACTTGGAAAGAGTTTGTAAATACATGTCATTGATAAAATGAACATTTACTGTGTTGCAAATGAATTATTAGAAATTTTACTTTAGCCTTGAAGTGCTTTTTGAACCAATTGGTTATATACATTTCAGAAATTATGTTATTAAAACTTTAATTTTCTGCTCCTTTATCATAAATAAAGTTTTATACACTATTTTCTACCAGGGTACCATCTGATCTCATATAATAAACTGACTGATTAAACCAAAAGCAGATCATGCTCCAAATAGGTAAGATTACTGGAAATGTCATCCTTTCAAACACAAAGAGGTCCAGGATAGATACTTTGCAAATCATTATAAATCGCACAACACACCACATAAATTTAAGCACGTTACTAATAGTTTCCTGGTGTTGCATTAGATTACTCTGACCTAGCCATATCACACAAGTTCAAAATATCTTATTTTTCTTTCATTCTATCACAGTTGCCCTAAATAACTACATGGGACAATGACCTACTAATATCCTATAGCTTTCATGTGCAGGTAAAAGCTTGGTCAGACAGGTATTCCTTAAAGTCCCTTGAAAGAAGGAAGTGGCAATTACTTTAAGAGGGGATTTACTAGTGGTGACTGTTGTTTCCTAATGCTTCAATCATTCCTTTGTAAGAAAAGGTATTTTCACAGTAATAATTAATGATTATCATTTACAGTTAATTATTCAATCTCTTTACATCACTGTGTGGGTTCAAGTCTGCTCAACTAAGGTCTACTTTCAGAAGTACTAATCATCCACAAATCCCATTTAAGTCAATGACTGTAAATTCTCCCTATATATCAGTTCCTAACTTTACTTCGAAATTGTACAAAATGCAAGGAATTAAAGAAAATTACCTTTAACATATTACATAATATTAGAAATTCATACACTGTTTAATAGAATAATGAAGTGGGGTCTATCTAATACTGAGTTTCAATATGAAGAATTCTTTCATATTCAATTCATATTCAATTCATTTATTCAATATTTAGGGGAACTCACACTGGGAAGGAAAGGAGACACAAGATTTCACCTTACAGGCAGCCCTGTATCTCCTATTTGTTCCTCTGGACTCAAGAAGCTGAGCAGAATACTCCTTGGGCACCAAGAATTATTGGTTTACCCAACCACCCAAAAATGGATTTATGATTCACCCTGTTTTTCAAGTTTTGCTAACCGGTGATGAGCTCTACAGCATCTCCTCTCTTATATGAGTGTTGTAGAAAGATCAAGCTCCTACATGCAACATCCCTACTAATGGGACTTTCCTTAAGAAATGACTTACCCTCAAAGAGTCTATCAATAATGTCAAAACCAGCACGGAGATCAGACAAAGAAAATTCATAAAACTTGGTCCAACCCTACCATGGAAAGAAATTCAAACAATTTAATTAGTCACACAGTGATGATCATGAAGTAAAATCCCAGCATCATGTGGTTACTGAATGCTGTATAATATACTTAATGAAAAAAGAAACAACCTCTGTCCACTAAAGTGCATTGTTTGAAACAGTCAGTAGAGGCAGTATAAAAAAAATTCAGTTGTAACAGTGCATTTAATTTTATATACTTACATAAACCAGAATCCACTGAGTATGAAAAACGTAAACTTAAGGTTATTTTATTTCCTGTCAATATTTACTCCAACTACAACTCACTGATATCTGTGACTAGATCGTGCATTGAATTATCATTTTGTTTCTGAGGGCCTTTTTGTATTTCAGTATATGGACAGTATTTTCATAAATTGGACTGGTTCTTCAAACATAGTCTTTAATACACTCTCATCATCTCACTCCTTAATTCACATCCCTTCTCTTCAGACCAAAAAAAATTTATCAATTACTGCTACTATTACCATAAAAATGCTGACCACCATATGCATATTTTAATCATTTGCAGTATGTACCTCCCTTTTGTTCTTGGGACATTACTCCTCACACAGCAGGAATGCATACTGTGTATGTAATTCTCACAGAAAGCTTTCAGTGTAAATGGACAAGTATAAATGTTGATATTTCAGAAAGAACTTAGGAAATCCAGATCTCAAAGGTATGTCCTGTTGCTCTATCTTCTTACAGGTGTACGTTTGCATATGGATCATATCATAGGAACAGTGCCTGTGATTCATGATAAGAATTGCAAATGTGTCAGACTACATGCACATGTCCAGTGAGATGGACACAGTCTGAGGTCAAGACTGCAGCTGCTCCACAGATCACAATAAACTATCAGCCAGGCACCCTGAAGTCTGCAAAGATGCTCCTAACAGTATTCATGTTGGGGTTTTTGGACAGATCTGTAACCAAAAACAATTCAAACTTCATTATAAAATACAAGAACTTCTACCTGAGATTAACTACAGACCATCAATGTTAGAAACTGGTAATCTTGAAATATAAATCCATCACCGCCTGCACATCGGTGCAGTGGAATTAAGAGAGCACCAATCCTACCTTGTGTTACTTTAAAAACTGGTGCCAAAGAATGCGAATTTGAACAAGAACAAAGGAGAATTCATGTGTCAGTTCAATACTTTAATTTTCACCCATTGTACAACTTGAACACAATATTCAAAAGCCTGTTATTGCAAAAGGTAAACAACCTTAAAAACATCACAAAGTCAAAACTAGCAAAAAACTCTCCAACATTCCAGGCTCTGCCAGATCAAATTCTTCAGATGACAGAGTAACTTCATATCTAGTCTAAATCAAATAAAATAAACAAGACATAGAGCAGTTTGCTGTTTGGTGTTTTTTTTGGTCTGTTTAATTTAAGCATCTGCAGCCAGAAAAAAATGTTTAGTTTAATCAAAAATTTAGCTAAAGAAAAAACACATCTCTGAAAATCATTATAATCCTCACAAGAAATTAACAATTTCCCTTGTTCTTCCTTCTCCTTGAAGGAGTTTGTATGAAGAAAGAGTAGACAACGTCATCTCCTCCTTCCCACCAGTGTCTCTTTTCACATCTTCCATTTGTGTTTCCATAATATTTTGGCCTCTCCCAAGCAAACAGGATTCACAGAATCTTTTCCATGGGACCTCACTTCTGCATCAGTATCACTTAGTACATGGATCACAAAATAATCCCATGCAGGCAGGAGCAATTTTCAGAGGGACAGGAACTGAGGTTACCAAGATCTTATTTTGCAATGAATTCAGAGACAATAAAGGCAGGCACCAGAAATATCCAAGTTTTTCTCATTTCTGAATATGACCCAACATATACGTGATGAAAAATGCTTCCAAGTACAAGAGCTAATAAACGGGGTAAATTTTTTAAAAGATAGCAAATAAAATATTACCTGAGGGATGTAATTTCTTCTTTCTTGGCATACAGCATGAAACCATGCTAAACAAAAGAGAGAATGTGCTCTAGACAGATTTCCCTTTTTGTTGATTTGCTCTGGTGTCCAAGATTCATAAGTTCGCAACAGATTTTTTTTGAGGCCTGGAGGTGCCTGCATTGAAAGGAAAAACACTGTTCTAGACAGAAAACCCGACATTTTTACGTGCTATTTTCTTAAATTATAACCTAGAATTTGTAACTTAATGAAATGACAAACAGTACTTAATAGAATAGAATTTAACAAGAAAAGAAAATGCTTGTAATAAATGGCCTAACAACAGAATGATTCTATACTGAAAATAACTTCAACATACTGAAGGAAATGGTAACCAGGTTACCGGGACCAACTGATAGGACTGTACGACACTGAAAGAACTCAGTGAAAGAATAGTACTCTACCAAAACACATCAGCATAAAGTAAATTCAATTGTTTTCAAACAAAAGAACTTATTTTCTGATTTTACAAGCTCAATTACTAACTACTTCTGTGATGTGAGGAATGTCAAATTGCCTTGTGCCATGACCACACTCTGTTAGCTAGCATATAGCTATGGTGTATAAGTATGATAAAATGCCAGTTCTCTGATTTAGTGGTAGGTAGTGCTCACAACCACTAGAAATAACTGCATTTAAGGTGCATACAGTAACTGAAATTACAGCACTTAAAAAAGTAAAAACAACTGGATACTCAGCAATTCTCAAATTATTTGCAAGTCTGAAGGCAAACATAAATATTAAGATATTTAAATTACAGTTCCAAGAATGTCCTTTGTTCTTTCTTGCTTTTTAAAAATGGCTGTTAGTGGTTCCATAAGATTACCATAGTTGGTTCTGACAAATAACTGCAAAATACTGTAGTAAATTCACTTCTTTTTAGTAATATCTGTATCTTCACTGGTAACATTCTACATACATTGGTACATACTACAACAATATAATAATCAAATATCATTTTCCAAGTCATTGCCTAACATTGTTCTTTCATGGTAACAAAATATTTACTACAATTGGAAAGGAAACAAAATTATTTAGAATATTGCATTTGTGCAAAGTGCCAATTATTCCAAAGACAGTGGGATGAGTAAGACAGTCCTGCAGTTTCTGTACCATTGAAGACCTCAACATCAGCAAGAGCGTACTCAAATTTAAAATACCTGTAGCCAATATAAAAGTGTAACAATTTTGGCTTCTTGAAAGTCAGCAACACTGGACCCTAAAAGGTCAGAGTTTCTTGGATTAGCTGCAGGCAAAATCTCCACACTCCATTATGAATGGAAGAGTTAGGAGCACTCCTGTTAATGATTTCCATATTGGACATTACTGCTTAAGTGCATTCATGATTAGACTACTTTCCAATCAGTTGGAGGAACATGGTCCCAGTTATTCCTTAAGCTGAGCCATTTCAAATGCAAAGCTCTCAAATTTGAGTAAAGGCTTTTAACTGTATGTTCTGATGTATGGGAAGAGAGCCATTTTTATTGAAAGGATCCAGTGAATACAAAGCTATGGGGTCAAAAAGGAAAACAAGGAAGAGAAAGTGGGATTCCATGATCTTCAGATGGGGATATTCATCAAGAAGGAGAAATTCCTTGTTTTCCACCCATGTAACAACACCTGTGTAGATTTTTGTTTTTAAGAAAAACTGATTAAATGCACAAAAGTATTTGGAGCACAAAACAGATCAACTACTTCTATGTAAACTTCTTTTCAGTTCATACTTTTGACTGGGAAAAGCATATAGGGAAAAAAATCATCTTTCAAGGTAAATTAATTTTATTTTTTGTATTACATGTAATTGAAATATAAGGTAAAACCAGTTATGCTATCTAAACATATAGTTTGCTATACATCAAGGTTCATTCACTGTAAGAATCTAATAAAAGCTGTCCAAATAAATCTTACTTCATAGGTTATTTTCAGACTTGACTGAAGCAAAATCGGAGTAAATTTTGGATGAACTTCAGTAGTAAGCCAAAGACGAAAGTTTGGTTGAGGATGTAATGTATTCAGTTCCTGTTAAAGAGATGCTATATATTGAAATGGGCTTTAAGGTGATTGGGGTTTTTTATATATAGAACAGTATTTACAAAATTATATCCTGGATTAGAAAGTTTTATCTAAAACTTTTTATTAGAAAGGTTTATCTAAAAAATTGACAGTTGTTTATACACATAAGGTTATAGTTCAAGATGTGTTGTCTCTGCACATTCTGTATCATTGCTGTACTCAAATTTGAAATTCATCCTAGCTGTGCCCAAGTATTTGCACCTTTCCCTTAGATACTAAATTCAGGACATAAAAATAGAGCAGTTCTTTACATCTTTTAAGTACAAAAACACCAGAAGGCTACATCAAAAATGATGAAGGCTCGCAATGTGGGCTGCATATCAACAACAGATCTCAGTGACTTTCAATACCAGTATGGCTAAATTAATTTCTTTTCCTTCAAGTGTTTGCTGTATGACCTCTTCACGTATCATGATTCACGGAAAACTGAAGATTAGAAAATTGAGTTCTAAGAGAAATATTGCCAAAAGTTATTTCAAATAACAAATAAAGGCTTCATAAAAATATATAATTATTGAATATATGGAGACATGCCGCTGGTACTTTATGCTCAGCTGAAACCCATATATTTACCATTGAAGACACCGAAGTTGCCTGACAAGTGGTTTCAGAACATCAAGAGTTTTGTGTATGTGTGTTGGAAGAAACATAGCTCAAAAAACTCTTAAAATATTATCTCACAATCCATTTATTCTGATAATCTCTAGAGCATAATTACTATCATTTTGTTTTCAGTGTTTTTAGTAAAGAAAAAAATCTGAAAAACCACTACCTGTTCAGCTATTTAAGCAAAATGACAACTCTAACATAGAATTATAGAATTGTGGAGCTTGGAAGGAACCACCAGAGACTGCCTAGTCCAACTCTGTGCCCAAAGCAGAGCCAGATACAAGCTGCCCAGAGCTGTAGCCAGCCAGGTTTTCAGTATCTCCAAGGATGGAGACTCTGCAGCCTCTCTGGGCAACCTGTTCCAGTGTTTGACCATCTTCAAATTAAAATAAGTTTTATCATATATTTAAATAGCATTTCCTGTATGTTAGTTTGTGGCCACAGCCTCTTGTCCTGTCATGGGACACCACTGAAAAGGGTCTGACTAAGTCTCCTTTACTCTTTCCCATCAGCCAATACACAAAATACTAAGATTCCCCTGAGGCTTCTCTTTCCCAGGCTGAACAGTCCTAGTTCTCTTAGTTTCTCTTTGTATGATACATGCCCCAGGTCCTTCATCACCTTTGCAGCCCTTTACTGAACTGGTTTCAGCATGTCCATGTCTCTCTTTTCCTGGGTACCCAAGCACTGGACAGAGAACTCCATGTGTGTCTCACCAGCGCTGAGCAGAGGGGAAGGACGACCTCCCTCCACCTGCTGACAACACTCCGCCTAAAACAGCCCAGGATGCCAGTGGTCTTTGCTGCAAGAGTCCCTTCTTACCCACCAGGACTCCCAGTCCAGGTCTTTTCTGCCAAGCTGCTTTTCAGCCAGCTCGTCCCCAGACTGTCTGGGTGGCTGGAGTTACTCTTTCTCATGGGAAGCAACTGCCATTTCCCTTCGCTAAACTTCATAAGGTTCTTGTCAGCCTACTTCTCCAGTCTATCAAGGTCCTTTTGAATCAAAGTACACTCATCTGTTACATCAATCATTTCCCTCGTTTTTTATCATCTCTACTTGCTGAGGATGCACTTTGTCCCATTATTCACCTCATTAATTAAGATGTTAAACAATGTTGGCCACAGTATCAATGCCTAGAGCACAACACTAATGACTGTTCTCCAACTGGATTTTTTGACGCTGAAAGTACCCCTTGGAGCAATGCAATTAGGCCTATCTACCTCACTGTGGTACACTCGGGTCCATATCCAAAGACTGTGAGAACTGAATTTCTGTACCTGGATGGAACTGAATTATAAATATGCAGCAGTCTCTTAAGAGGATGTTCAAACACAAGAATTACATAGCCTTGCACTTGTTAATGGTATGCAAAACAGGCAAGGGAATGTACAGAGTCAAACATCAGCAAATCTTAGTCTATATTAAGCTCAGCAGGAAGTTTAACACATACAGTATTATGTTCATGTGGAAAGAATAAGAACCTCCTGACACATATCCATATTTTAATACTTACATGATCTGAAATTTTGTATTCAGCAAGGAGCTTACAAACATTTCCTTACTGTTGGCTGTCTTGTTCAGACTACATGACATACATCAGTGTTATCTTGCTTTGCCTTTCCATTTTTTCAGAACGGATTATAGGAATGCTAAAGGTACAGGCCACATGGTTACTGCCAGACAGATGACAGACTCCAAGCTCACGTCCATGGACTGTGTTTTACAAAAATCATTGAAAACTGGAAAATTAAAACTGCAGTAACTGTTAAAGGAATTCCATGATTTTCTTCTGACTTAATTTGTTCTGAGGATTTCACAGTGATATACATGAAAAGTATATCATATAAATGCAATTTTAGTTAGCAAGTTAATGATTTCATATGCCGTAAGTGTATGTTTCTATAAAATATGACACATTTTAATTTCAAATTAGCAAAAACCTCCTAGTGACTCAGACTCAGGCTGCACTTCACAAAAAAAAGAACTACTAAAAAGAAAGTCCTAGAACTAAGGGGGGAAAAAATTAAATTCAAGCATACATAGATTCATAGTTCATGAAAAAACATGGGCAGTATCCCATAAAATACCAGAAGTCCTAACTGGAGCATTTGACCACTCAGTGTGGTAGAAATACTCTACTTGTATGAAAATTAAAGCATTCACACAAAGAAAGAAGCTGCTTAGATCTGAAGCAGCTCACCTTATTTGTGACTGAGAAAACTGCCAAAGTGTATTTTTAAACTGCAATTTTAAACATCACCGTGGAAATGCCCGAAATGCTTCAGAAATGTTGCATACTAATTTTGGCTGGTTTTCAGTATCTTCTTCTCTATTTACCCTCACCTTTTCCAATACAGGAAGCCAAGATATAACAAGATGCAGGTTCTTCAAACACAGCCATTCCCCGTTCTGTGCACATTCCCTTAAAGTTTGAATAGCCACGTCAGCTTGGCCCTGGCCCATGGCAATCTGAAATGGCAGACACAGTTGTACCAAGAATCTCTCAGACCTCATTTAACAGTTAAATACAAAATCGTGCTTTCAAGTTAGGATACATACATTAAAAAAAAAGAGTGCTAAAGATAACCAGAATTTCCTCTAATGTGACAGGTTACTAAAGCAGGGAAAAGATTCAGGGAAACAAGTTTTTCTTTGCAACTTATCTAGCCAGAGTTTCCGAACAAACAACATTACCTAGTCTTTGAATGGAAAAAACCATACATCACTTGGTGACAGTGATGGTATTCCCTGGGAAGCCGAAAAGTAATTTAAATATCAATGACTAAATTACATTACTGCAGAACTGCAAAAGTAAGAGATAAATGAGAACGTTTCTTTTGACTGGAAGTTAGGAGTACCTCCTTTGAAGAGAAATACTCAATTTTCTATTAAGATGAGTGCAAAACTAAGGCTGCTCTCTTTCCAGTTGGGATATATGAATAGTTTAACATACACTCCTTTCTTCACTTTTTATAGTACCATATTAGTTCTACCGTAGAATCTATTTGGAAGCTATCTATAACAAAAAAACCCTGAACCAAACAATTTGAAAATAAAGAGGTCTTAGCCAATCTGAAAAGTCCTGTCTTGGCATTACGATTCTCTGACTAAGGAAAACTGAGCATAATATATCAAAATAATTGAAAGTAGCCAAGAGAAGACAACTGAAAGTCACCAATACGGTAACAGATGGCATAAATATAGCACTCTGTTCTTTATCCTATATAAGAAGTAAATCAACAGAGAAGAAAATTCTATCTTTTATGTTCAATTCAAATTACATGAGAAAGTGTAGGAAAAAACAGTAACAAAATATTCTCATCAGTAAGACAACTTTCAGATTATTTAGGTTTGAGTCCTGATCCTTACCTGAATACCATAGCATGCTACATTTTGAAAGTCCAACATGTAAAGGATACTTAGAGATAAACATGAAAATCTATGTGGCACAGTAAGAAATATGCATTCTGCAATGTTCACAGCTAGATAAGATGGCAGTAGGATCTAAATATTTACAGTTTGATGGGAAAAATACATCAGTTTATGTTCCAGGAAAGGAACAATTTCAAGGACTATTTAAAAGCAACATTAAACTTGACATTTTCCATTTCTATGTTAAACAGTGATCAGCTAGATAACAACTTCCCTCCCCTTAATACATCAAATGACAGAAGGAAATAATATTTTACAGAAAGCTATAAAGCATATTGGAACTGTTTATTGGGCATCTTAGGAAACCATTTGATTCATAGAATAATTTGAATTGGAATGAATCCTGGAAGGTGTCTAGTCCAATCTCCTGCTCTAAGTAGGGCCAGGTATGAAAGATCAGACCAGGAGCTAAGGACTTTGTCCAGTGGATTCTTGGGAACCTTCAAGGATGTAAAACTTCTCAAAATATTTTACAAAATTTCACAAAATACCTAGTATTCACAAACATTGAGCACCTGATTTATGTTTTCTGTTGAAGAAAGAAATGTGCAAACCCTATAAGCAGAGGAAATGATGAAGTCTAGTTTCCAGTGGGTTTTGTTTGTTTCAATTACTCCACTCTTTATAAAATAACATAACGCTGCAGCATGTATAACAATTCTCAGCCTCTTTTGTTCTTTTCCATCCATCTTCTCATTTTTTCTTTCTCCACACTGGAGGAATGTCTCTTGTTTGGATTCTGCTTCTGTGAGCATGACTAATTGTCTTTCTTCTCCAGCCCATTTTGCCAATGGAATGAGAAGTTAGTGTCAAGACAAGTGGGAACAACAAAACAGCACAGACACCAAACTACGATTTTACATACTAACTTCTTTAAAAAACAAAGTAGAAGAGATATTACTACAGTAAAATTTTACAGATTGTGGTTTTTAATCATTACGCTTATCTAAGACTGACCTGATGGTAGCACTCAGTATTTCTTTCAACACTGGCAAGTTCCTGCAACTCTTGAGAAGGATCAGCACCAGGAGAAATTATTATCAAGATGGGCTCAATTTCCAGTGTCTCTTTATACAGACGTTTCATATTCAGAGGCGATGGAGATAATTCTTTTATTCCTACAGTTAGAATTAGAATTATTATGGAAATAAAGTGACTACACATGATGGAGTGCTTTACTATCCACTTTAGAGCTCATCTGGCTGTCAAGAGTTCTGTTCAGCAGACACCATAAAACTGATTTTAAAATGAAGAAAACATCCTTACAACATGCAGGTATAAGGCACCATATACTGATAAGAAAAATATACAAGCACGGTGCCTGCATTTCCAGCTTGACAAATATAAGCAGCAGTCTTTATTTAGAGTGCAGTGTTGAGGAAAACATACAAAGAGAGAAGAGTGGAATGAGAAGCTATGCTATTTGCTGCAACTAATTGCAGCGTGTATGTCCACATGCAGAATTTCTCTCCTTACTGCCCTGAGAGCCTTTATTATTAGACATATGTGGGTCTTCATAATACAATTACTTATATCTATTATTTGTTTTATTATACAACTTAAACGTCTAGAATGTTGACCTAGTATAGCAAGGGATTTATACAGGAGCCCAAAGATATGTGTGTAAGTGTATCATAAATTAAATAGTGTTAACCACATATTTTCATGCATCTTTAGACTGGGACTTAATTAGTGAAGCATTGGGTGCAATGGGAAATCACAACATACAGCAAGACAGAAGAGCCCAAATCTGTGACATCTATGCCACAACTACTAAAAGATGCAACACAGACTTCCTTGAGGGCAGTCTGTTTTCAGACTTGAGCTATTGTATGTTCCACACAGAACAATACTACATAATTTGTACCATGGAATCACAGAATGGTCTGTATTGGGACCTCAAAGACCATCTCGTTCCAACCCCCCTGCCATGGGCAGGGACACTTTCCACTACACCAAGTCGCTCAGAGCCCTATCTAGCCTGGCCTTGAACACTTTAAGGGATGGGACACCCACAATTTCTCTGGGAAATCTGTTCCAGTGCCTCACTACCCTCAAAGGGAAGAATTTCATCCTAATATCTACCCTGACTTGACCCTCTTTCAGTCTGAAGTTGTTCCCCCTTGTCCTGTTACCACACCCTTGTAAAAAGTCCATCTCCAGTTTGCTTGTCGGCCCCTTTGGGTACTGAAAGGCTGTTAACATGGTGCATTTCTGTATAGCATGTAAAATAAAGAAATAAGCATGCTTTGGGTGTTACAAAACACATTCTTAGCAAATTCTTATGAACCTTAACTTCAAAAGAAATTATTTTAATCCCTCTTCATCCATAAATTTAAAAATACAGGTAAAAGGTAAGAAAAGGAAAAAAAGAAATATCTGGATAAAACAGAAGCGAAAGGCTTTCTTGTGCGACATTACAGGTCTTTAGGAATTTATTTTTCTCACAGGAAAGCTGCCAAATGACATTGGAAACTTAATGGCTCCCTTTAGAACTATGTAAAACAGTTTGTTTTAAGTTGTTTCAGGGCAAGGACACTGAAAAAGACATGGTAGAAAAAAAATGAAAAAATATTCATACAAGCGTGACATCTTTTATTGGTCAGAACGTGCTAGTCATGATTTCACTGATCTCACTGATATGCATGAAAAATCTGTGCATGATTTGTGGATGATTTAGTAATTTTGAAAATCCAAATGGAGTCAATGGTATTTTGCCTTCCTTGGTGAGGCTGCAGCTTCATTCACCGAAACTATTCCCTTGTGCAGCATTCCTCCAAGGAACTGGTCCCAGAACAAGCAATTTACGTAATACATTAAGATTTGGAAGACAGTGAGCAAGCAAATAAACTTACTCTGCATTCAGGTCTCTGCTGGTATTTGAGCCACACACACTGCAGATCACTCTTGTCATTTGATTCCAACAGGCAGGGACTTTGTCAGCATGGGCCATGTCACCATGATCAAAGTACCCTCTCTACCTACTAATAATGTTTGACAGAGAAGCTATACCTTAATGCTGAAAATCCCAGTCTGGGTGGCAGATATGGAGGCAATTTTGAGCAACAAATAATGTCCACAGACAGCATAGGAGAGTAAGATAAAGTGACTTTTAAAACTTATAGTGTCCACACCAATGACACACTCGTAACTGCTAAAACCTCAAGGAAGGTTTTTGCGTGCTGTACTGCAATATTAAGATTATTTGGCATACAGGTTTCAAACTCTGGATATAATAGACTTGAGAGAGGAAACAGTCTGACTAGAACAAATAGCCAACCATAGCACTGAATCACTTTAAACCATGTGTGTTTTTAAACAGACAGTAAAAAGTATTACAGACCAAGAGTTAGACAAAAATGACTAATATTAATTAAATAATCTTTTGAGACTCAATTTATAAAATTGCAAACTAGTGGTTTTCAAATGGTAAATGACATTAAAGAAAGTAATATTTATGGAAAACCTGATTCTTAAGTAGAGTGCTGCAGTGTAAAACTTAAAGAAAATCGGTTATCTTCCTTTCTTAATTACTCCAGTGTTCAAGAATTAATTAAAATAATCTGACAGATCTTTTTATTATATTTTCAATCACTGTGCAGCATAAACCAAACCATTTTAAAAGCACTTTTAAGAATATTTTACAAGAACAAAATCAGCAAAGCCATTTACAGCATATTTTCATATGCTAAAACTTAGGGATTCCATAAGAACTATAAAATAAAAGAGAAACATAGGACAAAAAAAAGATATTTAATTGTTGTGCAGAAATACCGTGGTGAAAAATTAACTTACCTAGTGTTTTACATGCAAAAAGAGCCATAGCACTCTGTAGCCTGTCTGGTCTGACAGCCTGGACCACAAGTACCTTAAAATAAAATATATTCCGGGGAGATGAGTCTATAAAAGTATACAATGACAATTTAAAATGCAAGACTCTTCTAAGAAGGATGAATTCTTTGAATTTATCTTAAGAACAAACTTAATTTCTCTGAATATATAGAGCTATCTGATCATTCCTTTCCAAGATGATCTCCTGTAATCGTTCTTTTGTAAGTAGCTTGTTTTATCAATAGAATCAGAAAATGGATCTATACCTAATGTCTATTTACACAAACTTTTTTACAATGTTTTAGAAAAAATGTAGCTATGTGGGTAGCTAGAATGACAGAAAGCACACTTAGCTTTGTATTAGTAACCTGAATTCTATGCACATATATAGGCAGCAATGCCCTACTTAGAATAGTAATATTTCTGGTTTCAGTTCAAACTAATTTATGGGTGGCACGTCAATCTTACTCCGTAGTTTCAGTATACTTCATCAACAAAAACATTCTTAATATTTTCTGTACAAGAAACAAGGTACACTGATCATTCCAGGTTTACTTTCCTATAAATGCAGACATTTTCTGACAACAAACTGCACACATAACAAGTGCTCTTCAGCATTTCAGTGAATCAAGTATTACTCAGACAAATTCCTTTCCAAAATGGCTTGTTCCTAAATTCCATGCATGCTATTTCAGAAACTTTCCTCCTCCACAAAAAACTCCAAATAGACAGCTGCTAAGAGCCAGTCACGAAACTATGTTGTCTAATGCCTCGTCCTTTCTCTGGATTTTTTTACATAAAGTAACTTCAAATGAAAAATCACAGCATCATTTGAAATTAAGTAACAATACCTTTTCATTCATAAGCACAAAAATGATTGTATTTTTCTCTTCCAGTGGAAAAGGACCCTCAGGTTGAGGAAGGAACTTGCCTTTCCCATATTCTCCGTGAGTTCTTTATCACCAGCTTTTCAGAAGTCATCTTTCATGACTTCTATTCTAAAGAAGCAGAGGCTGCTACTGCATTTTGTGTCAGATGTGTGAGATTGCACATTCAGTGATGAAGTAAATTAAAGATGCTCAACAAGCTGACACATCCAGCAGTAACAAAGCAACAATGAAAGAATTTTAATACCTATTCATAAAATTAATTCTGTGTATATTTCTAAATAACTTGTTACCTTACAGGGTATACTCAGTTGCAGCTAATATACCAACACTAGAAAGACTCAGATAACAGAGAAATAATACACACTGTAGTAAAAAAATATATAATCCTCAGACTAAAAAAAAGTTAAACTGTAAGACAGTGTAGATTCTGTCACTGATTATAATTCAGCCAGGCCTGGATGTAAAATTTACTTTCAACGCTGAACTCATAATTAACATTATGAATGAAAAGATTACCTGCTGAAACAAGGAAATTCTTTTTACAACAGAAGATGGAAAGTCTTGTTCACATACAGAGCTCTGAGAAAAAGTGCGCCACAGACTTTCATCTTCAAAGCAAAGTGTCTGATAGAGACCTGGGAGAGATATCTACAAAACAAATGGTGTAGATTTAACTGTAAAGAAGAATAGCCATTTGGACATTGTATATTTTAATTTATTTCCAAATATCACTATGACCATTACTTGTACAAATCACAAAACTCAATTTTATTCTTGGAGTTAGAGAAGAAAAGAGTACATTTTAAAATTAACCACTTGTTTACCTATTCCCTGGAAAGGCTAAACCTATATTGCACTATAATTTTAGTTTCAAACCTTAATGTTCTTTGATTTTAAACCATGGGCTCTACCTTTCCTCTAATGATGATCTGCTATCAGTAATGGTTTGCTATCAGTGCATGCTACTGATTCATTCAGTTAGTCAATTTGTTTGTTTGTTTGTTTGTTTGTTTAAACCACTACCTATTATGCTTGCCACACCTTTATTGTGATTGTTCCTGATTCCTGGCTGAAGAGAAATTAAATAGTGAACTCTGGGTTTAACGAAAAAAGTCCTTGCCAAAGACCAGTCAAGGTTTTTCTTCTTGCTGATGAGCCACACGCAGAAGGAGAAGAGTCTAAGACAGAATTTCAGGACTAGTATTTTCCTTTAGTTCCCTTCAGGATCAGAGGACTTCAACATTTACTGTGGTAGGAGGAATCAAGGCAAAAAAGTGTTTTTGTTTTAGTTCAAACTGAGCAATCACAAACTCTGAAACATCTATAAAGATGTACAGAGAAATCTGATGAGGAGAATACTAATTTCTGAATTAAGAATTTATGGCTTTTAATACAATATGAAGTGATTTATGAAAGTCATTTCATAAGTGAAATCTACAACTAATTATTATTTGCAATTTTTCCTCTATCTTCCTATCTATAAAAATTGTAGTACCTTGGGTAGACTTACAGTATTTTCTAATCTCAGTGAGATGACAGGTTCACTCACGTGCATTGAAATGCATTGTTAGATGGGGCAGAATGTACATGAAAAAGGCTCAGAAAAGTGATATTAAAATAAAAACAAAAAAAAACCTTTGGTTTTTTATTCAAGTGAGTATATATTAAGCTATGGTTTCTGGAAGATGGAATAAACACCTTAAAGTAACAAAATCTTTTGATCTGACAAATACATATCTGAGTATTCAAGTCCAAATTGCTATCTGCCAAAACAAAATTCTTTAAATTTTAATTCAACAGACCACATGATGTATACCTTTAAAGATGCTACTGCCCAGACTCGGTCCTGTTCTATCCAAGAGGGAATCTGGTCACGAGCGCTTCTTTGTGAATCCTTATGGAAGCAAGTTACATTACACATGGAGGTTACACAAATTTTTGTGAAACACTATATGGAGTAATAAGATTGTGAAACCCATGTTTTAATAAAAATAGCATTCATAACAGCAATCTTTCTGTGGTCTTCGGCTAAGCACATAAATGGCATAACAAAAAAGCTACAAAAAGATTTATATATGAGACATACTGTTCACATTAACATTTGCTTAGCTACTCGAGCCTGAAAATACTTTACCATTTAGAGTATCCTTATGACACACTCAATTCTAAGTAGTTTTTCACTAAAAACAAGTGACACAAATGATTGGCTATCTGCATACGCACTCTGAGTAACTGACTTCAAAAAACAACTCCATTGCACATATTTGAAATCATGAAGAAGATGGTTCTTCACACAAAGGGCAAAACACCACTTGTGAACATCTCTGCACTGGTAAAATTTGGCCACAGCTCTATTTTTCTGCTCTTTAGATGTTTGGCATGGAGGGTATTATAAGGATGAACAACACTGCTTAAGCTCCAGTGGAATTTCTGTATTCCCTACATCATTTGTTATTAAAAGATCTTACAGTACACATTAACCAGTCTGAGTATCTGCATGGAAATGTATTTGGATCTTTCAACCAGTGAGCAACTGCAAGAGTAATCCTAAATGCTCAGCAGAAAAAAGCAGAAATTTTCTTGTGAAAGGGTATCTCAGCGATCAGTTACAAAGTCTGAGAAAGAACAGAACTAGGAAATGTGGAAGCAATTGTAGGAATAAATTTGACATGGGTCTGCAATATACATTCCATTTAGAATTGGGCTGAAGGACACAAACGCACAATCTTTCCAAAATCTATAGGTTGTGTGTTAGGCAGAGGTAAGACTGGTATTAAATTCCATTATACAATCAGATCTCACATTCCTTGAAAATGGCCTACAGCAAGAACAAACTTGACAATCACTCAGTTCACAGACATTTAACTGAATTACAATGACTCCAGAGAGATGAAGGGGGACTTCTGCAGTCACACTGAAATGCAAAGCCTGTAGTAGAGCCATCTAACAGCTAGAGAAACTGGATTTTAAGGATCATTTTAGCAACCAGCTGCCTGAGAAAATCTGAGTAATACACTATATTTTAAATGACTTGCCACTTCTACCAGCATGCATGGGAACACAGTTGCTCTCATGAATATTCTAAAATCAAGGTACTCGTACTGACCATTGCCTTGTACGACTCAATGTACAAGATACCCTGGCAGATATTTAAACAAGGCTATAGGTTAGAAGTAGCCATGAACGATGAAAAATGCAGCTGAGCCTGAAAGAGGAAAAGAGCAGAAAAGCGAAACAGGAGGCAAAGACTGAGTTCGTGATTCCTGATCGTGCTCATGCTTCCTAAAAACACCTTTTCAAAACCTTTGCCAAAATATTTGGCTCAAAGAAGGGCTATAATGGGCAAGATTATGGAGAGCTTAGCTTTTTTCTCTACCCTTTCCTACTGGAATGTTAGGCTAATAGTATACAGATTCAATAGAACTGAAAGACACTTAGTAAACTACAGCACGCTTGATCAGACATGCAAAGAAAGCTTCACAAGCTTGCTCAGTTACCTAGGAAAACATATAAATACATCTCCGGATGTAGAACCCTTGACACTGAGGAAAAAAGCAACTCAAAGCTAGCAAGGTGTGTGGACAATTTCATTAATCCACACAAAAAGCACAGCTCACACATGACTCTGGGAGAAAGGGGAATTCAGAAACACCAATTTTAGTTACAGGAGAGGGCTGAAAACCTTCTCAAACATGCAAACATTATAAATTGTCACCCTGGTAATAGAAAAATACCAGAAAATACGCAACACAGGCAAAAAGTTACTCAAATTAGAAAATTAGCTGCCATGTTCAGAAAGTTTTAAATAAATTTCTATTTTTAGATTACTATGTGAAAAGTTACTCTTTAAGTTACGAATACAACTAATTAAACAACACAGTAAGAATACTTTAACTTTTCAGGATAAATGTTCCTTATTTCAAAATATGAAAATAAATGTAGCTTACTGATTTTCTGATGGTGTCTCCAATGATCACACCTGTAAAAGTCTCCCATTCCTGAGGGGAATAAATGAACAACTCAGACAAGCCACAAGACATCTTTAAGAATAAGGATTAATATGTAGTAGCATGTAGGCAGAGCAGGAAGATAAACAAACTAAATCTAGATTCTGAAAGAGTTCCAAGACATTTTTTAAACGCTAGGTGATGCTACCAGAATGTCATTCCTTTTGCAGAATCCAAGCTAAGTGACAGGAGTGCTTTATAGAAAAAAGAAGCGAAGGAGAAGTTCTATACTTTCTCAGCACCCACAGCTCCTACCCAGACCGCCCATCTATAGACTACCAGGAAGCAACAAATGTGGCTGGCAAGGACACACATCCTGCCGGGTGGGGCATCAGCAGCCCACATAGAACAGGTAACTACAGAAAGCATGACTGAATTTATGTATGATTAAAGCTTTTAGACTTGGTATATGTATCCAGGAAGACAGTTTTTAATTGTTTTAAAACAGATCAGACAAGTATTTAAAACCATTAGAAATGACATAATCCTGCATTTGGAGGTGACAAGAAACAGACTAAAAATTCTTCATAAGTACTGAAATTTTGCATAATTAGTATCTACATTCCATGATAACAATTATTTTATTAAAGACAACAGTAACATTAGAAATTTGAAAGTCAATTGGCTAAGATCAGTACTGCTGATACAAACCCCGGCATAGTTTTTTGCACCCATCAGTCTTGCTGAGTCTTGAAACAACCCCCTCTTTCAGTTACAAACTGATGCTTGTCTCCCAGTTACAAAAAAATGCTTGTGCACACAAAAATGCATGGAATATTTTTTGGTTTGTGCAATATTGTTATGAAGAAAAGCAGAAGAATAACACACAGAGACATATAAAACTACCTCAGAAAAATCTATACATATTGATTCAGAAAGAGAATGTCCCTACTAAGAACCAAGGCATTCTGTAGTATATTGTTGAAGTTGTACTATAAATTTCATATCGCTATGCAAAAAAATATTTAAGCGCAGAAGGTTGAATTCTTTTGGGACAGGGACTTAGAATACTAAATTCTCTAGCAGCATATTAAGCAACTCCTAGTCTCATCACATTAAAAGCTTTAGAAGAAATAATTTTAAAAGAATAACCACTTCACCATCATTTTCCTCACTAAGTATTTTGCACAAGCACTCTTCTCTTCACAATTTAATTAAAATAACTTCTACCTTTCAGAGAAGTAAAAAAATTTTTGGTATTATTTGCCTGTTTTCTCTCTTGAGTATTCAGATATATGCATTCTACATAACCTAGATTAAGCTGTCTAAGAGCTCTAATAGCTGATGGAAATGAATGCTAAACAATAGAAACCAACACACAGGGCTGTACTTACAAACACTTAAGAAGCCAGGCTTTAATTTAGCCAGAAAACTGTTTGCAGGTTGCTGCCTTCATGACTTTAGAAACTCAAGAAAAATAAAGCAAGGTATTTTCAGAAGCTCAAACAAAAAATAAATATGAAATGGGGAACTTTAGATAAGGAAGAGCAGCCAGGATATACTTCTGCTATCAAGATGAGTTATTTTTATGAGGCCACATCATTGCTGGAAGACTGGGATGTCACTTTGTCAGTCCCTATGTCTACAATAAAACTACTCCGCATTCATAACATTGGAGGGCTCCAACCAACTTTTTTTTAACCCTGTACCTTAAGCTCACATCTTTCATATTATCAAGTTCCATTACTTCCTTCAAATGTATAATCTGCTTTTTACCTTTACCTCTATAATGGACTCTCCTCTATCAAACTGATATCTACTATCATTTGATGTCCCTTCTGGTCTCCAGCTTCTAGTACAGAAAGCCATAGTTTTGTCTCTCCATTCCACGTAGGTATTTTAGATAATTAACTGCGTCTTGACTCAGGATAATCAGCCACGTTTAAGCAATAGTATTAAGTCAATTATGCATACTCTTTTACTGCAGGCAGACTTTATACAATTAATCTGACTACACTACAGATAACTACAACTAAGTCCTACATCTATTGACAAAATCTATCTACTTATTTAGTTTTCATATTAAGTTTGAGTAAAACACTCGGTGATTTTCTTCTCTAGCACTTACATTCTCTTGAAAAAGGTCAGGGTGCATTCCTCGCACAAAATGTAGAGCAAACATTAGCTGATCAGCCTGAAATAAAAGCAGTAAAAATGTATTTATATACTCAGCAAAAGTCACATTTCTGGTTCTTTTTTATAAGTAACATTTCATTAAGAAAACACCTGTAATTCCATAGTAATGACTTAATGATATATCCTAATGTAAAATTGCTACATACCTTTGCAACTCAGACACAAAAACTAACTCAGTGGGTTGTGGAGTGGAGGGCAAAGAGGCCCCTACTAGGAATTAGCATCAATCTGTGCAAGGCACTGAAGTTCTCATTTTATTGATAAACATGAACATCATATGACACTGAGAACAAATCATACCATTTAACTCCTTCATCTTCTCAGACAAAGTCTGTAAGCAAATCCATATAAAAACTGCATTTTAAGATGCTCCCTGGATGATCTAGCATCTAAAATTTCAACAAGAATCGTCTGGAAGAATGCTAACTGGCCCAGACTAAATCTGTTTTGACAAATTAACAGGAAAGGTGGGCCAATTCCAGAGCTCAGGTAAATTTCTTGGTACCACTTCATTTCGTAGTATACGTGAAGCCTATTTACACGTACATAATAACCACAGACAGACAAAATAATTCTTCCCAGTTCTAACATTCTTTAAAAGGTATAAACTCATATCAGCTATACCTTTTATGAAGACACTAGTAAAGCCTCAGTGTCACAGCAGTCTTTAAAAATTTTCATGGATAAAAGGAAGAATTAGCAGTGAATTGTTGATGGTGTGAAGAGTTTCTTTGTTCTCTCCATTATTAAAACACAATAATAAGCTGGATGGACCATTAGTTTTAAGCTGTACAGTAACACACTTCCAGTATTTTCTAAACTCCAATACGAGCGCAGTTAAAATCTTTCCTACTAGAAATCTCTTCTCTGCCTTGCATTTGAACCCTCTACTCTTTTCTCACGTATAAAAATAGCTGCCTTCCATATTCACAAGATACAATGTCTTAGTGGAAGGCTTCACATACTCATGACTTCAAAGACAGACATTAAGTATTATGAGACTATTTCATGAGAACCCACTTGGACTTTGATAAACAAAACCCCTTAGAAATAACTGCTACCCCTATATCCTCAATATAGCATTGCTGGACTGGGGGACAGGGGGAGGAGGTGGTGTAAAATTTTCAAGATCTCTCTGTTCTCACAGATCAAACTACAGACTTGCATGATTTGTACTGCTCAAATCATATATGCAGATCTACTGTGCATTCTTCAGCCTGGTACTTTGAGACAAACACCTCTTGTTATGACAGTTCCATGTGAAAGTAAAAACTAAAATTGAAAATGAAAGGCATATCTTCCCTGGGTTTTCAGTAAGAAAGCAAGAAGTGAAAAGACACTTGACTGAAATAAAGAAGAAATACACTAAGAACATTATATGGAGAAAGAACAAGGAACTGATAGAAACAAACAAGGCAGCAGGTAGACATTTGGGACAAGCTGTGAAAAGAACAAGGATAATATCACAATGTAAGACTTTTAGAAACATAGAATCATCTAGGTTGGAAGAGAACTTTAAGATAACCAAGTCCAACTATCAACCTACCAAAACCACTTTTGCTTCCTTTAAAAAAAACCCATACCAAAATACAAAAAAAACCCAAATAATCACACAAAACCTTATATTTAGGAATGCAAGAAATAAGAGCAAATGTAAAGAGTGCTCAGAAGACTGCGAAGCCCAGGACTGACTTTGAAGCCGGAATGAGGCAGAGAGGTAGAGCTCTGCGGAGAAATGTGCATCCGCAATATTAATTTGGTCATATCTTGATTTTTAGTCCTCCTCATTCAGCATGTTAAATATTGATAGTGTAATTTTTTGCATCTATTACACAATACTGCTTATCTAAAGTAGATCAAGTGTTGACTGCCGCAAGAATAATTTCAAACCCAGTGCATTGTATAAAAGCCAGAAAAAACACAATCTTACCTTAAATAAACAACGACAAACATATTCATACACTGTATGCTTCAGTGAGCCAATAAGCAACTTGATTCTTTCCTCAGTATTACTTGAATCCTAAAAAAGAAACTTCAGATTTCAAAAATTCATGTGGAAATAAAAAACTTTTCACGTACTTTGTAAATTTCACCAAAATGACACAAATAATCTGGACTCTATGCAACACTAGTTCTAAAAACATATTAAATTCATCTGCAGCTATCAATGAGCAGATGATTAAACAGGAACTTCATGCTGCAGTATTAAGAAAAATATTTTGGCATTGAATATTTTGACTATGAACATGATACAAGTTTGTGTCTAAGGTGAAACATATTGAGAACGAGAGTACATTTTCTCCTCCTAACATCGATATCATTGAAATCTCATCGTTTTCACGTGATAAAAAATTTCTTACGCATTGATTTACTACATTCAATACTACTAAACAAGTATGTTGATCTTAAGTGAAGTTACAAAACTTCTGGTCAAATTTGGCCCAACCGAAATGAACATTGTAAAAAATAGTAAGTGTACACTGTCCCTCAAAGCTCATAGACTGAAAGACTAATTCTAACAGGAAAAAATTTGAAAGACAGGACAAAAGAAGAAAGGGACTGGGTGTGTTACAGGTAGTATGAGTTCCATTCTACCATGCTGGAATTTGAACAATGAGTTTAAGGAGGGCATTTGGGCAACTGATTTGCCTAATACCTTTCCCATGTCTAATAGATCACTTGGCAAAAATGAAGAATTGGATAGAGGAAAAGGAAAAAAGAAAGCAAGCAATGAAGGCAAAACCAGAAGTTGAGCTTTTTAAAGATTATAGGCAGGAAGAAGAAAAATTATGAAGGAGTGTGAGAGTAAGAACAAGAAGTTAAAACCTCACGCTGTCGAAAAGAAGTAACAGGAACCTTAAAAAGGGCAAGTTCACATAGAACTGTGCTCCTAGTAATGACTGCAGCTGAAGGAGAATTGTAATCACAGATGCCAGACTAAGTGTGAATCCAAAGGAAACGTGATGAAAGGCTGGTGAATGACTTTTTAAGTAGAAACAAAGAAAAATATGAAGGATTTTGGAGATGCTGAATAAAAAGAAAATGCACTATTACTCAGTGTGGGTATTTAGATCTAAAGAGTGAGGTGACAAGCGATAAATCCATTCTTTGCTTCAATAAGAATATACTGGCCTAAGAATACGGAAGAATAAAAATTAAATTTTAAACACGAGAGGCTACAGACATGCTTACAAACTGTATAAAAGTAGGTAAAGTTTTAACCTTCCTTTGGGTAAATGAACCATATAGAAAAATAGGTCTTTTCTTACTCTACCCCTTGTTGATAAAATTAGCTTTATTAGTATTTTAGATCATTAATTTATTTAAATAAAGCCTTCAGTAAAGTTATAATCAACCTTTGTTTTCCTAATTCACTGTAGACAAAGAGCAAGCCTGAAATCACAAAGAGTTACTTTGCTTTCAGACAGTACAGAAATTCTGTGATTTATATACAACATAAGATAATTTAAAAGTCCATGTGCCTGTATTCTGAACATCTAAAGCACAACAGGTCAGCATTGCTACTTCTTATTCACTTCACTATCAGTTATTCTAAGCTTTTTTAAAAAAAATGTCTAGAGTTACTAATAAATTCTAAGGATAAAAGCAGATGGATTCTTCTGCAGCATTATCAGCTTCATGAGAAGAGAAAATACCTGCTCGCTTTGCAGAGCTCTTTGGAAGAGCCGCAGGAACGCCGCCAAACTAAAGCGGTACATATTATTAATTTTGGACAAGTCAGAGATAATGAAATACATTTTGCTGGCACTCTCAGCCAAAGAGAGATAGGCGTCCCTCTCCTGTGGAGAAAAACAACACACACATGAAAAAAGCAGGTGCATTACCGCCACCTACTGATTATTGCATAAACATTTACTTATCCCGACGAGAAAACATTCCTATGACTTCCACTGCTTTAGAAAACCGAATCCTTTCCAAGCCTTCACTCCAGACTTCAATACTGTCTTTAGATTTCAAAATTGGAAGTAAACATTTTTAGCAAAAAACCCTTTAAATTATGAAGAACATGTTGGAAATTAATCCCTAGGGGCACTAAGGTCTTTTCCCATCACAGAACACATCCCGAAATTCAATGAGAAATTTTAAAGTAAACAAATAGAATACAGAAGAAAACTCTGAAATCTGTCACAAAAAAAGGTTGTCAGATGAATGACATCACCAATGATCTAAACTTTTCCAATAGCAAGGGGTACATTAAGCAAAAACATCCATATGAACTATAATGTTTGCAATAGTGGCTGGCAAAAATAAAGTCAAAACTCAGGACTTGCTAAAATTCCTTTCATTCAAACTGGCAGACTTTAAATTGTGTAACTATTCCGCATATACAAAACACAGCATTTTAATTGCTGAAAATACTGCAGGTACTTGCATATACCAAATATCATTTACTCAAAAAAACCTAATTTAATATGTTACTCATCTTATAATCCTGTGGATATACGTATCTTCTCTAGAAAAAAAATGAATATTTTTAGCAGGAGAGAAGCAGTACTTAAAGATTAAAATATTCTCCTACCTTATCAAGGAAACTCTGAAGTCTGAAAGACTCAGCCAGTGATTCTTGGATGAGTGCACTGCTTGCTTTAGTTTGATTCAAAGATTCAATAAGATCCTTATTTTCTAGTATGTTGCCTTGTGATGTGGCAAGTGTCTGGAAAAAAGAAGGTCATTTATGTTACATTAAAAATAAAAAATCCTGTAAAGTAACCATTTTGGAAGCTGTCCATCTTTCTGACCTGTACATATTTCTGAATCACTGAATGCATCTCAACAGTACTAGAAAACAGGTGGTTACTCCAAAAACTGAGATGCTTTTTAAAGAAGTATGGAAAATAAAGCTCAACAACATACTTCAAAAATCCAGATTCTGAAACATAGGTCATCAGCAGGCTTTTGAGAATGATTTCTATGATCACAGTCTTAGGCACTAAAATCCCCATAGTAAATACAGATTAGGGTATTTTTTTCTTGTGTTTAACTTCCCATTTAACATGAAGATGGCCACCTGTAACAACTTCCTGTACATAGCCATTCATAAATTCATTTTCCTTCAAAAGCATCCCAGTATCTCCTATACAATCTAGTTCTCATTTCCAACTGACATGAATATTCACATTACAACAATTTAAATTTCATAATCACAGATCACTTTGAAATCCTTGAGATTACCCCCGTTTTCCTGAGTTCTCCTCATTAAATGAAGCAATTAAGCAATTAATTTCACTTCTAATTAGTAAGAAAAGCTTGAATAGTTCACTTGTATCTAAAGGTATTTTACTAACCTTCAGTAAATACACATCAATACATTTATTTTAGTCAGACAGAAAATTGGCTGCCTGTCAATCAAACCAGTTCTGAGCAACCACCTGCAGGACAGCATTTTAGCGTATCTGGAGGCAGAGATTCACCAGTTAGAGTAGTAGAATGCACTTACTTCTCTACCTGAAACAAGTTTAGGACATCAGATCACCTGCTTTTTCAAAGAGCCCAATTAATCTGTGAGGAATCATACTGTGAACTATGAGACAGCAAGAGCACCAGTATAAAAACCAGTACAGTACTTCAGATGGAATGGCAACGTTGCTTTAAGACTAACCTAAATTTAGCTAGACCTCATACAACATTGACTTCTTTGTTGACAGAGTCCATGTAGCATCTGCCAGTTTTCACTGAGCTTTAGGTTTCTTTCTTCGGGGTCAAAGAGCATCCTGATTCCAGTGCTAACAAGAATTCTAAAATTGAAATCAACCTTGCTGTTAGTACTCGGACGCTTTTTGTTGCAGATAGCTGAGGTATGAACTACTTTAAGTTTTGTATTTGATAATTCTGATTGGACAAATGAAAAAGATTTTTGAGTTCCAAGATTGCAGAAAAAGTGTGTTCTAAAAAGTGAAATTTGTTTTCTTGCATCTCTGAACCCTCAGCTTCTGGTAGACAATAAGATGTTAAAATGGTCAAATCTGGACACGGAATTTTATCAGAGAGCAAGTTTCACTCTTCCTGTGAGAGAAATCTGTCCCATCAGAGTTTTAAAAAAGGGCTGAGCTTAGTATTTGAGAATTAATAGGGAGTTCAATAGGGAACTATTGAAATGTGGAAATTCAAATCACATCAGATAATTATGTGCAAAATTCTAAAACTGAGCTATTAATCATAGAATCATAAAATGGTTCGGGTTGGAAGAGACCATCTAGTTCCAAACTCCCTGACATGGGCAGGGATGCCACTCACTGCAGCAGGTTGCTCAAAGCTCCATCCAAACTGGCCTTGATGAGGCCTTGATTTCCAGGGATGAGTCATCCACAAGTTCTCTGGGGAACCTGTTCTCAGAGGTTCCCAGAGGAACTGGTGCCTTACCACCCTCACAGTAGAGAATTTCTTCATAGTATCTAATCTAAATCTACCCTCTTGCAGTTTAAAAGCCATTCCTCCCTTGTCCTGTCACTGCATGTCCTAGTAATAAGACCCTCTCCAGCTCTCTCATGGGCCAGTGTAATAAATGGCCAGTCTAATCTGTAAAAACTATTATTTTATGCTAATCCATTGTACTCAGTACTGCAAAGTTCTGTGACTTAGCTACAGACTGAGGGTTTTAAGGCATCTGGTCAATCTCCCTGCATCTCTGACCTTTCAGAAAGACAGAGGATTTGAGGATCCATTCCTACAAGCATGAAGTACAATTTATGTGAAATCCATGGCAAGACATAGACAAAAAGAAAACCAGTCCTTCCTTGTAAGGTGAACAGCTGTTTCTGAGCAGAAGTACTTTCAATAACATAAAAAGATGAACTGAAAATTGAGAATATTAATTTTAAATGCAAGACAGGGAATGTTAACTGTAAAGCATATTACAGCTCATTGCTAATAGGAAACAATTGTGGAGGTTTAAAATTTTAAATGTCTGTCTCAGCAATCTTTCAACTTTGTAGTGGAAATTTTTTATTGTTTTCATAACACAGGCTCATTTCTCAACTTGCGAAAGAATCCTTTGACAAGATTCACAAGCTTAAAATGTGGCTTTTATTAAAAACTCATAATTTCAAAATGAAATAGTGTAATTTTTAATAAGGTTTTCTCTTCTTGGTGTGTTAAAATTAATTAAATTTCTAATCAATCTAAATCAGCCTAAATCTGGCTCCACAAATTCATAAATTTAACTATGAAAATGCTTAATGTATTGAAATACTACAGTTTCGTAACAGATGTACATTTTTATCTACTCTACTCTTCCAACAGGTCCAGGCAAATAATGCCTTTATTTTCTCTAATCAAAAATCTTGAGGTCTCATTATTCCAACACTTCCAGCATCTTCATTCAAACACACGCCAATGTGATCATTATCTTATTGGTCTAAAAGATATACAGGAAGTAAATTTGTTTTACCTCCAAAAGAGAATCCTCAAGCTTAGCTAACTGTATCTTCTTATCTTCTTCCTGTTGTAACAGTTTTGTCTTCTGCTCTTCCAAATCAGGCTTTTCATGCTGAATCGTTAAAGCCAAAAGCTAAAAACAAAGAGAGAAAACAAAACCAAAGTTGGAGGTTTTTCTGCATTTCCACTTAAAGAGGGGTCAGTTTTCATGGATACATTGTATGATGCCAATTCTCTATCGCCAGAGGAAGGAGCAAATCCATATGGTTATCTATGCTTCACATTTTCAATTATATCTTACTTATCAACATCTTATCTACCCCATTCTAAGCATCTTGCTAGTATAGAAAAACTTGTTTCATACCAAATAAAGAGGGGATTTTCTTCCCTTAATTTATCTCTATTTTTTTCTTCCATTTGTATGTTACATTTTGATTTCTAGACTTTTATAGAGAAAACCTCAAAAACTACTAGCATTTTAAAGGAAATAAAATACACAGTATTTTGGTTTCACTACATTTTTTCTGTACACAAAGTATCTTGATGGTACCAGCATTACTCTCTAAGTGGGTCACTGGAGCGCTATAACAGAAATGTTTCCATGGTGCCATAAATGCATCTTGAACAAAGCAAAGGCTTAGCAATTAATCTGTTGCAACTGAAGTCAATGAGAACATTTTCATTTTCTCTACTGGACTTGCTCCTTGGTTCCAAAGTGCATAAAAATGTTACAATTTATATTTGTGAGCTAGAAAATACTTCCATAACCATTAACACAAACTGCACCATAGGGTTTATTCCAGATGCTGGATGCAGCTATGCATGTTCACTATACATACACTGGTTTTATTCTAAATGCCCACCTGTCCTCTTAAGCCACTTGCTGTTGTGGTAAAGTTTACTTCTGTAACAATTGAAGAAGCATCAGGTGGAATGAAGGGATTTGGGTTCCTCGTCGATAGAAAAAGACGGAACTCTTCATTATAATCTATCATTTTTTCACCTATTTGTACAGCGTAACGGGGTCCTGTAAATAATAAACAGATGTTATACTCACTCTCATTGGAACATTCTAAAATTATCTGAAAACAATGGTATTTGTGTAATACTTTATGATCAATGGATCTAAATATATTTTACAATATGTATTTATAAATTGATTGGAAAAAAATACGAATTCAAAAAATTTAAAGAACACATCCTACCTTGCATTGTTAAGAGACAGAAAAGTAATAACAAAACACTAATACAGGAAATTACTTAGTAAGAATATTTAATACACCTGAGTAATTTAATTATTCTTAACCAGAACACAAAGCATAAAAGACAAAAAATGCACTTGACATGAAAGTAATACCAACGGCTTTCTGAAATCTTCAGACCATGAATAGGAGACAAAACACCACAGAAGATGACCTCGAGAATCCCCCTTACGTATAAGAGTCTTGTCACAATTGAAACACATTCCTTTACCTTTAAACATTGGTCTACCACTCTATACTAGCCATAATCATATACTGGCTGACTAAGATGGTTCAATATTTCCTGAAAAGTCATCCAAACCCATTAGATTTCATCTCTGCATCTGTTACATTTATTTGTACAAGATTGATGTCGCTGCATAATCATAATTCTATTAAGATACTATTTTTTATGAAAACTGTTATAGAGCAAGTCTATGAAACTAAAAATGATGGCACATCTAGACAGCAGAATGAAAGAAAAATATTCCATCAAGAAATATCCCATAAATCTGTATTATTATGAATACATTTAATCTAATCATACTATGAAAGAAACAAGTGATTTATTAAATAACTGATGTCATGGTTTCAGTCTGTTTATACTCCTAGTATTTCTCAACATGCCTGTTACGGAACAAAACTACATGTATGGCCCTCCCCACCCCACCCCACTTCTGTAACAAGTTTCCATTTTTCACTGGTTAGAAAATAATAGACTCAGACAATCACATGATTAGAGCAAGATTTTGCCTCCTGATACTGAAAAAGGAATAGGAACAGAATTATAAGACGAAAAGTGAAAATTTCCATTGCAGTAAACTTTCCAAGATGGCATACTTAGGTGCTTCTCTATTTTTAGCACTGAGTGCAGATCAGAAATATAAATCTCTGGCTAAAACACTGGTAGAGATGAAAATCACATACCAATTTTGCTTCTATACCAAAGATCAGAATAAATTTTAGGACTATGTTGTAAAAATGTCACACAGAAAATGGAAGATGCACAAAGACGAATTTACTGCAGTATATACATTCACATTTTTCTTAACATTTCATTCCAAGTAATGAAGAGATGTACAGTCATCACAAGCAAAATAATGCAGACAGGCCCCCACAGCCATATTCTGACGAAAACAAAGAGCGCATGCTTGCTTGTAAAGTGATGGAAAAGATTCAAACAGTGACCCATTCTTCCTTTTCCAATAGCAACTCTCTAGTTTGGACCTGCACAGACCTGGCCTTAGCATAGCTCATTAACAAGCAAAAGAGGTTGTCTGAGTGTTATGAGCAATTTTCCTGAACAAACTGGTATATTTGAATTTAATCTGCTTTCTCCACAGTTCTGCAGACATAGTCATCTCTCATACTGTATCTCATCAGCTTTCCAAAATTCAGCAGAAGCTAGAGGGGCAAAAAAAATTGTTACAGTGTTCTCCCTAATCCCCCACAGACCCCTGAAATCACCGCTTTGGTGGTGTTCTTTCAATGAGAATAAACAAGCAAGTACATCTGTAACAGCAGGCTGATTTAAAATAACACTTTCTTTTCCCTAAACAGATCTTTCTTACATTGGAGATAAATGTAAATAAGAATCCTATGGTATTTGCATTTATTTTTAGTATGTACTTACATTTAAAAAATGACTACTACCTCATACATCATTAGATCTCAATAGCAGATGAAATGATAGCAAAAAAAGAGTCTTGAGCTATTTTCAGTACCTGAAGTTCATACAGTAAATTACATGCATAGGCCATAGTATATGCTGAGGAATTACCACTTGAGGCAGAAATACAATTACAAAGGATAATGCAAATCTATTTTAATTACTGTAATGTAGAAAGCATTTAAAAAGCACATTGCTATATTTTTTAATTCACCCAGTTCTCTTGATATAACTTCAAAATACGTAACATAATACAACAAAATTCATGCTGAGATACTTGCATAATTACTACTTATTTTTGCTAAACTTTCACCTCAATTTTTCATATTAAAAAAAAAAAAACTTTTTTAAGCAACTAAATCCAAAGCAGTTATATAGACAGACAGAACACATTATCTGTCCAAAACAGAGATAGTATATTACAAAACCTAAATGTTGTGGTTTTTTCCTTTTTCTTGCATTGGTTAAGGAACTCCTTCCACCAATTTCCACCATTTTGCTGATCTCTATGACCCTCCCCATTCCAAGGGCACATCATGAACAGACCTGTGCATCTTCTTTAGTTTCGGAGAAATGCACGAGAAGCAGAAACACCAACATTCTAAACCTTTGACTTCTAATTGCACAAACAGCTGTGTAACTCCTGGTTTATCTAAGGCCCAAGTTTCCAATTAAAATTACGTGTTTGAAATCATCACTAGACATTAACTTAAAATTTAAATTTTTAAGAGTCGATAAAAACACATTACTTTAATTTCAATTAAAAAAAGAGTTCTAAATACTTTTCAATATTGTTTCACTTACTAAATAAGAACATATCTCCAACATACTTCATGCACTGAAGTGTTAGCAGCAGGTTAATACTACAGAGAAAAAAAACTACACAATATTCATGTTTTCAGAAAAATCAAGTTTTAAATAAATAAATAGATAAATAGATCTAATAAATAAATCTAAACCACAGAAGTTTTGAGCAAGCATTTGCAAAGATCTTGGTGATTTACCTTGAGCAACAAGATCTTTTCTCAGCAATGGGTAAAGTACAGGCTCCACTCCGTCCATTTCCTGTATAATAAGTGTTTTCCCAAATCTCACTGCCAGCTCAAGAGCAGTTAGGAAGTTGGTGTCCTGGGTAAATAAAAATACATTCCTTTGATTCATTCTTCTTTGAAAAATGTGAACACTTCAGAAAGAGTAGGAAGGCATTACACCAAATAGTCCAAATCTAACAATCAGTAGTATAGATGAAAAATCCCACTAGAGGCATATCGTATTTCATGGTTTAGCCTCAAATGTCTAGTTTAAATAAACTTGATCTGCTCAGCTACTGACATGCCGAAAACCTATCTAACATGTCTAGGTTTTCAAGTGCCCCATCAGAAGAGAGCAGGTTCACCATCATGTCTGCCAGGTGCACCTGAAATCCTGGCCAGGTCTCATATCTCAAATTTTAATATGCAGCTATGTCTCAAAACAGAACCAAGCACAGGATTCACATTATTAAGAGGTCTACATGCAGTCTTTTGTTGCAAACAGGTGTTTAAACATGCATGTCGTGCTTCAGATCCCATTAGCCAATAGAGATCCTGGACAATATAGACAACAGAGGCTAAAAGGTAATCAGGCCAACCAGCTGCAGGAGAAACAATCAATTACCCAAAGATATGCTATCTACTACCATCAGAGAGTATCTACAAGGCTTACACCGAGCTGTTGAAGCACTATGTGGAGGCCAGGTGGGGTTCAATAAGGCACTTCTTAATAGCACCAGATGCCTGCCTATGTGTGTGCAACTGAGCCGCACCTTGCTACTCAGGTAAACAGTTACAGGTACACAATGAATTTCAGGTACCTTACTGAAATCAAACTTACTCTTTCCTATGTAGATAATACAACACAACGATAGGGAATTAAGTGTATATATACTCCTGAAATCCAGTGAATTGCAGTCAAGTATAAAAAAACACTTCTCTATTTGAAAATCTTTTATCGTCTTCCTCTCAGCAGGGAATATGCCATCCTTGGAGATAGCAGCACAAAGAAGCAAACGTGTAGAAGTAATACCAGATGTTGACCTTCCAATTTTAAATAACCTAGAACTCTGTGAGAAATTACATGCTTCATAGAATATGAACTCATTTTTGGTGAATGTTATCACACACCTTTAAAACTACTCTGTAAAATCTGGAATAGAGAAAGCTCAAACAAAAAAGACCTAGAGTATAAATACTGCACCTGTTGGTTAATAACTTCTAAACGTGATTCCTTTAAATGTGTCTTCAACCATTCAGTAGCCCGGAAAGAAGGGTCTATCAAAAACGGGCAAACTTTACTCTAGGGAAAAAGAAATACAGTTATATTTACTAAAATCTATTTTAAGAATAAAATAGGAATAATTTTTTTTAATTTCCCCGAACTAATAGAATATATATTTTTAAAACTTTTTAAATTAACGAACTGTTTAGAGAAACAATAACAGACTAGGAAATTTATGTCTTTCATTTTATCTCTTCTTTAAAAAAATAGAAGAGCACCCAAATCCAAACTTCTCAGATGTTTGTCCTGCTGAAGTTAGGCAGTTCTTCAGCTGCTCTTCAAAACAGGAGTCTATTCAATGAGTATAATCTACAGCTTCTGTTATTCACAACTGCTTTTAAACTTAGAAGAGTTATTAGTTTTCCTTTTTTTTCCTGTGGTGGGCAAAGGTACAACACTTCTGGGTTTGGACCTCAGTGCATTTTAGAAAGAATCATGAATACAAGTATTTTGCAGGCACAAAGCTACACTCAACTCTGTCCAGTACATCCATGTCTCTCTTGTGCTGAGGATCACACAACTGGACCCAGGATTCCAGGTGTGGCCTCACCAGTGCCAAGTGAAGGGGAGGGATCACCTCCCTTAACCTGCTGCCAATACTTTGCCTAAAGCTGTCCAGGATACCACCAGGATACCACGGAGGAGGCAAGGGCCCATTACTGGCTCATGAACAACATGGTGTCCACCAGGTCCTTTTCTGCAAATCTGCTTTGCAACTGGCTCGTCCTCAGCACATGTTGGTACATGGGGTTGTTACTACCCAGGCACAGGACAGTGTAATTCACCTTCCTGAACTTCATGAGGGTCCTGTCAGCCCATTTCTCCAGTCTGTCAAGGACCCTCTGGGCTTCAACCTTACCCTTTTGTGTATCAGAGACTGAGTCATAGAATGGCTTGGATTGGAAAGTCCCCTAAATATCATCTAGTTCCAACCCCACTGCCACATCGTCTAGTTTCAACCCCTCATCCCTGCAAGGATGCTACTCACTATTCAGGTTGCCCACGGTCCCATCCAATCTGATCTGGAGCACTTCTACGGATGGGGCATCCACAGCTTCTCTGGGCAATCTGTGCCAGTGCCTCACTGCACTCTAAGTAAAGAATTTTTACCTAACATCTTATCTAAATCTCTCCTCGTTTAGTTTATAATCATTCTCCCTTGTCCTCTTATTATCTGCCCATGTAAAGACTTCTTCTCCCTCTTTTTCTAAGTCCTCTTTAAGTACTGAAGGGCTGCAGTGAGGTGTCCCCAGAGCCTTCTCCTCTCCAGGCTGCACAATCCCAGCTCTCTCAGCCTATCCTCAGAGCAGATCTGCTCCAGCCCTCGGACCATCTTGGTGTATCAGCCATGTCTCCCAGTTTTGTGCCAGCAAACTTGCTGAAGGTTTAAACATGTATTTTCAACAGTTCTCTGGTTCAGTCTGATAGAAAAGCATTTCCAAGTTTGGGGCTTTTTTTAGATTGAGTTTCGGTATTCCAAACTGGGTAACTACAGAGATCTCAAACTGAAAGACAGGGGAACATGATCATTATACAAGCATCAAAAGATGATGAACATAAAAGGCTGAGAACTGTACTGTAGATCACATTGATAAAATACCACATCCAATTTCAGCTTTATAAGGATGCTTAAAAAAACTGTACACAAAGAAAATTATTTGTGCTGAGGGAGTGCTTCAAAAAGCTGTTTACACACTGGGAGATTTTTAAGAGCTCAATCTATTCAACTAACGAAAAAGATGAAAACAAGATTTTGTTACAGCATGTACATAGCTTTAATAGTACAAGACAGTATTTATTGAAAAGTTTTTCAATCAAACTGAGAAAAGAATACACAGATCTACTAAAAGAGGATGATAAAGCAAGATAAATTCAAACTGGAGAAAAATCAGTAACTGATTTGAATCATAAATTATCCAAGCAAATCACCTGTGGTAAATACAGTTTCCCCTCATGCCATCAAACATTTACTTGTTAGCAGATCTAATAAATGACTAGAATATTATATACATAATTGTATATTATATACATATATCTATATATAACTATATAATAAAACTGAATCTTTTCCCATTCTCAAGTATTATTAGTTATATATATAGGTCTTGAATGGTATCTGCATATATCCTTTTCCTTTTTCTGAGGAAAAAAGAAATAGAAATTATATGTCAAAGTGAACATATATAGGACATAATCTTCCACAGATTGTACTGGTGTTAATGACTATTTACACTTCAAGCCTGAACAGACTGATATGGAATAAAACAGTAAAAGCGAAAATGAAAACATGTATTTCCTTTAAGAGGTTTTTTTCCTTTTGCTACAAAATATCCATAGTTACATAAGTATTTATTTCTATGTGTGTGTGTGCTCTGTGACACCAAGTTGCTGTGTTACTGAAATTTGCAAATATTTAAATACTTCCAAGACAAGACAAAAAAGCAAATTTACCTGCAAGATGACAAGAGCATTTTCTATTGAAAGGTCATCTGAAGGCAAACCTTCACTTTTCCAGACTAACTCCTCACTTTCTGTACAAAGGAACCTCCGTAAATCGAACTCTGACAAATGAAAGTGCAAGTTTCTGTCAGCATTATACAGTCTGCATAATTTTAAAGCATTTACCAGTCCATTCAGACTATGTCTAACAGACTGCAAGTCTGTAGATTTTCCTTTAATCTGTTATTTTATTGCTTTTATTGAACTTATTATTAATAAGTAGCTGATGTCATAGACATATTAAATAGTTTTGCTAACACACAGATCAAAATGATTACTGAAAAAGCAGAAACATTCAAAATGCATTGCCAAATTCACAACAGTTAATGTGAACACATTCATTTTCATAAACTTTTCATTTTAAGCAAGGACTATAAAGATACAATTATTTATAAATATTTATAATCTTAATAATTTCATTGAATGATTCTAAGAAATAGTCTGTCAGTATGTAGAAATACTTGTTGAGTAAGAAAACGTCTCCTCTCATTTGGGACTACAAAGACAATTGAGATTGTTCATTAGAACTCACTGGAATTTCTCACTTCCTCAATCAAGCTTAATTACTTGCATGCAGACACTGACAAACACACACACGAAATTACTTTCAAGGCCTGCTGATTTGGTCCATTCATCCAAGCTGTTTTTCCTCTGATCTTCGGGAGCAGCAGAAAGATACGTAATAAATGCAGCTGCTAACTGAGCTCTTTTAGGCAGCATAGCCAGGTCATCTGTTATCTCTGACACCTTCAAAAAAGAAAAAGTACAGAATGTATAGGTGTTTTGCAAACAAAAACTGCATTAATACATCTCATCAGTTACTAAAATGTCAGAAGCACGTTTGCCTGCCATGGGTAATACAGATGAGACAGTTTCTCTTCTTGCATTTCCGCTATCTCTACCTAGCTAAGACACACATGGAGGTATGGGAAAAATGCCTTTTAGCTCTGGGCTAGGGCATGGACAGATATTTCTGAGAATGTAGCTGCTAAAAATCCATGAATCTGATGAACAGTTCAATTTATAAGCAAACGGATAAATAGTATTAAAGTAAGAAAAATAAGAAATCTGTGATCCTAGTCACAGGCCGTAAGTATAACTTACAGTACGTATACAGACAACAAATACTATATGCAACTATTATACTTACTGTTATTCACTGCACACTTACATGATAAAATACATTCATCATGTATCGTCAAATAATTTATCTGCACTAAATCAACTAAGTTTTGAAATGTTCCAGTGTTTTGGAGAAAAATACAACGTATCAACATCATATGTGACTGCCATAATTGGTTTCAAATTACTGCCACTTTTTTTTTTACTTTTACCAAACTGACATTAAAAACAAATGCTGATAAACAAATTAAAGGCAAATTCTTACTGCTTCTTCCTTACTCTAAAGGGAGAAAAATACTGCCTTTTTACTGTCTTCATTATGGGATGAGTTTCTGATTAATCTAGCTGTCAGTTTAGTCTATAGAATACCACCAATAGATAATCTGAATTTTCTAATGTACTAGGGTAATAAACTGTGCGGAATCACTTTTAGAAGCATTTAAACTCTGGGGTTCAAATATATCCAATCCTTACTATATCAGATGGAATCGCTGTAAAGCGACTTTCAGAGGAAGATCTTCCATTTTTTTCCAGTATGGTGGCCAACCTACAAGAAGGATTCATCTAACCTTAACTTTCGTTCTTCAAAATCCAGGCATTTAGTCAATTGTTTAGGCTTTTTCAGGTATCACTGGAGAGACAGAACCATGTATCTCTGCATGAAGATTTCTTCTGCTTTAAGATACCCAAGAAAGTTACTTACGGCTTTCTGGAGGTGACAGCTATTTTCAGCTTATATATATCTTCAGATTTTCCTTTTGTTTCAGGCTGTAAAAGGGCCCGTGTCTCCAAAGACTTGACAGTTTCTCTCAAATATATCATTTGAGCAAACAATGTATGCTAACCTTCCCTACTTTAACAGCAGAAAAGTTCCAAACATCTAAGTGAACACTTCAAAAGCAACCCATCATTTTGGATAGACCTACATCTACCTTTCCAACATTGATGCCATAAAGGAGATACATTTTAAGACTGTGATCGTTTAAACTCTGTCCCTTTTGGCTGTATCTCAGGTTGGAGAGTCCAACTGCTGACAAGTTCAGCCATCATAACAATTACATTCTTGTGATTGAAAACCAGCACAGAATTTTGTATGTTTTGTATTAAATACTGGGGATTTTTATACTTCTGGTAAAGTGATAAGTATGGTGAAGTAAAAAGAAGTTTCAGAAAGAAGGAAATTTTTCTAAAGAAAAATCAAAATATGTGCACTGGGAGACATGCAGAATGGCAGTAACTCACATTATCCAAACAGTGCAACAATGTATTTTCAAATTTTCAGCTCTAAGATGTACTTATGAAAATTTTCACTAACCTGAGTGCTCCATCTTTTGTGCTCCCTGTCGAGTTGATTGATCAGTACCTCTGCAGCTTTCAATGTTTTCTGAGCTTTATTTAGTTCTGCTTCAAGTTTTGCTGCTTCTGTTGTTCTATTTTGGAACCTGTAAAATAAATGCTCTTTGTAATTGCTACCATGAACTACTAAACTTATGGACAGTTATTTTCAAGGCAGTTTAATTGACTGAATTTGTAATGAATGCCTCGTTTACTGTTAATGAAGAACACAACTGCAGCAGTTCTTTCTTTTATACCTTCTGCTTCTAACTGGCAGATGGCTTGTTGACTTTTAGCTAACAAAATTTAGATAGATGCATAGGTGAGATTTAAAAATAGATTTGAAATACAGACTATAATGCCTGAAAATCATTCCTTCTTCTATTTAAACAGCCTGACAATTTTAGTGATTGTGTAAAGTTTTGATCTGCACCTAATGAGGACAAGAGCATGCTCCATGACATACCATACATTTGTAACCATCTGGTCAATTTAATCTATTAAATGTTCAAAAAAGAATATTACTAATTCACATGGATGACTCCAGTTCAATTCACAGTAGGCTATTTTGTAAACTAATATGAAATAAGAACATGCCCTAAAAACCAGGCATGGTTTAGGTATTATTTTGTAATGTTCACTATCTAATTATTTTGATTAATATTTAAAACATTAATAAAATTTAATCCACCTATTTAGAGTAATATATTTATATATTACTTTATAAATATATGATATATAGTATGTAAAGTAATATATTTAACTCTAATATATAGTATATAATGAATTATAGCTGAATTACAAGAATTATCCCTTTTTTTATGTCTGCAGATTTCAAAACATGACTGTTAGTCATACGTACAATATATGTCAGGTTGTAAAGTATCTCCTATACTAAGTACTTAATAACAACATCAAACTAAAAAACTTGGATTAAACAGAATTTGGAGAAAGTATAAACATTTACCAGATCTATTTTCATGCCACTGTGAGTCATGGACTTGATGAGAGGCTAAGAAAAAAGAAGATAGCTAACTAGCTAACTGTCAGGAAGGTAGGCCACCCTGAAAGAAGTAGAACTGCCTCTCTTCAAGCTGTGATCAGTAGAAGTTTTGTATAGGAATGTTTCCAAAGCTCTAAGGAGTCACTGAAGTCCTCTGTGATTCAGAAGGTGAGAAACACACTGTTCACCTTTGACATCTACAATGGCTACAATGAAGGCTACCAACATAGTCAGTAGTGAGAAGCAGGTACTTTTAAGGAACATTTATTTCATCTGATCAAAGACATGAACTGTATTCTACTAGTATTTATCTCCACTGAGAGTACAGATAGCCTAAGCATCACAAATTCTGATGTAAATATCTTGCAGTACAGGAAGTCACATTTCCTTAGATAAAATTAATTATTCATACTGTAAAATCATCAATGCTTTTATTTGTATCTTGAAATAAACAAACCCAACTTACTTGTCTTTCAGTTCCAATACTTTTTGACCAACAGAGTTCAGAAGATCCTCTAATTTCCGTTTTCTGTCTTCAGTTTTCTTGAGATTACTACAAAAATGTAATATTTATTTTAAGACTATGGACCCAAACGGAAAAAAAAGAGCAAATGTAACAGGAAAGTAATTTGCATAGAGATAGTTCAGAGACAGTTCTTCTTTGTGTTTTATATTAAAATATATGTTTTTACATGTAAAAGCTTTGAGTACTTCTCATCACATAGTTTTAAAAATGGAAACCAAATATCCCATTCTTCAAGATCAGAATGAATTCTTCCAATACAGAATTTTAATACCTGGAAAAACAATTCATACAGATTCCTCAAGTTATGGATGGTCAGAAGACAACGCCTTATCTTTCTGATCCTAAGGACAAACTGGTAATGCTTGGTACATGACTGAAAAAAGAGGAACTATATATCTCATAAAATAGCATAGGTTTCACTGAGAGAATACATTTTAAGCATACCTGCGATGCTCATTTCTCCCTGACAGTATTCAGCTGAGACAGGTAGCTCATGATTGTACAAAAAACATTCAAGGCGTAGCTTCCAGGAAAAAGAAACTATTGCACACTTACTTTTTCTGTCTCAGTATGTACATTTTATTACCTCTGGATGAGGTTATCTTTTATCTTTTGTTTTCAATAAACTTCAATTCACACAAGATCACAGAATGGTTGGGATTGGAAAGTGCCTCTGGAGAACATCTAGCCCAACCCCACTGCTAAAGCAGGATCATGTCCAGGCATGATTTTAATATCATCATCAGAGGAGACTCTACGACCTCTCTGTCAGCTTGTCCCAGTGCTCTGTCACCCTCAACTAAAGTAGCTTTTCCTCATACTCAGATTCCTCCTTGGCGGCTTTAGTTCCACCCACCACCATTGGAATTATTTTGTAATAGAATCTAACTTACGCTTCCAAACCAGCCTTTTCTTTTTCCAAAGGCTGAATTCGTTCTAGGACATGGGAATACTGGAGGTTGGCATTCACCCAAGCTGCTAATGGAGCAGCTGCAGCACTGGCTCGTTTAGCATTCTAAAAAATTCAGTACAAGAAAAGTTGTTACAAGAAAGTCCTTGAAGAACAATGTAGAAGAAATAAATACAGGATAAGTAACTGCAACAGATTTTCTAGTTACCAACTTAAATATGCTAATAAGCCAACTCTTCCACTGAACTAACCTTTTAAATTGTAACTAAGAATATATTGCAGGCCATCAATCCATGTAAAAACCACAATGGGTATCTTTACAACTATGAAGCTAAACTGAAATTAACAAGTTTTAAATTAATGAATGATTCATCAGACTCATTGTTACAAGGAGGCCAGAGGAGCCAGTTACAATTCCTTGGTCTGAGTTCTAATTTACAGCAGTAGAAAAATCTTTGAATACTCGACTCCGTAATGACTTCTCACCCCACCCCTTCTCACTCACCAACCATATTCTCACTGCTGGATACACCTTTATCCCTTTATACTGAAAAATTCTGTAAGCAAAATTCATCCCTTTTTCTCTAACTTAAGTTCATCCTAAAAATTATATTGGCAAACCAGGCAATTATGTCTTTTCTTCTGGTCTTTTTTTGGTCTTGTTTTCATTTTACGTAATGCCGTCAGGAATTACCTTTGGATCAAAAGATGCTCTGTTTTTATAAAGAAGTTCTTCAACACTTTCTCGTATTTCTTTTGGAATATTACGGGCATCAAATGATCCTATGTCCTCCCTTACACTTCTTTTGGCCAAGAAACTGTAAAAATAATTAAATAACTAAGTAAAGAAGAAACAAATGTTAAAAAGGCTATTTCCATATGAAACCATATGAATACTGAGCACACAGTATTCCAGAATACAATAGGAAGTAGTTAATATTGTAAATTAGTGTTTAATTTTAAAGGCTAAACAAAATTCTCACCTCTTCATGCTCACCCATGATGTATCAAAAATCCCCATCAGCCGCAGAACTCCCTCTAGAATGTCTCTGATTATGTCAGGGGGCATCCGTAGCGACCGGATTTCTAACAAAGCCTCTGGCTTTATATTTCCAACAGCTAATTTAGCTTCACTAACCAGTGGCTTAAAACATGAAAACACATTAAAAAGAGAGATAAGGATGTGAGAAACTGAACATTTCCCATTCCAGTTTTCATACAATTTCCTGTTCTTTTTAAATACTTTATTACCTAAGGAACTACCAGAGATGCAGATTCATGTTTACAAGTTACTAAAAAATTGCCACTTATTCAGTAAGTGATAACAAGTATACTTCCATATAAAACAGCATAATATAATCCTGACATTGTGATACACGTATCTTTTAATAATGATGCTAATTACTATTTATATAGTATGATGCTATACTATTTATAGACATGATTGAGGATCTCTTTGTAAACATCCAAAGAAATACAGGCCACAAAAGCTTTTTATTTTCAGTAGCTAAACAAACCCTTCACCCTTATCAACAAAGCAACAAAACGGTCAAGAAACAAAAGAAAGTTACAGATTATCATTAAAGACTGTGCACACCTTGCACATCCTTCATATTTATCAAAGACCACAGAATAAGTCTAATCCTGTACTTCTATATCACTTTCAATAAAAGGATATAATTCCTTGCTACCTAAGATATTTAAAAGGAAAAAAATTAAATTGTTGTACTGCTCCCTTATTCTTTAGTATAAATTTAAAATGGATGGAATGAAAAAAGCAATGACTGAACACACAAACCTCCCAAAAAACCTGATGCTTAGCAGCTGTAAAATCTCTTGAACATGCAGTTTGCTACAGTGTCATTAGGATATATGCTTTTCAAGATTTAGTAATAACCGTAAATTATCTCTCACTAAACTATTTCCATTCAGCTGAGAGTACCAAGCCCTATATTACCAGCTTGATCAAGGAAACATAATGCAGTTAGTCTATATAAGATATGACTAATTGAAAAATATTCCATAAAATCAAACTCAGCTGTAGAGCATGGCAGCATAGAAATAGCAGATGGAGGCAAGATTTGGCTTGAAAACTCTTTCTGTAGCTACTAGCTAATAGAACACAAATGCCAAAATGACAATCTCTACTTGACAAATGGAATACTGTTTCCTAATGCATAAAAGTTTTAATACCAAAATAATTTAGAGTAAAATGTAAGAATTGCAGGTATAAATTCCACAAAACTATTTTGCACACCAGGACAGAAGTCAGATGAAAACAGACTGCAAAATATTACTTTTCCTTATCAGCTCTTACCTGAACCTCCTTCAGTTCATCTTCAATTTTTCTTTTTCTTTGTTCTATTTCTGCAGCCTCTTCTGCTATTCGGTGTTTTATTTTTTCCATTTCTGCTTTTTGCTCACTAGCACTCTGTAAAAAAAAAAAAATACCTTTAGTTTGCAAATTTACACAGATTTTATTCCTTTACGTCTCTTATTTCTTTTAGTCTTCATTATACTATTTTGCACAATACCAATTACAATAAAATATCTGAGTCTATTTGCTATTAGGCAGGCTGCCTAGGTAAATAAAGTATATGGAATAAGCATAATTTGCTTTTACTGCGTGTCTTTCCCTTTCTTTACCACTGACTAGATCTGTACATGTATCTTTGAAGCTCATTATGACTTCTTTCCCTTTGCTTCTGATTTTCCTTCCTTTATCAAGATGTCAGCCTTCCTCTAAAAGCATATGAGTGACAGCCTCCGTAACATTCTTACTACATTTGAAAGTACTATTTTCCTGTCCTTTTCATTGTCCTGCTCCCATTTCTATTTCAGCTTCTTTCAGAACATCACTAAAGCACTCTTTTTCTATCATGCTAATAAAAGCAGCAGTTGTATTGGAACTACAGCTTATTAGCCTAGAATTACTAATCATGGAATGGTTTTTTTACTTGTAATTTTGTACCAATCTGTCCGTAACGACACTTGTCTTATGTCCTACCTTTATCCTGTAAGTTGTTGGGATTTTTGGATTTTTTTTCTGGATTTGTACTGTGCATACCAGTGTCTACCAGCAGACAGCAGCTATTAGACATCTTCAGGAATCCTAAACACTTCAGTACAACAATTAATACCTAGTATATAAAACTACAATAGAAAGGACCTTACATGTGTTTTATCCATTGAGGATAAATGTACAAAATGCATTAAATAAAAAACTAATATTCTAGGCTCAGTTCACCTAGAAGACACAAGACAGTGAAGCCCAGAGTGTACGTTTTTCCAGTATATAACACATTATCATCACCAGCAATTGTCAAGCTGAGTGGAAGATGTAGCAGAAGGTAACAGATGCATAAAAGCAGAGAAAATCTTAAAATAATAATAATCCTCTGAGCACTTAACCCAAGCTACAGAGCAGCATGTTATTCAAGATTACATTCAAATCCATAAAACATTAGCTACATAAAAATAGATTAGACATTTCATGCAAATGAACATGTACTGAATGATCGCTCTGAATAAGAAAACCTTAAAATTCAGTTGTAGGTCAAAAGCCTTTCTCGGAAAGGAGATTAAAAGAGTCTGTCTGTATCAGAGCTCTCTCTGTTATATGAGCTAGATCATTTGAAGTGACATTAAAATGTTAGAGGGCACCTATACTTTATGCTAATCTAAATAATCAGCCTTCCACAGTAATTTTTCTGATGTCAGTGGGGCCATCATGTTTTGTTGCTCTTGGCCTATTTTGTCCTACAGTGTAGTATGTGTTACCCACATACCCCTAACTCTACTGGACAACAGCAGACAGATTTAAAACTGAAATCATCAACACACCAAGCCAATCATCATTATTCAAATTCACGTACAACAGGCAGGTAGAGCCCAAAAGTACTAAAAACTGCCAATAGGAAGAGACTTACAAAGATGGGAAGTAATGCACTTTTATAGCCTGTGAAAAATATGCTTTGGAAGACCAGGCATTTACTTTAGTGTACACAGAGAATGTCTTTGACATCGGGCTTCAGACTGACCAGATTGAACCAGTAACAAAAAAAACCCCAGTGCAGTGACAGCAGACTCATTACAGCTTATCCTACATTTATAATTCCAAGAAGCATCAATGTAGAGACCTATTTTCTACACAATTATTTGACTCAGAAAACACTACTAAAGAAAATCATAGAATTTTGAAAAAAAAGTCTACTTCTGAGCTGAAGAATAAAAATTCAAAGAGTGATGAATATAGAGGTATTATGTAACCTTCCCAGAGGTTAACTTCTGAGAACCAGACCTCATGAAATGCATACTTTCTAATAGTCCACAAATTTAATTCCTGGTATTTGTTACTTAAAACAGTGCTACTTTGAAGTATTTGGTTGAAAGTTCCTATCTGGGGTAAACATAAAATCAATCGGTCTGGATTTACAAAGTTCTAGGAAAACTTTCAGACAGACTAAACTACAACAGTCAACACTACTCAGGTACAAAACTTGCACTGATCTCCTCCTACTCAACCAGTTCTAACCTGATTTAAATTACATAATCCTCTGTCCTGTTGCAACTTTATTCAAGCCCCTAGGCTCATGCCTTCCTTTAGGCAAATTCTTGTAAGTGCATCAGGTTTTGTAACAGTCGAAAAAGAATACAAAACATAGGCAGTTACAGAGACAAAAGACAGAAAAACAGCTTTTTTTCTTTTTTTTCCCCCACTTTTGATGTGATTGTATACAGCACCTGCATAGACACTGTAATTTCTTGAAGAGCAGCATCAGCTTCATCCTGTTTCGTTTTGAGTAAAATGCTTTGTTCTTCAGCTTTCCTGTTCAGTTCATCTACCAAGGCTTTAGCTTCATTCAGCTTTGAAACACCTGCCTATAAAAGTTAACAGGAAGCAGATATTTAGCAACAAATTTTAAGGGAATTTAAATGAAAGTTTGCTACAAATAGTATGGACAAACTAAGAGTAATGTAGACCAATTTTCTTTTTTTTATTATTAATTTTCACATTTTCTTGATATTATTTAACCTAAAAATGAGATCTGGCACTTCTAGATGTGTCCTTCTAAAACCTATTACTACATCAAGGGGATTAAAAAAAAATCTCAAAATAATAAACTCTCATGAGTTTATCTACTCTTAATGAAACAACAACTAGCACATAATCATTTTCCCAATAAACCAATAGCATTTCACGAAATTGATATTAACTCAATATAACTATATCTCCTGTAAAAGCAGATCTATAAAAATTAAACAGAATTAAACAAAATAGATTATCTGATTCCTACATATTTGTACACTCTCTAAAAAACATAGATATAGATAGAATAAAGTCTCAATTATGCTTAAGATTAACTGTTTTCTTTACCCACACTTTCTACATTGTTTACTTTATTCCAATTACATAATACCAATATTTCAAGATACATTTGAACAAAAATTACCTGGAAGATGTTTTGATTTAGGATACACATCTCTAATTTTCATGTAAGTTATTGCCTTTATTTAACCAGAGCAATTAACAAGTAAATGAGCCTTTGTCACAAACAAACCCCAGTTATTTTCTAAATAATCTGAAAATCCAATTTCTGTTATTACAAATTGAAATCTTGTTAAATTGCATACTGCAGTGATGGAAAAATATTGGCAGGCAGAATAAAAGCAAAGCAGAAAACAAGGCAAGGAAGTAATTTTGTTCTGACAAGTGTTTTAAGGAAAAAGTACAGATTGCCAGTGTGGTTCTGAATAGCAGCAAGGGTCATTGAGAAGAGGAGCTTAAAGGGGTGGGAGACCGGTAAAGATAAAAGTTGTCGTAAAGGACCACACAGATCTTTCCAAAATAGACTGGTGGGAGGGAAGTAGGTGTGACTGGAAAGATACCAAATGGGTTTCAAAAATAAGGATGTTATATGCACGGCACAGGAGTAAAGCAACACCCACGTGAAGAACTGCATTTGGGCTATGACTGTCCAAAGGACTGATGTGTGCCAAAAGAATTCAAAATCAATTCCAAAACACAAAAGGAAAGAAAATCACAGCACAGGGAACCTTGGTCAAAGCTACGTAAGAGTACCATGAGGTTAACATCAAACATAACAGCTTGTTGAACTAGAAGGACATGAAAATCACACAGAGCAGGAAGTTGCTGTCAAGATACAAAGAAAGGGATGGAATACGGAGCTACAAAGGGAACATTTATAAAAGCAGAGGCAAGACTTATATTGATGGAAAGATGATGGGTTTTTAGCAACATAATTCAAATACATACGGGTGAAAAAATTTAAAGTGCTTTCAAGTATGTTTTACTCTTCCAAGAAAACATGCCCAGTCTGATACATTCTTGAGGAAAAATATTAACAAAAACAAGAAAACCACTTTTCACTCTTCAGGCACTTGAACAGAGAAGGGCATTAAGATTGATACTATTTCCCTCCTGAAACCACAGCATGAGCATATGCCAATAGAGGACTCATCACATAACGATGTTAGCAGCTACAGCCCATTTATACACAAGACCTTTCCTAATGCAAAAATAGTTTGAAAACCAATATTTTAAGTGTTTTAAACACATACCTGCAAGTGGTTCTGCCTTTTTATTAGCTCTCTTCTTTTACTGCTATTGATGGTACTGTATACATGAAGGAATGTCATATACCGGCTAGGCGTTGCTCCATATATTTTACATGACTCATGGATTGCCAAAAATGACTTCAGAAAATCAGATTCACCTGTACAACATAATTTGTTACACAGATAAAATTATACTGAATTTTATCTCATATTAAAATAACTAAGAAAGAGCAACAGAATATGCTTGCTTTTTGAGGTATGAATTAAAAGGCATTCCAAAGAGCACAAAGACTATACTTTCTTAAAGTACGCTCAGGGAAACAACATGTAAGTACATTTGAAATGCCTATTTCTCAGAAAGAAATATACTGAAAATGCTTGATGCTTCAAAAAGCCAGCAAAATTTATTGCAGATTACTGAGGGCTAATCATATAAGAAACTACTTCCACAAAAACTGAATTTTAAAATACTTGAACTTCTTTAGAAATAAAGGCCATGTGTTTTTGTCTTCTCCCTTATCTCTGATGACAGGCAAACTAAAAAGTTTTCCTGCCATTCAGTTTGTTGAACAGTTTCTCAAAAGAAGCCCAAAGATACTGTAAAATAAACTGCATTACCCTACAAAAGAAAATAATTGCTAAAGCGTATCTGCATATAAATGAATGCCTCTAATAACTACTGCGGCCTAGATTAAGTACGATGATCTAGGATAAAGAGGTATGATAATGTGAACACTAAATACTATTTTTGGCCATTATTCTGATCAGCTGGAATGCCTATTAAAAAGCAATATAAAACAAGAAACTCCAAGTGAACCACTTACTATCTTATGTTCTGTTGGTTCCACGACCTCTAAGTGCTACTTTTATAGAAACTGGCTAAAAGTAGTATTCTGCAAGTGAGTGCTGGCATTGGTCTCTTAGATTATGTTCGCGACCCCATTTTCAACATGATTAAATTTGGAGTCTTTTTATAAAAACAAATTATTCTGAAAAAGGGGCATTACTTACAAAAAGTAGTTTTTGAAATTATTAAAGTAAACCCAGCAAATCTACAAAAAGAATAATGAAATTTATAAACTGAAAAACTCTCAAACCATCAAATTTTCAGGTTGTGAAATAACATCCACATAGAAGGAAGACACAGACCAAAACAAGATACAGCTAAATCAGTTTATAAAATTGAATAGACACAGTGACTGCTTGTGATGAAAGAGACTGCATTTGACCAGCCAGGATATATGTTCCAGACTAACGCTTCCTTGTGCAAAATGCCTGCCATGTGAACAACACCGAAGTCTATGAATATGACACTAAACACATACTCGAAACATCTATGTTATTATCTATGCCCAACACGGGATCAAGTGTTTAATAACAAGAAAAATAACTAGTAGGTCTACCTAAATATTACCTGAATGTTTCTTCTTAACTTCTTTACATGTTTTTCCAGTCTTTTCTTGTTCATCTGAATCATACAGAAGCATTTCAGGTATCTAAAAAACCCACATGATTTTTTGCATGAAAATTACAAAGAATGACAATTTGAGTTAAAATTTTTAAAAAATCCATAAACTTTCAATCTACCTTCTCTTTTGAAAAGACTGAAAATGATTCACTCAGTCAGAATAAGGAATCTACAGAATATTTTTAGCCTTAGAAAGATAAATTCTGCCTTTCCATGTCACTGATAACTTCCTATTCTCTCAAGTAGAAGAGATTTTCCTGGCTGTAAGAAGGAGCAACTAATTCTCAGAAGACTACAACAACAGCACAAATGTCGAAGATTTAAAAGTATATACAATTAGAGAGGAAATAAGACAGTCTTAATCCACATTCTGCCCATGTACATAGTATCCACTAATTGACCTTCATTGAGATCATTCAGAAAGGGGAACAGGATGATGGCAACGCTGTGCTGGTGCTGTTTATGTTAGTGCTTAGGGGTTCTGTTTGTGTTGCTCTCTGTACAATCACATGCATATATGTGCACACGGTTCCCATGCGGTCATAAATTCCTTCAGGTGCTTCTACCTGCTTCAGCATGGGGCTCTCCATGGGCTGCACGTGAGTCTCTGCTCCACTGCAGACTTTCATGGGCTGCAGGGGCAGACTTTCCATGGTCTGCACCACAAGCTGCAGGGAAATCTCAGCTCCAGCACCTGAAGCACCTCCTGCCCCTCCTTCTGCACTGACCCTGGGGTCTTCAGGGCTGTTTCTCTCATGTTTTCTCATTCCTTTCTCTAGCTGCAGTTGCTCCTGTACAGTAACTTCTTTCCACTTGTTAAATGTTATCCTAGAGGCACTGCCACCATTGGGCTCAGCCTTGGCCAGCAGCACATCTTTCTTAGAGCCAGCTGGCACCAACTCCACCTGACATGGGGGGAAGCTTCTGGCAGCCTCTCACAGAAGTCAGTCCTGAAGGCCAACCCCCACACCAAAACCTCGCCTCACAAACCCAATACAATTGCCTTTAACATTTTGCTTGTAGTCTGTATTTTGTTCTTAAATGCTGTGTTTGATCAGAGTCATAGCAGTCAGCACGTTGTTTGAGTCAGCCCACAGAGAGAACAAAACATAATGTTACTGGTAAAATAACAACGCTAATAATACTCAACTGTTCTGCAGGATTTTCTGTCTTTGTAAGAGCGTACAAATGGATTAACTAAGTACAGTGATAATTATTCCTTCACAACTTTAAATATCTTGACCTTATTCACCAGAGCTCAGTTATATTTAGAGACACTAATTTAAATAAGTCACAATTAATGCAATTTACCTTTTTCATACTGTCGTCTGACCAGGTCTCCATCCACAAAACCTGACATTTCTTATATAGTGCTGGATTACTTTCACAGTTTATTGTGAAATTTAAATTGGTAGAATCCATGATCAAGACAATATGCAGATTTTGTTGGATCCCTAAGAAAATATAACATTTTAAATTTTTAGTACATAACAATCTGACTACATGATGGTAGATTTATAACAAATACAAGATAATTTACTTTCCTTCAAATACTTATCACAAGGTAATTTCAGAAAAAAAAAGAGCCTATAACATCAAATCACACTAGGACAGGAATGTTTAAAAGTAGAACCTTATTCAGCATCATGAATTCTCGTTATGTGTACTACACTGTATTTTTTAATTCTGAAGAGCTGACAGTATTTAAATAGATACCACTAATTCTCATTCCAATTGAGGTAGACCAATAAAACCAATTAGAAGTAGTTCCATGGCCTGCTACTAAGACTGTATTCTTTCAGTCATATTCTTTGATTTATTTGTAAACTATTTAATCTTCTTGTTGGGCCAAGGAAGAAACACAAATGATTAGGAAACCTATCTGTAAACTTGCTTATGATTAGTCAGAAGCCAAAGTGATTTCTTGGTATAATTTACAAATAGAAGAAATCTCTGTTACTAGACAGATATAAAAGCTATACAAACCAGAAAATAAAGGGAACAAAAGCCTTCTTCCTTCTAATTACTTTCGACAGTAGATTTCATAACATTTGTGGAACATTCATCAATACAAAATTTCTGACAGAAAAATTAATTTCAATTTGAGGGTTCTATGCCCTCAAACATCACAAATATCATTATTCCTGCCTGGTATTTAATAACTAACTGAAAGCTAAAACTGCACACAACAGAAGGACCATGTTAGAAATTATTTGTCCATTATTACACCACTTTTTGAACTTCATAAGAAATTACAACTTGTAACTTTGTTGACATACGGTATGTGAAATAGTTGAAAATTGGTCCTGTAAATCCATCTTGCGAAGCTTGATCCTTCAGAGGAGATAGCAATGGTTCTAATTCTTCTATTTTATACAGACCAGGAACTTCTCCTATTTCAAGAATGAATTTAAGTCAGATAAAATACACTATAATTCTTTCAATTCCTTCAAAGGGTTCCCTTGAATTCTCTGTATAGAGAATTCAAATATGGTAGTATTCACCTCTGTAGTTTCACGAATATTATCCCATGTACTTAATCATTCTTTTCATTATATCATGAAAACAAAAAAACAAATTACAGCGATTCTATTTAACGGTCTACTTTGTTCATACATACACCAGGACACAGAAACATGAAAGTGACTAGTCATCTAGATCCTCAGACATAAAGATTTGATAGTGGATAATGAAAATCTGATATTGTCAATAGATTTGAGGTTGCACCTGAGAGACAGGAAAATCTGGGGCTCTTATCAATCAGCTCTTAAATTACTGCAGTTCCAAAAAAACCATGTAGTAAGTTAGACTCAGTCTTTCAGTGATCCTCCCTCTGATCCAGGAAAAACTGGACAGTAAAATAAAGCCACTTTTGTTATTGTTATTTATCATCTCATTGCTTTCCGGAAAGTGAGCTCTGCTGGTGTTCACTTAAGTAAAGGCCTCAGCCTATACAACCTAGTAAAGCATTGGAAACCTCTCAATTTTGAATTTTATTATAGAAGGGAAGCTGTAGAGTAGAAAGCATTCTCATTTTGTGGTTACACTGTTAAAAAGAATTCCTTTGGAACACGTTAGAGGAACTGAAAGCACCTGTACTATAGCATAGGTTAAAAGACAGCTAAATGAACTTTGAGTCAGGTTCTCATGTGCAGGACTCTAGCTAAAATAGCATAGGAAGCTAACTACACCTTCTGATAGAGACATAAAGTTAGAAAACATCATCTAATTCTGCCTCCTTGAGCTAATTCTGCGTGGTAAAAGTAGCACCATAATCTCTTTGGACTTGACTCACCAGAGGACAGTAAACTGTTGACCATCTCCAGGAATGTGGAATGAACGAACTGATAGTCTTCGAGCAGCAATACCACCTGCTGTGCTTCAATGCCTGCAAGCTCCATCACCTAGAAGCAGGGAAGACATTTAAATCTCAGTGTATGGAATACATGTATTGATCATAAGGGAACGATAATCACACAATATCCTGAGTTGGAAGGGACTGACAAGGATCATAATCTTTCCCTGACTACATATTACATACGTATTTTCTCCACAGCATCTACACTATTATATATTTACAAAAGATTTCTAGGTGATGCAGTTATATGAGATATCAAATATAAAGAACATTTTGCTTAGATACATATCTTAGTAACAAAAAAATAATTATAACAGACTCTCATAGATTATATTTATGTATATGACTCAATGATAGAACTGTATCACTCTTTTGTGTAGGCATAGATCTAGAATTCTCTTTAGCATTGCTGAAGGTAACGAGAAACACTTGATTCAAGGTTTGCATCTGGTTTTAAATAATATGTACACTTCCATCAATCACTAAAATTTTATTTGATTCAACTACTATTAACTGGTGGATCATAATAGAGACAGAAAATAAAAGTATATATCAATATAAAAATATATACATGAAAAAGCCTTTCCAATATTCACATAAACCTCATAAATTCTACAACACTCAAAAAGAGTTCAAGATGTTCCAAAAAAGGGGAGTTTCAGTTATTTACTATAAAGAACAGTATACACATCTAGAGTGAGAACTTCTAAAAAATTCTTTGTTTCATTTAGACTGCCATTTCTTTTCCCTTAAAATATCTCTTCACATAACCCTTTGTGTCATTCAAAATTTCTTTTTTTTTTCTTTAACATACACCTACAGCATTACAAAATAGAAGAAACTGAGTGACTTACATATTTAAGATCACTTTTGAACTGCTTCAGCTCATAACCTCTGGAAATCTTGGGAGTAACCAGAACAGCTCCATGCATGTGACTAACTAAAGAGGTAACTGTCCGACGACCTACACCACTCCGTCCTGCCAAAAGAAGTGATCCTCCAGGAAAACTTAGCACTCTGTCCACTTTGGACATATAACTGAGGACTTCGTGGAAGAGTAAAATATCTATCTCTTTTTTGTCCCGTCCATAATGAATGATACCCTATTTTAAAAAAAGAGAAAAAAAAATCTGATCACTAATAATAAATAAAAGCAGTGAGATATGAAAACATCCAGCATTTAAACGTTTAGAAAAGAAGGGCTTAAAAGCTTTAGAGACCACATTGCTCTTCATTCCAAACAAATTATTTTTGAGACACAATTTAGATACCTCGCATACCCTTTACAAGTAATGAATGTATCAGTAATGAACATATTCTACACCCAGCACCAGAACACCCTGGAAGTCTTTGATATATTGAAATAGGAATCTACCACTGAACTAATTAAAATTGAATAATGGACCAGAACAAAGTCTGTGTCTCTGACTACAGATTAATTAATTAATAACTCAGGAGAGTGTTTTAGGCACCTAATTGCTGCATAATTGCAGATTATGGAAGTTCCTAGTGAAACACACAATAACAGATCCTATGATTAAATTGTGACCTTGTTATACTTATTAAAACCTCATCTTTGAAGCCCAACGTAACTGTGTAGTCAGAAAAAAAAAACAAAACCAACAAACTCCCTGCTTACTGAGGCTATTGAATTTCATTATTTCCCATACAGTGTATTGATAACGAGTTGGCACTTAAGGAGAGGGAGTAGATTCCCATCTGCAAGAGCAGTCCATCAAACACTATGACTAAGGGTGACAATCTCAAAGCTCTCATCCTAAAAATCAGATAGCCTAGAAGAGTTAAAATGTTTGCATTTCCTCATCAAGCTCATTTTTTGTACTTCACTGCTTAAGCATGCCACATCTCCAAAAAGTCTATTTGCATCTCTTCAAATAAAAATTACATTATCAAGTTACAAATTCAAAAAGCAATCATTTAACAAAACACTTAGGTACTCAAACAATACACAAATATATATGGACATAAATGTTTCTCAAAATGTTGGTTCATCAAACTGTTGTAAACCAGCAGCAAATGCAACTGATGCCCTTTCATTAAAGCAATCTTGCTACGATACCTCCTACTGCCTGTCACATAACATCACAAGTCTTCCCTCGCTTCACCAAATGAAAAAGATGATTCTTTGAACAAGAAGCAGCCCCCACCATAAACCTGGTGCTTGCATGTTACTACTCTTCACCAAAACTGTCTAGAATCATTGCTGTGAACCCTTGCTGCATATATTCTTTAATCGTGTCTCACTTTTTGAATAATATCTTTCAGGTCTGTTGAGTTTAGTCTGCCAAGTGGCCTCCCATGTGGTGGCAGTGCCTGTCCTGGTGTGATGTATGCCTCTTGACAAGCTCCCCAAGTTACATAAAAGGTATCTGTAAAAATAAAAGGAAACATTCAAAACTTTGTATGTTCAACTCATATGCTATCTAACTTGATTAGGCAGTTCCTAAACAATTATTTCAAGTTCATGTGGTATGCTTCAAATGGCTTACCTGCCATACTGTCCAGAACATCTGAGCCCCAATCACCTTGAAACACTTTGATCAAAATGTTATCAAATACATGAAGTTCTTTCATGCCAACAATTCTGTCACGGAACAAGCAACGCGCTTCGTAAGCAAGAACCTCCAATACAAAGTCTGCCGTTTGTATCAATGAACCTACAAAATTGAAGGAGAGGATTAATTTTATATGTTTATAATAAATTTTCAAATTTACATTTCAAAATATGAAATTGAAAATGAGCAAGAGAAATTACATACCAGCAGGAGAGCATCGGTAAGGAAGAAATAAGAGAAAAAGTAAACATTATGAAGTTCTTTTTAATAATATCTTTATGAATCATGATCAATATATTCTATTAAAACAAATTCTCTCTATTAAACCAAGTGTCAGCTTCTAACAAAATTGAACAAGGTGCTGCACACAAAGTTAAAATTAAAAGTCAATTTTCCAAGCAATGAAACCAAGAAAATCCAGAAGAGGTTTTTAAATGGGAAGAGAAAGACTGATAACAAACACTAAAATAAGAATAGATACCCAAAACATGCATACTGAAGTACGTATTAGAAAATGCCACTAGATACTCCAAATCTTAAATATTCCTCACAAAAGTAAAAAGGAAGGTGAGTAAATAACAAGCCATGTTGTTCATCACTGGAAAAGCACGTGTATGTCAACATTAGATACAACTAAGACGTCCTTAAATGGGCTGAGATCACCCATTCACTGATTGTCAGTGCAGCTTTTCTGACATCATTCAAGCTGCATTTACCATCTCATGATCCCAGAAAATAAGTGGAAATGAAGCACAACATTCTTACCACTTTTTTCCTCTTTAAGCAGCCCTCTATGCTGCCTTTTAACCACTGTAAGAGCTAAAAGACAATGAGTAATTGCTTGTGATCCAGTAATAATACCAATTTCAGAGACGAAAACAAGATTAGAAAGCAGCCTATGAAGGATGTGTATAAACCAGGTTTATACAACCAGGTATAGAAGGACAAGCATGAGGGGCAAGGCTGTGGGAATCCAGGAAACAACACATATGCTCCAAAAAAACCCCAACACAGAACAAAAAAACACAGAACAAAGCAGTGGGGACGAGGGGGCACAATTCAAGTTCCCATAGTAAGAACGCAGTCCCAACCTACTAACTTCCCTTAAAACCGTAAGTAGCTCCCACACATATTTTTAAAATATAATTGGATTTTTTTAAACTTGTTTACTTTTATGTTATAGAATGAACTGTCAAGCATTTTTTCCCTCTACTGAGTTACAGACAGTCCACAGTTTAAAAAGATCAATGAGTTACATGTGGAGCCAACAGTAAGACTGACATCAATAATAATCTAGGCCATTTCAGAACTGCTTTATTAATTAAAGCCAAGTAAGTGACTTACCACCTTCTAAATCGTATCTGAATAAACCAAGAACCCACTGGGTAAGAATACATGGCGTAAAAAGGTAATGACTGTGATCATCAATGGTGAATTTTGCTCGTACCTAAAAATGGGGGTTAAGGGAAGGAAAAAAAGTGATATTGTAAAATGTAAAGCACTTTTTCTAAGGTACCAGATAAATTAGTTTTCTAGTTGGTGTGCATTTAGATATTTTATGAATGCACCCCTTGTTTAAATCTTGTTTTCTGACCACAAAAGATTTTCTCAGAACATTTTTTCTGTACCATTTTTGATGGAAACAACTGCACATCTCACCTAGGACTTTCAGCGCAGCATTATTACACAAAATACCTATTTTTTTAAAAACAATACCAAATACGAAACGCAAAGGCAATACGGAAATGTAATAAAACCCTACCTAAATTATTAACATTTTCTCACTAAAACCTATGTAAATTAGTAAAGCTTTCTCACTACAAAATGCTTCATACTTACTCTTCTCCCAGAGTGGATATTTGAATTTACAACTACATCTTTAATTTAAAGAATAGCTTCTTTCATAAGTTATTTGATCGCAGTGTAATCAGATTTAAACTCAGATTTCTCAGAATACATTGATAATGCCATATGAAACTCCTGCTAACAGGTGCATGCCAGCCAGTGACTAAACTCACATTCCAGTCATAAAGATCGGCTGTGTATCATGCTTCTGCCCGGATGGGGATATTCATACATTCTACAGCAAGCACCCACATATATTTTACAGCAAGCACCACACAGTACCTTCCCCAGTAAGGCTATGTACTGATGAAGAAAAGCGAGTGGTTAAGCGTTTTGCTAGATAGAAGTCCATAAAATTCCAAGTGGGAAGCTAAAATGAACTTGTGTCCAGTTCTAAACAGCTGCTTTTAACAGTGTACAATTTCAATAGGTAGTCCTTGATGTTTGTGAAGGACTCCACTCTCATATCTCCTTCTCTGTCCATAACATCATCCATAACAACTGGGCATACAACAATCTGTTGCACTGTTTCCTCATCCAGTAAGTAGGAAAACACTACTGTCCACATTTTATAAATCAGGAACTGAAAGTATAGAAGTATTAAGATGTGTGCCAAAATCCTAAAATAAATCTGTGGGAAAGCAAGAGCACTTACTGCTTACTCCGTTTGCTTCTAATACCTAGGATTCTCTGAAAACAAGAAGCTCCAAAATTGATATCAACTTTATTAAAAACATATAAACTTAGATTTTAATACTGATAAACCTTTTTACTTACTTGTTAATATCAAAAGCCAATTATTTATAATAAAATATCTGAATTCTCCATCTCCTTGAAGAAAGAAAAAAAGTTTCCATACCTGTTCATAGATTTGAACCATAGATCCTGCTAGTTGATGTATTTTTGATAAAGAACCCCAAACAGGGTGACTCTTCAGGTTTTTCTGTAGTACGGGTTCCAGGTATGCACTATAAATAGTTTGCAGTTGTTCTCTTTCTGGATAGCTAAAATGGTAAAAAAACTAATCATTATGGGCTGCTTCTGTTTAATTAAAACTGAGTTAAACTTACATATGCAATTACTGAGAAATTTCACTGAATACCATTTCCATCCAGCAGCTAAGTAAAATTATCATTTTATTGCAATAGGCCTCTCTCAGAAATTTTCTAAATACATCTGTTGATATGGCCAAACTTAAAAACAAACAAATAAACTTCAATTCCTGTAACTTTTTATCCATACAGCACCTTAACCTAAAGCTGCAGGAAGCAGTTTACTGAAAGCAAAATTATCCAACAGGAAACATATTTCAAATACTTCATTATCAACCGGAAGCTGTAGATTTCTCTTAGCTTGACTCTGGTGCCAAGAGGCACCAAATAGCACCAAATCTGACAATCACAAACTGTGAGAGAAGATGAAAGACTAGAACAGCTACATCTTTATAAAGATTAAATTGACAAGAAGTCCTTATAGACAGAGGCTGAATCTGAGTTCTGAGAGTTAGACTAATTTACATGGACTTACTCAATTGCACACAGACGAACAACAGAAGTGAATCTGGAGGTAAGTTTATGTCTTCCTAATGTTCCTCCAGCTGACATGGAAGCCACAATCTGGATGTTTTCTAAACCAACCCATTCAAGATTTTCATCATAAAATCCTTGATATGTAAGAACCTTTAACAAATAAATAAATACTTCATTAAAAGAAAGTCAACAGGGTATCGAAATAAAATAAAATAAAATAA
>VZRS01000311.1:726555-755061 GCA_013398055.1 Ifrita kowaldi | reverse complement strand
CCAAGATGCCACAGGTTTTGTCAGATGTGATTAATGTCTCAAACTCGTAGTGCTTATTGCTCAGCAGGTTCATTTCCCCAAAATACTTATTTTTACAGTCCCCTGCTACTACATTCTAGCCTACTGAAGTCAAGCTAAGTGGTCACTGATTTCCCAGGCGGTCTTAAATATCCGCTGTGCTATTTCCATTCAAATAGCTTCTCACTCATTTTCCAAGAGCATTTTTCTCCAACTTGTGCACTGCACTCTATATGGCATTTTTGAGAATTAGGATGCAATCAGTGTGTTTTCCTCAAAGACTTGAAGATTCAGGGGTTTAATCTGGTGAGTCAGTGAAAGTGCTTTATAGCCACATCTCTATCAGAAAGTTTTGGTAAATTATAGAAAGTGAGCTGGTGGTTCAAATAAAGACAGAGAGAACTGAAGCCATTTGCAAATGAAAAGTCTTCCCAGATTTAGAAACCAACAGAAGAAGAGATCAAAAAAACACATAACACTGCAAATGCACAGGGTTGGAGAGGTAGGCGAAAGAAATGAATTTCAACAGGCGTTCCGACTAAAATAACCTTCATCCCAGGAAGACAGGGATTATAGGAGGGAGGCAGAGAGAAAAGAAAGGAGACAGTGGAGGAGGAAGGTAGGAAAAAACTACATAATCATTAGTAAAAAAATTTATTAACCAAAAGCCAGAAAACCAAATTAGCTAGGATGATGTCAAGCCTTGAGCTGTGCAGCATCCTTCACAGCAGGGAGAGAATTTAAATTTGAGAATGATGGATGCAGAAATGCATCAAAGAAGCTGGAAAAGGAGTTTTACTGTTCCTCTTGAACTAGAATGGAGAAAATTAGCAACTGAAGACAAGGCAGGAAAAAGGAAAAGGTGGTAGTTGTGGTGCAAAGGAAAACACGGATCTGAAAATTACCAGAACAAACAGTGCACAATTTGGAAAGGACCTGTGTGTGAGTTAGCATTCCGCATTGCAGCTTCCTCTTTTCCCCACACTTCAGCCTCATTTTCCAGAGTCAGATAATGGGATGCACCAGTCTGTCTGCACCCAGCCTCAGGGGTGGGCACTGGGCTGAACACACTGCCCAGGTCGGGTCTCTTCAGTGGCTCCATGTGTGAGGGGTCAAAGCAAAGTACTGTCCCTCTTCCCTTTTCAGACCCATTCTTCCCAACAAATAAAGTCTCTAAGTAAACAATAGGAAAACATAGTCAAGGATGTTCCCAAATAGCAAACAGCAGCTTGGCCAGCTCTAATTACATTTTGTCTATAAACTTATTTTCCTTTGTTGCTGGATCATGCTATTTTTGTTAAGGAGCTGCAGTGATTTGGGAGTTAGTGAGCCATTGGCATGGTTTGAAGGGGAAGATTTTTGTTTCCCAAGCCTTGACAAACGGGTAAGCAGGGAAAGGAATAGATCTTTGCTTAAGGAGTAGGGTGAGAGCTATTGTTACAAACACACACCAGCAGAAAACAGAGATCTGTCATGTTTATATAGAAGCCACAGCAAGTTTCTGTACCCCTTACAGGTAAAATGCCTCTTTTACAACCCCACAGTGGTGTCTGAATGGTGCATTGTGTTTCTCAGCAAAGATGGATTTCTTGAATAAAAGCATAATTATCTGTAGACTCCTGGGTTTTGTCTCCACCTTGAGCTCCTGGGTGCACTACTATAGCCCAGAGGAACGATGCTGACCCCGATCCCCTGGATCCCATACAACTTCTGTTCAAGCCATTCTCTCCGTGGTGCTGGTTCCTGGCACTGCTCAGCCCCCATCACCTCTGTGCTGTATCATCACTGTATAACACAAAGGATCTGCTCCTGCTCTGGGGAGAGCAGTTTTTCTCCTCAAGCTGGGGTCAGCAGCTGGCTGTGGTCAGCAAGACTCTCAGGCAGCATTGCCCATGGACTGGGAATTAAGCAGAGGTTTGGTCCAGGCAACCACCCCTACTTGTGGCTACTTTTCTCCATTTCTACAGTCCATCGCATCTCACAGTTCTACTCTGGGTCTTTCACTTCTGTTACCCACATCCCTGCCTGAGGAAAAAATTATTAACATTAGCCATGTTTCTCTTCTTCATAAAAGTAAAACTTTACTCCATCAGTCCTGTGCAAGGAGAAATTAATCTGATTTAAAGAAGATGCATGAAAAAAGTTAATACCAGCAAGAAATCATCCCACGGGAAAAGCCTTTTGGTTTTGATTAGTGACCAATATTATACTAGCACTCCAAATGCAGAAACCAATTCCTTATTGTGGTGGATTCTACAAAACCTCTGCATTGGTTCTGCAGCGAATTAACAGGTAACCAGAACGAAGGAGAAATGTGATCTATCCATTTTTTTTTTGACCAGCTATCTCAATTTGTTCTGGTCTTTTTTTGTTTGTTTGCTTAATGTGAAAGCTACGAAAAATTTATTTTAATGACAAACAGCTTTCGTATGACTTTCTTCCCAGTGGATCCATTTAAGTACCCTCTCAGCGCTTTGTTGAGCAACAGGAAAGATATGAGTTGTTCTGCAGAAGTGCCCTCCAAACAGAGGAGTCCTTGACAGTTCACTGAGCAGGCAAATTGGCATTGTTGTATCTGCAGATCAGCAAAGGGAAGCTCAGCTCTGCTTCCCCAGGTGAGCTCAGCCAGGGACATCTGCAAAGGCCAGGGCAGTGCCCTGACTTCTGTGAATTTCCTGGAAGGAACTAAAAGTGCTTTAACCTTTTGCTGCCATGGAGAGCTGCCCCTGCTGAAACTCCTCCTTTACTTCTCAACATCCAGTTGTTCAGTTGTCCTGAGCAAAACATGCCACAGAATTCCCCTGCTCTGAACTGAAGCCCAGAGTGGACAACTCCACTTCTCAAGGGGAGTGATAATATTGAACAGACAGGTAAAGCTCTTCAGGACAGCAGAGATTTGTCAGGGACAATGGGAGAACTCAGGATCATTTAAACCTATTCCAAGCTAAGGTACAAACTGCTATCCACAGCTATATCAGAATAGACACCACGAGAAAATTATCTCCAAACCCAAGCACCACACTGCACACACAGTCCTCCCCACAGAGAAAATACAAGATCAGGATTGGCAAATGTTAGTCGTATTCTTTACAATAAAATGCACAGTGAGGAGCTGCATCAGCAGGGATGAGGAGCTGAGAATACAATGGACAGAGATGCATTTTGCCCACCTCAAGCAGGTAGAGAGAAAGATAAAAAGGAGAGGCAAAGACTGCTGGAAACAGCTTTTTTTTTAGCCATGTATTTCAAAAAGTAAATCACTCATCACAGCTCCAATAAANGATCAGGATTGGCAAATGTTAGTCGTATTCTTTACAATAAAATGCACAGTGAGGAGCTGCATCAGCAGGGATGAGGAGCTGAGAATACAATGGACAGAGATGCATTTTGCCCACCTCAAGCAGGTAGAGAGAAAGATAAAAAGGAGAGGCAAAGACTGCTGGAAACAGCTTTTTTTTTAGCCATGTATTTCAAAAAGTAAATCACTCATCACAGCTCCAATAAAAAAAAAAAAAGGAAAAAACAACTAAAATATTTGATTAAATATTTTGTATCAAAGAAAAAGGTGGAGTTTGGAGTTTCTTTCTCTTTCCAGAAGGACTAAACAGCCCCTAGCTTCTCCAAAGTGCAGATGGTCAGAACACTTTCTGTGTCTTCTCTGGTTCCAGGCTGCTCGTCCTCACAAGGACATCACAGTCTACCATGAAGCAGGATAACAGGGACCACAGCTGCTTGCATGTGGGGAGCACTGGCTGCCATGCAGTGGGGAGGAACATGCAGCTTGGTCAGTGCAGTCAGAACACTGATCACATGTTCCTGTGGGCCCCTCTTTTCCTGAAATACTCTGTTTGTCAGCTCGAGGTGTAAAGCCTCAAGAGTAGATAAAATCAAGAATCATTTGTGGATATGGATGTTATGGCAGGACCCCTACTGATCATCTACCAAAGGTCCGTGCTGACTGGAAATTAGCCAGGGTTATTCCAGTTTTCAAGAACGATGTGAGGGAAGACCCAGGAAACCACAAGCCTGTTAGTCTAACTTCAGTTCCCAGAATAATTATGGTGAAAAACGTACTAGGTACTATTGAAAAACATTTAAAGAATAATTCCATCTTCAGGCACAAACAACATGGATTCACAAAGGGAAAGGCCAGTCTAACTTATTTATTATCATTGATGATAAGATCATCTTCCCAGTGGATGAAGGGAAGGTCATTGATGTACTTTACAGAGAGTGTGCTCCAAGATTGGAACAGATTCCCTAGAGAGGTGGATGATGTCCCAAGCCTGCCAGTGTTTAAGGATGTCGTGGTCTGACGCTGGCCTGACACCGGCCTGACACCAGGAACCCATAAGAGTTGCTCACTCACCCTCCCCTGCAACAGCTGGGCAGAGGAGAGAGGGAAAAGAAAAATAATGAAGGCTTCATTTGTTGAGATAAGGACCAGGAGAAACACTTCAAGGGCAAAGCAGGCTTAACTTTAAGTTAGAAAGTGAATTTATTGCTAACAGAATCAGAGGAGGATGATAAGTAAAACACGCCCTTAAAACACCTTCCCGCTCCCAGCCCCTCCCTCCTTCCCACCGAGAGCGCAGGCAGAGAGGGCACGGGGGTTTGGTCAGTCCATCACCGAGATTTCCTTCCTCTGCTCCGGGAGAGGAGGAGTCCTTCCCCTGTGAGGCCGTGGGGTCCCTCCCACGGGACACAGTTCTCCGTGAGCTTCCCCGGCGTGGGTCCCCACTCAGAAGCAGCAGCCACACCGTCCGTGCTGCAGGGTGAGCCCATCCCACGGGCACACAGCCCTCCCAAAACTGCTGGGCCGTGGCTCTCTCTTTCCATGGGGTGCAGTGCTCCAAGGACAGGCTGCTCCAGCCTGGAACAGGGCCCTCTCTCTCCACCGGGTCTCCCACTGGATCACAGCCTCCTCCAGGCATCCACCCGCTCCGGCACGGGCACCTTCCCCGGGGGCTGCGCGTGCATCTCTGCATCCCCCGTGGATCCCCACGGGCTGCGGGTGGATCTCTGCATCCCCCGTGGATCCCCATGGGTTGCGGGTGGATCTCTGCATCCCCATGGATCCCCATGTGCTGTGGGTGGATCTCTGCATCCCCCATGGATCCCCATGGGCTGTGGGTGGATCTCTGCATCCCCCGTGGACCCGTGGGCTGCAGGGGAACAACCTGATTCACCATGGTCTGCACCATGGCCTGCAGAGGAATCTCTGCTCCGGTGCCTGGAGCACCTCCTGCCCCTCCTTCTCCACTGGCCTTGGTGTCGCCATGTTGTTTCCTTCACGTGTTCTCACCTTCTCCTCTTCTCTGTCTAAAATCCAAAATCTTGTGACTTTGTTTTGATTTTCTTCTTAAATATGTCACCACAGAGGTGTTACCAGCCTCTCTCATTGGCCCAGTTCTGGCCAGCAGCATGTCCATCTGCAGAGCCATCAGGGATTAGCTCTGCTGGACATGGTGGAAGTTTCCAGGAGCTTCTCACAGGAGCCATCTCTGTGGCCCCCCTGCTACCTAAAACCAGGCCGTGCCAAGCCAATACGAAGGACAATGCCCTTAATAACCTACTTTAACTTTTGGCCAGCCCTGAGGAGGACAGACAGCTGGACTGGGTGATCATGTAGGTCCCTTCCAACAGAAATAGTCTGTTCTATTCTGTACAGGTCAGCAGAACTAATTTTGAAGAGGCTGCTTTTTATGCTTCCTGTACCTCCTCTCAACAATCCTCTTTCTTTCGTGCAGACTTGCCCATTTCTCTGGGATAAAGAACAAGCTGCCTTATGCTAGCAGTGCTTTGCATTTTTGAAGCATTTGCTGACAGGGGCTTTGAAAGACTTCAGACTAAAAAATGCTTGTAGGAGCTTGACAAAGGTAAGGAAATGGGAGCCCAGAGCAGTCAATTGAATACCTAAAGATGGGAGATAACCATGGGGGAGTAGCTACACCTGTGCTTTTGGATCATCATCAAGCAATATGTGCTGGCAGATGCATATCAGTCTTTTAGTTACCGGTGCAGCTGACTCAAGAGCAGAACTGAAGTTAACAAGTGCTTAAATGAAATTACTCTGAATGGATTCCCCATGAGGCCCTACATCACACTGGTTACACCCAGAGCAGGAGAAAACATTCCAATCCAGCTGAAGTGAAACCTGAATATGTATTGTGCTATTGCTGGATACCACAATATTAATGGAGTGATTGTCAAAGGACCTGAAAGTCCATCTCAGCTTTGGGTTGGGAAGAGTTTTACAGTATATGAGGGATTTTAGTACTGGCCAAGAGGAAATAAATATTAAGCAAAGCACAAAGAGCTACCAGCAAGGCAATCAAAGAGGAAATAAATGGGCAAACACCAGCTACAATTCAGGTGTTATTACGAAAGAAGCAGCATATTCAGCTAAGGGTCTTGACTTCAACCTTTCAGAAAGGCAGGGGCATTTCTTGTGTTAACAGCCTGAGAAGGTTTTATCTCACTTCAAATGCAGATGCTGTTTTGTCTTCAATATTGCTACTTGACCATGTTTTCTGAGAAATGTAGCAGAAAAGTGAATTATGTAGCGATTCTAAGGATGGCACTTTACATTTTAAACATGCAGGCAGAAAAATAAAGTCTTTTGTTTATATCACGCTCCTTAAACTTGGAGGGCATCCACATTTCAGAGAGAATATAACTTGGAAAAAGAAAAATCTTCGTAGTCTAAATGCTCATTGAAAGGTTAGCATTTCTCTAATATGGTTTCAAATAGTAGCCTCATTAATTTAACTCTGTAGAATGGTAGTGCCAAGCCTCTTTTTCTAGCATAGCTCATAGCTAGGTTGATTCTGTATTTCTACAATGCCATATGCTGTGCAAAAAGCAGTTTATTTGCATTTTTATATCCTACTTCTGTTTTTTATTGCCATTGCTAGTAATGTTCTTTTCCACATTCCCTCTACTGATACTTAGTAAGCATCTGGTGTTTTTCCAAAACAAATTTATCCTTAATTCTTAATAATAGTAGCCTACATTTGACCTTCAAATACAACAGATTTTTGTCTTAAAAAACAAGAAAAACTGCTCTTATATTATTCTCTACCTCCTGTCCCTCTCAGTTTCATTTGCCTATCACAATACCACAATACCCTGTGAAATAGTTGTAGTTATTTTTAGTTTTCCTCTCTTCTTTAATTTCTTATGTAATTGCCTTACTGAGACATCCTCACTCAACTTCTCTCTTGAAAGCAGTTTCTGTTTGGTGTGGAGGACACTGAAAGTAGCCCTGGTCCCAGGAATCACTGCAAACAGAGCACACTCAGAGCAAGCAGACTTCCAAGAATGGCTGTCCCATGTCAAACCGAATTTGCTAGTCTCTGTTCAAGGCTTGTAGCATGAGCCTCAGGAAAGGGGACAAGGAAGCAAGTCAGTACAGAATAATCCACCCATTACAGCCCTGAAGTTTCTAGCAAGCTGCAGTTTTGAGATTTTCAGAGCTAAATGTTCTTGATAAACATATTTAATAGTCATTTTATGGCCATTTTCTTTTCTACCATTAATTCTCCTGATTACTTTTTTTGAGCCTACCATAGAATCATGGAATGGTTTGGGTTGGAAAGGACATTAAAGTTCACCTAGTTTCAACTGCCCTGCCATGGGCAGGGATGCCACCCACTAGATCAGATGGCCCAGGGCCCCATGAACATTTCCTTGAACACTTCCAGGGTTGGGGTATCCACAGCTTATAGGTCTGTAACTCATTTGTGTAGATAGATAAGATAGGTAGATAGGCAGATAATCTTCAGTCTCCGCAATGTCTCACAGTTATAAGTCCCACATTTACTCACCCTGAAGCAAAACTTCATCCAGATGGACCAGGAGAATAAGATAAAATGCTCTGGCTGATTTGTGAATTTAAGTGGGGAAGGTATTTCTATGAGTAAGAGAACCTTGAGACCTGCTGTTTCTATGCTGTCCTAAGTTTTTTTCAAAATTGTCTAAAGAAAAAAAAAGTCCAGTTGGATTCTAGCAGGTCAGATAGGGTAGAGGTACTGTTCTTCTTGTTACTTAACCCAGAATTTCAGCCTGGATGGATCAAATCTGCTTTCCATCAGCAGGGAATTTTTCAGTGCAGATGATTTTATTGCAAAAAGATCGCTCTGCAGCATCTACCATAATTCAGTTTATCCACAGGGGTAACCAGGATATAGTCCAGCTCTGCTGATCCTGAGATCTGTTGGGTAAGACCGGTAGGACAGGGTGACCTGAGGGCATGTTTTAAAACTGTGTAGATTAATCGTGTGAAGGACCTATATGTGGAATTGATTTCATGTATTTAGGTGCCTTCCAAGCTTATTCAGAACTTATCCACAGTGTCACCATCACAGATTCACAGAAATATATATATATTGCCCCACTTACAGCAATGATATCATATCTCATCTTAGAAAGAACAATGACTTTAAATCAGGAGGGTATGTCTGGACTGTCAGAAAATATGGATGTATATGTGCATGACTACACTTCTCCATGGGAGTAGCATGCCCAAGACATGCCCAAGATTTCAGAAATAATTTCTATATTCATATTTTTAAGCACTAATAATACTGATATAATGGCCAATATGTCTGTGAAAACTCACCATTGTGTTTAATCTATTACAGACAGCAATTAAAATACCATAGCTTCAGGAATTTTACAATTCTTAATGATCAGAGTAATATGTTTTGTAGCCCTAGTAACTACCCTTAATGGAGAAGTGACAAAAGCAATGCAATAGTTTTTAATTTAATTTAATTTAATACCAAGGATGTTGGTATTAAACCCGGTGTGTGGGAGGACTGTGGGTCCCAGGTTGCATTCCTAGCTGCCCACGCTGTAGTTAAGAGCTGCCAGTTGAGGTGTGCCTGTAACATGGTCTAGCCCAGGCACAAATCCTTGTGCATCCCCACCTACGCTGTCAGAACTGATTCCATTACATAAAAGATCGTGGAATCGCAGACACCCTCAGCCTCCTGGCAGTACTTTGCCTAATGCAGCCCAGGACACTTTTAGCCCTCTTTGACACCAGGGCGCGCTGCTGGCTCATGTTAAACGTGGTGTCCAACAGGACCCTCAGGACCTTTTCTGCAAGCCTGCTTTTCAGGAATAAATTTTATGGTGGTGTCTGAAGGCAAAAATATTTCTTGAGAGCAAGAATTCAGCACAGATTAAAAAAGATCCGGTAATGTTCACAATGATATTATCTTAAATCATTACTGAGTAGTGATGCTGAACATTTTGTAAGGGAATTATCTTTCTTCACATCTTAAGCATACTGCTGTTTGTTTGGTGTAAGTAATTATGCAACACCTGACTGCTGGAAGGAGGACAGTGGTTCAACATCACTCTGTGTCGTTTGATGCTGCCCACAGTCAGTGACTGGAAACCAATCCAAGTAAAGCTCAGGCCTGATTTGGTACAGCAGTTCTAAGTGTGGAACAGCTCCAAGACTAAAATCCTTCATGGCATTTCTCAACTTAACCAAAAGTGAAGAGTAACACAATTTTTCAAAGCTACTAAAAGGTGAAACTCTGCTCTGATTTACTGCTCATCGTCTTCTGAGGCACACAAGGTTCTGTAGTCCCTCTGGTAGGCTGAGATTTAGCCTAACATCCAAAAACTCTGATATCTTCCATCCAACACGACATAGCTTCTGTTAACTGATTTATATAAGTCATTGTAGGGGAGATAAACAATCAGCACCCACCTCCTGAATGCCAGATTTCACAGTGAATGGTTTCTTGATTTTTTGGTGTACATTCATTTTGCAAACTACTGTCAGGAGACAAAATCCAAACTCAAAATCTTTTTATTTCTTAGATTGAAACACTTCCAGAATTTCTTACAGTGTTTTTATCTCAGATAGTCTTTTATGACTTTATTCAAATTTTGCCTTCCCCCTGCTGACCCATCTAAGTGCTTTCCTCACTAAAATTGTCATCGTGCACAAATGGTGTAGTCATGCTTCATAAATCACACAGACCTCAAAGCAGCTGTTCCTTCTCAGCTACGGAAAGAGTTGGAGATGGGTGAGCAGGACTCCACACAGGAATCTTTGGGCACTTCCCAGAAGCACAGGTGCAATGAAAATCCATGAGCCCAGTAACTGATTACTCTACAAGTTCACTGAACCAGAGCTGTGCAAAACTCTCCTCTTGAGTAAATAGACAAGAAAAATGGGACAGTTGGCTTGGCAAGGTGAAGATGCAAAAATTATCTATGCAAGTAAATATGCATGGCTCAGGTCACACTATCAGTAAACATGGGCTGGGCCTGGAAGAGCATTTGTTCCCAAGTCCTTCAGAACTAAAAGCAAGAGCAGAATTAAAAAATAAATGCCATTACCTGATATGAGCAGCTGATTCATGAGACTCTGCACCCTTACTTCCCACACAAGATGGATGGCAGCCTCAGTGGAGTAGGGATATTTGGGAACAGATGCACTACAAGAATTCTAAAGTCCGTGACACCCATTGTCAGCAGGAATATTTGAGCCACAGATCATCACCACTCTGGTTATAACTCTTCCAGTAAGTTATAGAGTGCACACATTTGTTCTTTGAGCCACCTTGAGGCCAAGCAGAGCTGTGTAGTCAGAGTCAGTCTGTCAGAATCTCCACCACCCATTCTAGGGTGGTTGCATCCAAAACACCCATTGGGAATGGCCCCTGGTCTCTGCCAATGCCCAAAATGAAACCAAAAATCTTTCAGCAGCCGCTAAGCTGACCATGCTAAAGGTGTGCCAGGAGCCATGCTAACAGTTTGGCAATATAGAGGGTTAAGTTTCAGTGCTTAGGCAATCACCAAGCACTGTTTGATTTACTAGTACTGATTATCTTAATTATCCAAAACAACTGCTGTTAGGCTGCACAAGATGCTCTACCTTGAAAGGTGGAGTGTGGCCATGTCCCATAGCTCCTAACAGCTGGACAGAGGTGATTGTAAGCCTTCTCTTTTACTGCTTTTGTTCTTCTTTGTCCTTTTGCTTTGTTTGGTCTTTGGGGGTTTCAACTTTTTGGTTTGGTTTGGTTTTGGTTTTGGTTGTTTTTTGGTTTGGTTTGGTTTGGTTTGGTTTGGTTTGGTTTGGGTTTTTTTTGGGGGGGGGTGGGTTTGTTTTTTGGAGGTTTTTTTTGGCTTTTTTTTTTTTTTTTTTTTTGTCTTCCAGGAGCAGACTACAGACATCCTCACTAATTTCTGAGTTTCACTACTCATTGTGTACAAAAAACCCCCACACCATTAAAAATTTTTTCCAGATTGATGTCCTACAAGTTTCAAGGAATACTCTGCTCTTCACAGGGAGTTTTCATAAATAAGAGCTCTGCATTGAATTTTTCCACCATCTTCATGAATTTTTCCATTTTTGGTTCCTCTCTGCTCCTCTCTCTTTTCTCAAACCCCATGACATTCTTCTTGAGATGCAGAGACCCCAAGTCCTCAGAGTGTGGGTTCATGGAAGTTTTATGTAGCAGTAAAAGAACATGCTAATCCATTCCTCACTGCCCTTCTTGATGGTTCTTCTGTTCCTGTCGTCTTCTTGCTTGTCACTGCACATAAAGCAGTAATTTCAGAGCCCTCCAGCAGTGATGCCAAGGTGTCTCTGGTGAACTGGTGGTAAGCATCAAGGAGACATGATTTACATAATTTTCCACAGAAGACCTATTGCACATTTATCTTCCTCTGCCATGTTCTTTACCTTTCACTCAGTTTTGTTAGATCCTTCTGGAGTTCCTCTCTGTCAAGGAGGTATTTGTCGAAGATAGTGAAGATAATCTTTATTATCCAGAAATCTGGACCTTTAACAGCTTGTTCACTTCAGGATAACAGATCAATGTCAAATGAAACAGAGTGGTCACATTTCTGGCTGTAAGCTGGAAACTCTTTCATTAGTAGACAAGCTCTAAAGGCCATGCCTGTCACTAAGAAGGGAAAAAATCTCACTAATCCATACAAACTAAAAGACATCACATACCTGCTCACATCAGAGTAAGCTGGGAATGTTGTGAACACAAACTGTGACTGCACCAGTTTCCCCAGCTCTTGTAGGATTATATTGCCAATCATATAATTTCCATGCTTACTGTTAGAGAATGAACAAGATGACACAAAGATGCACATGGTCACAAGCAGCACGAGTGACTAAACATTCAGCAAATTTTGCATGCAAGTTTTTCTCTCTGGTCTGCCAGAGCTGGAATAGTGCAGCTGGTGTGGCTGTTACGGCAGGAGCAGCAGGTGGATGGAGAAGCCACTGAAAACCTGAGGTCTGACACTGTCTGAACTATTTTGCTGACAGAAGTGTGAATGGGTCAGGTTTTGTCCTCCAGGCAGAGGAATAAAGGCATTGCAAGAACAGCATGGACTGACAGACTGGTACATGAAACTAAGAGAGTAAACATGGCATTATTAAATTCTTTTTGGAGGTTCACTTCTTCCAGGTATTTTTTCATACTCCCCCTCTAGCAGTTCATTTTAGCAGATAAGTTCATTTTTTGCAGTGAAACACAATTCCCTCATCACTTTGTAAAGGGGTTCAGCAGGAGGCATCCATGGTTTTGAAGTCTGTACAAACCAAACATAAAGCTCTCCCTGTCCTAGCTTTGAGTGCCACCTGTGATGAGAACAACCACAGCCTAAGATGTCTTATTTCCCTTTTCCTTGCAAGATTCCCTTAAGGAATGTTTTAGCAGATATCTCTATCTATCTATCTATCTATCTATCTATCTATCTATCTATCTATCTATCTATCTCCTTATCTCCTTCTCAGCACCTTGGACCACCTAATATACAAGGTAAATCCATAATGTGTGGGCTAACATTCTTTCAAAACCTGAAGAAGAAAATGCAAAGCAATTCCCGCAAGTCCTGCAGCAAATTAAGTTGATGTGAATGGTGGGTTCTCCTCTCGGCATCCCAGAGTGATTATAGTCTCTGCTCCTGGCTTCAGGGACTGGGGACACTAAAGATCCATGAATAGTTGAATAGTTTTAGAGTAGAAATTTAGGGTCTTCTAAAAAAGCCAAAAAGAAACAAAAAAAAAAAGAAAAGAAAAAAGAAACAAAACAAGCAAACAAACAAACAAAAACTCAAAAAAAAAAGAAACCAAAAAAAGAAACCAACAGAAAAAACCCAAAAAACCCATACAAAGAAAAAAACCCAACCAAACCCCTCCTCAAAAACCTGAATTTAAAATCCTGGGGGTTTGGATATTTTGTTTGGTTTCTCTTTTTTTTTTTTAGCTTTTAGGAATGACTCAGGTAGCTACCATATGTGTTCTACTTCTTATTGTGATTTATTTTCTTAATGCCAGCATAAGCTTTGTCAGTGCTTTACTAAATATGGTTGCAGTTAAAGCATAATGAGGTTTTAATATGGTAGTGTTAAAGGGTAAGGCCGAACCCCTGGAAGAAAAGAGATTAAGTTGTTATAGAAACACACACAGCTGCAAACCTGTTCATGCTAGTAAGGGTAGCTAACATGATAGAGCATTCAAGCTCAGCCAAGCCCTCAGCTTCAAAGTGCTTGGAGGTCTGTGCCCAGCAAATCTATCATTTCTGACATGTGACTGACAGAAATGGAGTTTGTGCAGTTTAACTACTTACTGCTTGTCAGCTTCATCAAGGTAAAGGCCACCCTCACTCTGTTAACTAAGAGAAAACATTACCTGACACCACCAGGAAGCTTTGGGTGGTAACTGAAGCAACTGAGGTTGATGGATACCATCCTTTTGGGACAAATAGAAGTCATCTTTCTGGAAGAAAGGGCAGCATAACTCTATGGTGGGCTCAAAGGAGTCTAAGCCAGCACAAAACTCCTCCCAAGTGCAAAGCAATTGTCATCGCAACTTCCCGGTGAAAGGGTAACGAATTTTAACAGGTTCTGTAGCAAGCAAAGTCCAAAGAGACCATCAGCCAAGCCTCTCTGACTTGCTGCTTGCTGTCAAGCATCTCTCGGGCTCCTCACAAACCATCCTAAAAGACCTATTCACACAAATATTACATCCCCAGAAAACAGAAGTTGTGGCCCACAGGCAGAAATCAGGTGAGGTCACAAAGGGATCCAACATCAACATACATGTATTGACAGAGGACTGGTGACATGAAGAACAAAAAAGAAAACATAAAACAAGAGGAAGATGTGTCCCCAGCAATGAATCCACGTCTTCTCATCAAAAGAGCTGCCAGTCAGGAGAAAGCTAAAATATCCCCAAAGCGAAGAACTCTTGGCACAGATTTCTTCCTCTGGGAAGAGTCGATCACAGGTGCTGTCCCAAAGCTCTCAAAATGGGAGAATCCTGGGACAGGCTCCACTGATGGCAAGGAACACACTGGAGACATGAACACACACAGATGACATCCTCTGAATTGAATTGTGGGCCCAGCTGCTTTCCTATGTTGCAGCACCTCGCTGGGCTGGTATTCATGGATGGTATCTCCCAGGCTCAATCCCAGTTCCACTTGGACTCTTTCAAGGACAAATGACTTGGATTCTTCTGAGGGTAATTACGAGATCCCCAGGAGTAATGGTATTTTCCTGGAGGAGAGGTTTGCCATGTGAAAACAGACAAGAACATCCAAATTCATTTCATCCAGGTTTTCTTATTGCCCTCCATGGATGTTAGAGTGCTATTATTTTAGCAACTGTGCTGGTACAACACGGTATAGCTGCTGAGAGCTCCCAAAAGCAGCAGTTGCCATTACAAAGGTGTCAGCATGTACAATTTGCACTTTATACACTCATTTTTATTACTGTTAAAGTAATTACCCCTGAAAGATTGTCCATCACTACTGCTTAATAATTTAACCATCGATTTGATCCTCAGCAGAACTGGCACCCAGCATCAGGCACATTATTGCCATCAAAATAATAAAAACCCCCAAACACTTGTTTACTGAGCTACTATATTGAAGAATTGGGTTTTGTCCAGTTGCATAGCAATCCAAAAATAACATTTGTTAATATGCAATAAACCTTTTGGCAAGATTCCCACTTCTATTTAATTTTTTCTACTATGTTAGGCAGAAACAAATATTTTGGCTTTCCATTTAAAAATTGAAAATAGACACTTTAGTAAATATCCATGTCTAACTAATTCTCTGTTTTACTATGCTTGTAAATTACTTATTCCTTTCCTTGCTGGGGAGCAGAAAACAAAGGCTCTTGGAATCACTGGTAGATTTGAAGAGCTCGTCCTCATCCTTTCTTGCCTTCACAGATACATTTTTTCTTCCTTTCCCACCACCATAATAGCTGAAAATCTGTGTCCTAAAAGTCTAATGTTTGTGCCTGTTCTTAATGAGCAGTAACTCTGGATCAAAACAAGCTCAGGGATTTCTCTCTGTGAAATGAAGAGCTACAGAATTCAATAAGGGAACTGAGGGAGAAAAAATTAGAGGGTGAGAACCATAAGTGTTTGCATCTGTTCCTCTGAGCTCTCCACGCAGTGCAGGGGCAGCGTTCAAGGTCTTCCCTCCCAGCCCTGTGTGGGATATTTTGGCAAGAGGTTTCCATTACTGCTGACTCAAACCATACATTTAATTCCCCTGCACAACACACGGGAGCTCAGATACACCCACAAGAGTTTCGCTAGCACTAACAGAAATTAAGAAATCCAAAAGAGAAAGAAATCATACGCTTCAGTTTATTTGATTTACACATTATTAGCTGAGCCAAACACGCTAATACTGGCATGGGGCTTTCAAGATAATGAAGAAGGAGGTCAGACCTTGACTGTCAGGAGCAAGCAGGCACCTCCTCTGTCCCAGAATGGCAGATTCAGCAAGAAAAGAGAAAACCATTCATCATGGAAATGCCAGACTGGTACTGCTCAGTCTCCTCACAGCTTTTCTACAGGTTCTGGTTCTTTTTAGAGCTGTGAGGAAATGACTGGATCACTCCTGAAGCCCCAGGCTGAGGATAAGTCGTCTGAATAGGACATGGGAAACTGCTGGATGGGACAAGAGCAATGTGCAAAGCTGATAAAAGTCACAGGACCTCAAGGGATGGCTGGGTTCGCATTTCACATACCTCCCATTTGCCAGCCAAGGGAAAGGCACGTGAGAAGTGGCCAAATTTCGCAGATAATTGAAAGGGCCCTTTGGGGAATACAGACTTGCAAGGCCACAGTGCCTAGGGAACCTGTCAGTAATACCAGCAGCAAGATGTACAGTATCAGTAGGCAACAGATTCGAGAACACCAGACTTTGATATCCATGGGGCCATGAGAGAAAAAAGTCAATTACTGATGGTTCGTTAATATGGAAAAAACTCAGGTCAGAGAAAGGAGGTGCAACAACTCTGAGCAGAAGAATCCAGAAACAGCAAAGTTGAACAAGTCTCAAATTAAACCATTAAAAAACCTTTTAAAACTTTAAAACTGTTCTTTAGAAGATTCAAAATGGTTCTGTATTTCCATATCCCATATTCAGCCCACATTTATCGTTCTGTGCATCAGAAGATCCCAGCATCTTAAAGGTCTTTCCATCCTGGGAAAAGATGTCTTTCTTAAACATACTTTACATTATCTACAGTTTTTCCTGACTGAAAAAGTCTAGTCCAAAATGGACTTCCGCAATTTTAAATCGCCAGTTTTCTAGATATTAAACAGTCAGAACAAAATGCACAAGTAATGAAGGACCTGTGGATGAGTCTATAGGAAAAAAAGCAGCCAAGAAAGATGTTCTGATTTAAAAAAAAGACTTCAATATGTTAGAAGCTGACTGTGTGCAATTACTTTGGGTGAAAATTTCTAAGTTGTCTAAAGGGATTGTGTTGTCATTAAAAAATCTATTTGAGCCATGTTTTCCTGCTTGCTGATATATAAACACAGCCCGCAGAGCAGTCGCTGCCTGGTATTTCCTTTGGGATCAAGCTATAACCTTGCAATACTATACATTTAAGCTTTGAATCCTGATACATCATAAAAATAAAAAGCAAACAAACAGAAACAACTCTCAGACACATTGAAAGAACTTTAAAAGAGAGGGAGATTAAGCTCGTGGACCCAAATCACTCCTTGCAGAGCATTTTGTCGGTTTGTTTTGTTGTTAACACACAGGATCCACTCCACCATGTCCTTCGGGCCAGCGCTGACTGTCAAGGACGAGGATCCCTCAACTGGTTCCTCCTCCAAAACCCAGTTCCTTTCTTTTTCACTCTTCCAGTCTCTGCATGTATCCATGCTTTTCCGCATTTTGGTCATCCTCACCTTGAAGATGATTGATGTCCTTCATTTCCAATGTCTCTCACCCTTTCTTTGCCTAATGTACTGAAAAAAACATTGGAGCAGTAACTGTGCAGTTTGATACCTGTGCCATGACTTTGCTGGACTCTTTCAATTGTCCTTTGGGTGTAGCTTGAATGTAAAACCCAGTTTCCTACATAACCTCACAACACCTCCCACAGCAGATCCTCAATCCTTTTATCAACAAGGTAACATTACATATTACATCATACTAAAATGCATCATTTTACCTGTCACTTTGGACAAATCATTGCCTGATCACCAGCACTGCCCCAAGTCTGTATATCCTGGGCACTATTTTGTTTCCCTGTGCAGCACAGATAAATGATGATCTTTTCCCAAGGTTTCTCAATATTTCTGTGGAACAATTTCACCAATCTGAAGCTATTTAGAGGTCAGAAAGTGGAATATGCAAAGGGTCTCAGTGCAGCACTCCCTCTGATCTTTCTCTTTTAAAATCTCCAGTCTTATTTTCTCACAATAATACTCCAGCTTTGAATTTTCAATGTTTCTGAAAGCAATTATGACTCAAACACTGGATTTTCCTTTCAGACATGATGTTGTAGAATTCCACTGATCTGCTGACATTCTTGTCATATTTAATAAAGAAAAAGGCACGTTTTTGTAATTCTTTCTGCAGTCTGTGACAAGACTCCTTCTGCCTCTCACACAGCTCCCTTAATTTCTGTTTTCCAATTAGATTTGATTGCATCCTGTCCATCCAACGCTGACTAGCAAGAAGCTGCACTTCACATCCAATTCCCACTGGTTTAAATAAAATCAAATGGTACCAGATAATGTCATCGTGGCCTGTGAGTTCTAAAGTGGGGGACTACATGACAAAAAATTATTCCCTGTACAGACCATCAGGGCTACAGATACAGGGTTTATTTATGTCTGAGACAAAGTATGGCACACAGAAATAGGAGTCTCCAGATAGTCTGTAACAAGTTTCAGGAGAAAATAATGATCTTTGGGAAAGTCCTTCTTGTTGTACACAGTTTTTGTGAAGTGTACCTTATAAATGCATTTACAAAGACAGAAGACACAAAATGTCTATATTTTTAATCAAAATGGAGATGGAAGAGAACGCTTTCTTAACACTGCAAATCATATAATCGTTTTCTTGCCATCCTCCACTGCCAAAGAATTTTCCCTGCAGAACCATTCCAGAATGTCTTTTATTAAAAAGTAGTATTTACAGAAAAGAGCAAGCATAATTTTTTATCTCTTTTCCACCCATTTTTTACCTAAAATCTCTCTTTTCAGCAGGGTTAATAAAATGTGAGTGCCACAGTTGACTTCTATCAATACTCTTCTCATAATTAGAGGTTTTCTGTCCAAAACCAGACTGACAATAGTGGCCAAAGCACTGAGATGCCGGAGATAACATCCTACGAGTCGCCGTAGACACCTCCAACCCAGGCTATACATCATCCGTAAGAACCGGTTCCACCCATCCTCTGAGACTCTGTAAAGGACCAGGTGGGTTTGAAAGCTCAGTGAGACTGCAGGGTGAAATCCATTTCCTCAAACTGTTTCATATGCTCCTCACTCCCATGCTTCTTCTGCATTACTTTCTTGTGATACGTGGCAGATGTCTTATACTGGTATATTTATTTATTGTGTATGCAGTGCTCACTGGAGTGAGGTGTGTGCTCAGCTGTGTGGCACAGTGCAAGGTCTATCAGTGAATTTCTATTCTAAAAACAACAACCTATCTTTTTGTTGCTGTCTGAAACAACCACTATCTTCCACCAGTATCCCCAGCATCATCACCCATTCCATCAGCTGGCTTTGTTAGCAGGACACAAACTATCATATCAGTAATATTCTCAGATATATGTGCAGAATATTGTTGACTATATAAGAAAATGGCAAGTCACAGCTCCAAGTATCTCTTCCCTGAAGATATAATTATTTTACGCAGAGGAAAAGCATTAGCCAGTGCACCACAGACTTTGTACATAGATTTTGTGCTGGTCTTTACATAAAAGCTGGTCCCACACATGTCCTCCATCCCCCCTTCTCTGTGGCCTGTGTTTTCCTGGCAGCACTACAAAGGAACACAGTGCAAAAGTCAGGCTTCCAATAAAACTCTCCATCTTTCTGAATATTTTTAAGTATTCCCACACAGACCTAATATAACCCGAAAGGCCCAAAAATATTTTAGGGAGCCACAGAGTGTTTGTTTAGTTGTTTATGTGATTGCAGTTGCTTGGCTCAGACTACACATTATTCAGTGTTTAATAGGACTTTTGGGAGTTAGTATTTCTGGACCTGCTGATTTAAAACAAACAAACAAACAAAAAAAAGAAAACAAAAAAGGGCAATTTTTGATGATACAAAGACAGACCAATGGATTTTTAGTTCTTCTTTTCCTAAAGAGAGTTGCTCACTTTTCAGTATGTGTTCTGCATGTCCATGCACAGGGATTTATCCCTTGTGGTACCCACGCGTTCAGCAGCAAAGATGGGATCTGAGCCCTCCAATTAAGTGCTAATACATTCAAATTACCGATGGGACCCAAGGCTTGGAGGTTACATCTCTATTAACCAGTTCTCTAGCTCTGAGACCAGTGACAAAGTCTGCCCACGTGCCTATTGTAACACCCCTTTAGCCTCCAGAACAGGGTAACACACCCAAACTGCCTCTGGGGAGTTAATGCAGTTATAGGAAAACTGGGGATCGACAGGAAATGTAAATTACCTACAAAAAACTGTTCTATCCTGAGAGAAATTAACTGCTGACAGAGGAGATCAGAGAGGCTGTGAAAACTCATCCTTGGAGACGTTCAGATCTTGACTGGGCAAAGATTCTGAACACATTGCACTGGACTTTCTTCAAACTTGGTGTTAAGACCAGCTGTTTTCCAGAATTGTCTTCCAGCCTAATTTATTGTAGAAATAAATGCAGTTTATTCTAGGAGTGGTCCTTGGCCTTTGCTAACTTCCAGTGTTTGGGAAGTGTTTGAGAGCCTGTAGTTGGTCCAGAGAAAACCATGGCAAGTACTTTGCTGAAAATTTAGCAGAAGAGAGGATCAAGTTCCTGCGCTCAGGGATATTCTCTGTCGCTGGTTAAAGAGATGCAGGCAGAGATGCTGGTATTCCCTAAGCAATACAGAAAGTCTGTAACAGAGGAGGAACTTCAGTGCCCGCTCTCCTGTATGAGGCTACTCTGTATCACTGGCATTCCTCCTCTCATTTGTTAGAGCATCCAGCTTAGACTGTGGTGGAATCTTGACATGGCGTTTAACTACGATGTGGCTCTTGCTGGAATATTTTTGCACACACCTGTTTCTTTCTGATACTAATCTCCAACCAAGGACAGATCACCTCTTTTGTAAATGAGATTGAGAGACTTTGAAGACAACCTGTGTCAGGAGGTGGTGTTGACAAACAACAAAACTCTTAACAAAATTCCTTTCAGAACCTGGTGGAAGGCTTGCAGTCACAAAAGACTAAGAACATCACAGACCTTTAGGATAAAGGCCTTGGAACTAAAGCTGGTACCTCACTGTATGGTTTTAAATATGACACACCACCCAAAATCTGCACCCAGGTTTATTTCTCCATATTACTGGACAATGTGTGTATGTCTACAGCTTTTCTTTTCAGGCAGGTGAGCATTTTCTTTGCCTTCCTTCTGGTATGACTGGATGCTAGCAAACTCTGATTTTAAAGTGTTGGGATTAGAATCAATAGGACTAACCACAACATGAGCACAGTTCTGCCTAGTTCTTCCAGGTTCTGGATCAGCATGTGTTAACATCAGAAAAACCCTGCAGAAAAACTATGCTTCACCTTTCATGGTTATTTTGGAAATCATAATCAGGAGCAAAACTGTGGCATTCATTTGGGAATTTGCAGTGGATATTGCTTTGATATTTATATGTAAGAATTGCTTTGCCATGTTTTCACATAACAAGGTGAAATTATCAACCTGAGGCCATGCAATTTGCCACTGGCAGACCTAGGACAGCTTGATCTGCCAAGTGCCAGCAACAAACAGCATAACTTCCACTTCTTCTCATTTGAATTTACTATTTCCCCATTTCCTAACAAACCCTTTAGTACTGTGGCTAATCTTTCCCACTCAGTGAGCAACATTAGTTGATTACTGAGATATTTTTTTACAAGGGCAAGGACAAAGTCAAGGGGGAATGGTTTTAAACTGGAAGAGAATAGGTTTAGATTGGATACTGGGGAGAAATTATTTACTGTGAGGGTGATGAGAAACTGGCACAGGTTGCCCAAAGCTGTGGATGTCCCATCCCTGGAAGTGTTCAAGGCTAGGCTGGATGGAACTCTGAGCAACCTGATCTAGTGGAAAGTGTCCCTGCCCATGGCAGGGAGCTGGAACTGGGTGATCTTTGAGCTCCCTTCCAACCCAAACCTGATTGCGTGATTTGGCATTAGGGCTCTGTCCCTCAACATCACTGACAAATGGCCGTATCAGTGATCTCTCTGTAAGTGGAAATGTAATATCCCTGTTCCCTTAGCCCATTGGAGCAAAGTATATTTATTATCCACCTTGAATTTGTTTCCTTTGCAGGTTACTTTGCACCTTTCAAGAGGAGTCCCTGGATGCCATTGATAAAGGAGCAGCTACCTCTGGATGCTGGCTTAGAGGCATCCAATAGATCAGCAGCGTGTGAAACAGCAAGGACAACTAAATAAGCTGGGTAATTTTTCTGCACTAAAAATAAACAGTGAATAAACATTTACATTTAAATAAGCATATTCAGCATGTTCACATATTATATTCTAATTACTTAATAGCTTGAACTTTGTTAAACGGTGCATTTTATAGCGTGCATTCAATCTTTCTTACATTGCACTGATGATGCTGACAGCAGCAAGTAATTGATCTGGGCTGTGCTTCAGGTACTCAAGTAAATCTTGATGTTTCTCTCTTCCTTGCACATTCATTCAATTAATTTCTCCCTAACTTTAATTGACATTCCTCTTTTTTTCAAGGGTTCCCAAACTTTATCTCCCCAAAGGTGCTTTGTCATTGAACTTGTTTCCTAAACCACTTTCAGTTTGCACACTTTGGTCTTCCTCTTGTGGCTGCAGATATATCTTCCCTAAATTGTCCTTTCCCTCAAGTCCCAAAGATGCTTTCTATTTCCAGTCATCCCAATTATTTTGCATTTTTAGGGGGTCAGAATTAGGTACTCAGTTGCTGTTGCTGGTGGGGTAAGGGAGCCCTGCAGAACCCAAAGGTTGGAAGATTGCTGCTGTTAAGTAGGATAAACACTGCTAATAAGCTCCTATTGGCATTAGAAGGACAGAGAAGGTATTTTTTTAGTAAGACCTTGGGAAAACACATGTGAAAAACAATGCTGCTGCATCAACTAAAACTAAATAGGTGCCTCTCCCTACTGGTTGCCTACCTTGCCCCAGGGTCTGCGAATCTCAAGCTCCGTCCAGACCATGTGTGTTCAGTTCCTTCCTTCTCACATAGTAGAAGATGCATATCTTGTACAGCTCAAAAAGCAATAGTAGAACAGTTACTTAATTGAGGAAATCTCCCCTCTCTTTTTAAAAATATCCACTAACAGTAAGAAACAGAAACATTACAGCAAATTTATGCCTCAGGGAGGTGGTAAAGTCCCCCTAGGGACTGCTTTAGTCCATCTGTTCCCTAAAGCCAAATGTCAGAGACAGTTGCACAAAATAGTATGCTATCCTTGACTGTTTGCAGGCACAAAAACCCTGAAGCTCAAGGCATAATTCGAACCCTTTCTCTGACATTTCTTATGACTGCAGTAAGTATTTTAATGTTATGAAAATCTACTCTAGATTCTTCTTATGTCTTTAAAAAGGCGGTGATTCATTGCTTCAAGCTACTCTTCTGAAAGCATCTTATTGCTGGGTTTTATGAAAAGTATTTTTATCAACGGATAAAAAATAATATGCAGAATTATGTTTCCGGCTGTTGGAAAAGCTTCCAAGTGATTCTTCTACTCCTCCCAAAAAAAGGAAGTTGAAAATCAAAGCAGAATAATTTTAAATAAGTTTGGACTCATAAAGTTCCTCTCATATTAAATCCTGCTCTTAGCTGGGCTGCTGGAATGGTTGTGCAGGGAAAGAGTCCTCCAGATCCACAGGAACCGAGCTAAGTGTGCATCTCTGAGCTATAAAGCCACCATGGGTTAAGATGGATTGCAGCTTTAGTTTTGCTGGAAGGTATTTAGCAGTCCTTGTGTTTATGTAGATCCACTGTCATTCCACAGGAGCTGATCTTGCTCGTGCTGTAAAATGACCAGGAACCTCTCAAAGTGTGATTGGTGCAGCAGAACCCACAGCTCAGTGTCAGCCAACAGCCAGCCCCGATGGCAGTGCAACCTGCCAGCTGTTAATGGGAATTGTGCACTTCAGAGCTGGGGTTTTGTTCATTTCACGGTGAATTCCTCATCTATAGTGTGCCATTTGTGCATGTTTCTGATAAGGCTGAAATAACTCCTCTGCAAACATTGAGCTTTCAGTACAACCTTGATTAAATATACATAACAAAGGGCAATCTAAGTATTTTATCAGAAGTCATCGTTAATACCACTTCTGTAACAATTTAGGATGATAACGTAAATACTCACTGAAAAAATGCTATGAATGTTCTCATTTCAACAGCACCTCAAGCCCTGAGCAGAGATGAACTTAAACTGCTGGGCTGAATGTTATAGAAATCAGGAAAGCACAAAGACCTTTTAAATATAAAAAGTCTTTTTATCAGGAGTTGTTTTTTTTATTAGGAATTTTTTGAATGTAAAACACACTTCCAAACATGACTGAGATTAAGAATGGAAGCAAAGAAAAACAAGGGGACTAGCTTGTGCAGTTTTAGCAGGTCATGTTCCAGTCATGCTTAGGTCTTAAACCTTATATGAATGAAAAATAATGTATATTTGAGAAAAGTTGACCCCCATACACATGCTTACACCTAGTAAAACTTCATTTAATTTCTTTTTTTTGGGGAAATATAGGAGAAAAGGTTTCTGGTCTATTTAGAACAGAAATAGAGTAAGAATAGTTCATCTGGAAGAGATCTACAACCATCATCTAGTTCAACCACACAACCACAGCAGACCTGACCGAAAGTTAAAGCGTTTTGTCAAGGGCATTGTCCAAATGCCTCTTAAACACTGGGACATCCACCACGTCTCTAGGAAGCATGTTCCAGTGTTGGAGCAGCCTCTTGGTACATAAATGCTTCCTAGTGTCCAGTCTGAACCTCCTCTGTGCACTGCTGAGACCTTCAAACTAATCCTGTTTCGGGATACAAGGGAAAAGAGCTCAGCTCCTCCCTGTCCCATTCCCGACCTCAGGAAGCTGCAGAGCAATGAGACTGAACCTCAGCCTCCTTTTCTCCAACCAGAAAACCCACTTAGCCACTCCTTGCACAATTAGCCTTCCTGCCCTTTCCCCAGTGAAAAATGTGAATGTCAAGCTTTATTTTGGGAAAAGCTTCACGCAGAGACAGTGGGTGGTGGGAAGCTGCCTTTGTCCAAGACTACAGGGAGCTTCCAGCTGCCTGTAGGGCCACAAGAGCACACAGGATAGAGCTTTGTGGGCATCCTTAACTGTGGGTCAGGCATCACTGCGACATGCCCATCATGTTCCATCTTTCATGCAAGAAGAAATAACTAAAAAATTTTTAAAATGCAATATGAATAAATATATGTCTCCAGTTTCAGTCACAGCTCCCCACAATTAAATTGCAGGAGGCGTCTCCCCGTGTTAGAATAGCTTTCCTCAGCATTACTGATGCTGTTTGAACAGACATGCCATGAATTCCATTTTGCCACACTGCCTTGGACGATTTGGGAACAATAAATACTTCCCTTTCATTATCTCCTATGAATTGTACTAATGTGCAGTTTTCATTCATATACAAGAATAATTAGAAATGCAGAATTACCAAGAGCCTTCTCCAGAAGTAAAAGTTCAAGTATATATTTTGACTGGTTTTATAATAAACTCCCACTAAGTCCCTGACTTTCATTCATTTAGACATCTTGAAACTCAGACAGCTGAACATAAACAACATATTTAAACAATCAGGAAATGGTTTTTAAAGCCTGTTCCCTCTTCCAAGTTTATTTTTCAAATAATGCTCAAGATTTAAAGACTCATTTCAGATGCCCTTCTCAAATGTTGTGCTCCAAACATATATTCTCTGCAGCAAAAATACACTCCAGGAACAAAAACAGGGGACAAAGCATTTTGTTTTGCTTTGGGAAATGTTCAATGTGGAACTCAATACTTTTAGAGAGAGAAAATATATATATATATTTTAGTAGAAATTTCTACATTTTCCGAGGTTTGAGCTTCATTTCCTATGAATACTGTGACAAGACAGCCACAAAACTAGGCAGAGATTGCAAAAACATATAAAACATTGTACAGTACTAAAGATTATGTTGACTTTTGTATGGTCAGAATGAGTGGAGGCATTTAGAGTTTATTTCTCTGGAGAAAAATAAAAGGGAAAATAGTTGGGGAAAAGGCAAAATATGCAGTAAGCAAAATGATGCAGTAAATTGAGTGTCCATGGACCCACTTCCAGCTTCCTACTGTGAAGGAAGACATTCCCTTTTATATGCACTCCCCATGTATAACCACCTATAGTTCTTTTCCCCTTTGAGATAGACTATTCTCCGTGTTCTGGTGTCAGTGTCATCAGATCCTTTTATGGACAGAACAAGTTGGACATTCGCTGAAAACATCACATTTACAAGGTAAATGGGCAATGTATATGAACACTTTAAAAACCATCACAGGTTTTGTCCAGCTGAGAAGGAATTTAAGAGTGTGGTGAAAAAAACCTTATTCTACAATTTCCAGAAGCATCAATCAAGTTGGGGCAATTTTCATTTCATCTGTTGTCTGAAATTGTGGGAAAAGCAGAAATCACTTCCCTAATGGACAAATCTGCCACAGGACTTGGACAACAAGAAGCCACAGAACAGAAGTTTGGTCTGGCAAACAGCAAAGTTTCATTGCATCTGCACAGCACTGCCAGCTTCTGCCTCCAGCTTTGCTTCCTTTCCTCTTCCAATCTGTCTAGCAAGTGAAGGAACCTCATTAACAATTAATCAGCTTCTCTTGGACTCAGATTCCTGTGTGTATTATAGAAGGTTTCTAATTATGGATGGCTTTATTTGAGAATGCATTAAATGCTCTACAGATTTGAAAGGAATTCATCACAGTATAATTAGGCTGATAGCTCTTTGGTCATCAAGTGTCCTCCTATTTCTGTCCCGATGGTGGGTTAGATAACAACACTGAAAAATGTAATAGCTGGCTCTAATGACTGACCCCAGACATTTAGGCATTGCTTAGAATAAATTTCTTGCCGGTCACAATTTTTACACATCACCAACAATTTCTGTCCTCACAGAAAGCTGCCAATCAAATACAGCAATTTTGATTCATAAGCTACATGCAGGATCCTCCAGTAGGACAGAGCAATGGAACAGTGCCCAGATTAGGAACCCCTGCACAGGAAGGGGACAGTCAGTAGATGATCTCTGCTGGTGACAAAGTGTAGTTCAATCCCCATCTATTACATTCCTGTCATCAGACTATGAGTTGGATGCTGGTCTAGGCCAAGGCACTGCAGAATAATGACAAGAGAGCTATGGAGCTCAAGCAAAAAAACCCAAATCTATAAAGACATCATCTATTGCATTCCCAAGGTAGGGACAGTCTCGTGGTTCTTTTGAAAAACTGTGCAACATTTCACTTCAATGGTCAGTTCCCAAAAGTGAGAAGAAGGGAGAAAGGGACTATTGGTTCAGTCAAAGGCAATTATTCTTTTCAAACAAAGAAAAAAACCAAGAAAACCCCTCCAAATAATACATTTTGCATCAGACTAAAACCTGTTAATTTCATTTTCTATTATTAATGTCCTTTGATTTTTTTTCAACTTAGCCAATTTTGACGTGAGCTGCTGTTTCAAAAAAAAAAAATCCATATTTTCATTTAGGTCAAAACAAGTTTTTCAACCTTTAAGCCACTTCTCTCATTTCTGGGTAAAGCTACTTGTTTCACAACAAGCTTCATTTCCCCTGCAACACATTTTCAAGCAAATTCAATAAATGTATGCAGAACTTGCCTGCTTGACTTCCCCAGAAAAAGAATTTCAAGTCAGGATTCTCTGTCCTGCTGCTAAAAACAGCCTGTTTCCATAGCTGTCACCTCCCCTGCAGTGAGGGAGCCTGAAACATCCCTAATGCTTCCCCACATCGATTTAGCCTCTCCTGGCTGGCTGGCAGGCTGCAGGCAGGAGGCAGGAGTAGCCTGTCTGCTGCAGTTCTGACTCACTTCCTTGGCCCAGCTTCAATCAGATGGGGAATTCCCTGGAGGATGGATGTGTTGGCATCACAGCTCCCTTGGCCATCTTTAAAGGTTAAAGGAGCCCAGAGATAACTGGGAGAGGTCTTCCTGCAGCCATCTCCGTGGAAGCTATGGAAGCCTCTCTAGATGCCAGCACCAAGGGCACCAGAGAAGGATTCTTCTGCCAGCAGACTTGCATAAGCTATTAAAGCTGTTTCAGCCAATTTTTGTCTGTATTTTTGTCCCCAGAGGAAAAAAATTACTTTGAAATCCAAACTAGGCATCAATAAGAATTTTGCCCACCGGACAAAGTGCTCTAAAGTGAAGAAGTGCTCTAAAGGCAACCTGAGGTGGTGGGGAGCAGCAGAGCATCCACTGGGGTCCAGCCAAAATGAGTCCAAGTCCACTGGCATCATTTGTAATCTTGCATATGGCAAGGGTGTGGGGGTGGACTGAGAGAGAACCCCCAAGCCCCAGCAACTGCTTCCTTCTCACCACCCATCAGTGTCCATGGAAATAAAGCCTTTTGGGAATGAAAACTTGCCTTCTATCATCAACAACAAAACGCTGTCCAGACTGGAGCTGTGCAGCAGATCTTAGGCCATTTCTCATCCAGATATGGAAATGAGAGCTGGCAAGTTTGTCTTGACTGCATTATGTTGGTTCTCTGACAGAAAAACAGATTACCTATTTCATTTCCACATTTTCTTAGTAAAACATTTCAAAGTTAAAATCAGAATAAAATAACTGTGGTTATGAAGTTGAATTTGAACACCAATGTACCTAAAAGTGCAGTCATTTTGATTTGTACATAGTGTTTCTTCAGTCCAAAACCCACTGTTTGGAAGTGTTTTGGTTTGGGTTTTGATCCTTTTTTTTTTT
>VZRS01000311.1:608370-726525 GCA_013398055.1 Ifrita kowaldi | reverse complement strand
TTTTTTTTTTTTTTCTGAAAGAATCCTTTCACTTGGACAGATTTTTCCTATTAGCTTTTTGTACTACGGAAACCCTGGAAAGGTTTATTCTGTTGATATCCAAATGAGACTTTTCTCTGAAGTGAAGAATTCGGTAATCTTTTAGGAAAAATCCTAAACCACAGAGCATCAGAGTGTTTTGTGCAATTTTACCTTAGTGGACACTGGTTTAGATAGCTCTAAAGATATCACAGAATATTCCAAGTTGGAAGGCACCTGATCCTAGTCCTGCAGCCACTGGCAGTACCATATAAACTTCCATCTCCATTTACCGCAAAGTCCGGGAAAATGGTGATCAAGGTTTGTTCAGTCGGACCCTCAAAGCCAAAGGCTTCTCCTGGTCACAGTGTTCACATCCTTGGGCCACATTGTGGCAGCTCACTGTGGTCCATATGCACTGTTATTCATGCACTAGGATCAGGGCTTTTATTCTTTGCAAACGATACAAGCTATTCCCAAAGAAAGTTCCTATTCCTAAAGGATATTCCTACTCCTTTGGGGACTGCAGAGGATGCGGTTCCTAAAGGGGGCTTATGAGAAGGCTGGAGAGGGACTTTTAACAGGGGCATGGAGTGATACGACAAAGGGCAATGTCTTTAAACTGAAGGAGGGTAGGTTTAGATTAGACATTAGGGAGAAATTCTTTACTGAAAGGCTTGTGAGGCACAGGTTTCCCAGATAAGCTGTGGGTGCTGTATCCCTGGAAGTATTCAAAGCCAGGTTAGATGGGGCTCTGAGCCATCTGGTCTAGTGGAAGGTGCCCATGTCCATGGCAGAAGAGTTGGAACTGAATGGTCTTTAAGGTCCCTTCCGACCCAAACCATTCTGGGATTCTGGGATTCTAATTCAGGGGACAAATAATCACAGCTGGCCCTGAGCTTGCAGAATTCAAAGACAAAGAGGAGGAACACCTGAAGAAACTATATCAGGCTACAGAGCAAGATGGACTTGCTATGTGAGAGCTCAGACTTCTTCCCTCAGACTTCTTCCCTCAGACTTCCACATTGGGAGTTATAATATCAGAAGACTTATATTTCAAGGTAAGGGATTGTGGTTTATGCTCCATGAGAAAAGGTGCAGAAGTTACAGTCACTCTGTAAAAAGCCCAAAGATTAATTCATACTCATGGATCAACTGGGAATGGATTAATCCAGTTGATGGAAAAAAAGGACCAGGCTAAACTACACGTCACATCCAACCTACACAAAATCCAGACTTGGAATGGTTGAAACCTATTTGTTAAACAGTTCTTTTTACCTTTGCCTCGGCACCATCTATCTCTGATGATTAAAGACAGGAAGATGATGTCTGGAATAGGTAGGTATATGGAGCATCTGTTGATTCCATGGGAATGGAATAGACTGTTGGATACCCGAGGCATTAATAATCCATTGTGAGAACAGCCTAAAAGCAAAAATATACTGATTCATGTAATTTAAGTGAGAAGCAAATTGCTCTGCTCTGGTTCTAGTACTTTGATAGATTTACCTATTTGGTTGCAGATTACAGGGAAGGGAATGGAATAAAAAACAGGGACAGTCCTGCAGGCTCTGAGGTACCATTCATAACAGGGGCCAGAACATATCTGCTGCTTCAGGAAATGCAAATGTTGGGTTAGCACTCTCTGGAGCAGTGAGGAGGAGGATATTGTCACTAAATCCCTGCAGAGATGTGGTAAATCTGTATCCCACAGACGGAAAGAAATGTGCACGCTGCTGGGATAGCAGGACAGCAAGCTTATAGACCTGCAACAGGGAAAAGAGGATGCAAGAAAAGAGTTGGGGAAGTTGTGAAATCAGTCAGAAAGTTTTTCAATGAGAATTTTAGATCCTTTCTGAATTCATCATATGCTTCAAAATAAATGTTGTGGAAATAGGNTAAACCACAGAGCATCAGAGTGTTTTGTGCAATTTTACCTTAGTGGACACTGGTTTAGATAGCTCTAAAGATATCACAGAATATTCCAAGTTGGAAGGCACCTGATCCTAGTCCTGCAGCCACTGGCAGTACCATATAAACTTCCATCTCCATTTACCGCAAAGTCCGGGAAAATGGTGATCAAGGTTTGTTCAGTCGGACCCTCAAAGCCAAAGGCTTCTCCTGGTCACAGTGTTCACATCCTTGGGCCACATTGTGGCAGCTCACTGTGGTCCATATGCACTGTTATTCATGCACTAGGATCAGGGCTTTTATTCTTTGCAAACGATACAAGCTATTCCCAAAGAAAGTTCCTATTCCTAAAGGATATTCCTACTCCTTTGGGGACTGCAGAGGATGCGGTTCCTAAAGGGGGCTTATGAGAAGGCTGGAGAGGGACTTTTAACAGGGGCATGGAGTGATACGACAAAGGGCAATGTCTTTAAACTGAAGGAGGGTAGGTTTAGATTAGACATTAGGGAGAAATTCTTTACTGAAAGGCTTGTGAGGCACAGGTTTCCCAGATAAGCTGTGGGTGCTGTATCCCTGGAAGTATTCAAAGCCAGGTTAGATGGGGCTCTGAGCCATCTGGTCTAGTGGAAGGTGCCCATGTCCATGGCAGAAGAGTTGGAACTGAATGGTCTTTAAGGTCCCTTCCGACCCAAACCGTTCTGGGATTCTGGGATTCTAATTCAGGGGACAAATAATCACAGCTGGCCCTGAGCTTGCAGAATTCAAAGACAAAGAGGAGGAACACCTGAAGAAACTATATCAGGCTACAGAGCAAGATGGACTTGCTATGTGAGAGCTCAGACTTCTTCCCTCAGACTTCTTCCCTCAGACTTCCACATTGGGAGTTATAATATCAGAAGACTTATATTTCAAGGTAAGGGATTGTGGTTTATGCTCCATGAGAAAAGGTGCAGAAGTTACAGTCACTCTGTAAAAAGCCCAAAGATTAATTCATACTCATGGATCAACTGGGAATGGATTAATCCAGTTGATGGAAAAAAAGGACCAGGCTAAACTACACGTCACATCCAACCTACACAAAATCCAGACTTGGAATGGTTGAAACCTATTTGTTAAACAGTTCTTTTTACCTTTGCCTCGGCACCATCTATCTCTGATGATTAAAGACAGGAAGATGATGTCTGGAATAGGTAGGTATATGGAGCATCTGTTGATTCCATGGGAATGGAATAGACTGTTGGATACCCGAGGCATTAATAATCCATTGTGAGAACAGCCTAAAAGCAAAAATATACTGATTCATGTAATTTAAGTGAGAAGCAAATTGCTCTGCTCTGGTTCTAGTACTTTGATAGATTTACCTATTTGGTTGCAGATTACAGGGAAGGGAATGGAATAAAAAACAGGGACAGTCCTGCAGGCTCTGAGGTACCATTCATAACAGGGGCCAGAACATATCTGCTGCTTCAGGAAATGCAAATGTTGGGTTAGCACTCTCTGGAGCAGTGAGGAGGAGGATATTGTCACTAAATCCCTGCAGAGATGTGGTAAATCTGTATCCCACAGACGGAAAGAAATGTGCACGCTGCTGGGATAGCAGGACAGCAAGCTTATAGACCTGCAACAGGGAAAAGAGGATGCAAGAAAAGAGTTGGGGAAGTTGTGAAATCAGTCAGAAAGTTTTTCAATGAGAATTTTAGATCCTTTCTGAATTCATCATATGCTTCAAAATAAATGTTGTGGAAATAGGATGTATTTCTCATCTATTTTTCATCCTTATTTTTGTTGTTGATATCAAGGCAGTGTTGTCTTATTGGCACCATATGCATCCATGCATTCAGGGACAGGGGGAGTTAGGCTTGTTTTTTCCTCTAGTTTGGCAATATTCCATTACACTGACAGATTTTTTTTTTCTAGAGCAACATTTAAGTGAATTGATTTTGAATCTTTGACATTGTAATCGATACATGTAAAAGAAAATATTAACTCAGAGCTGCCAGTTTCTGCTGTGACCATGGTTTTCTTCCTTAGCACCAGATAAGATCAGTAACTATCTAAATGAAAAGTGCTGAGTAAACACATTTTACCTAAAAGCAAAGCTCAACCAAAACAAGCAAGGACAGAAAGATCAGAGATCCTGAGTCTTTTCAATTCTTTGATATCCCAGACAACAGAGCCCTCCCACCTCCTCTGCACTCTGGACTCTCCCCTGAGCACCTGCCCACTCCATTGGTTGATACAGGACTGGTCATGGGTCATGTGAAGCACAAAGAGACTGATCTTCCTCCTCCTGGTTGTAAACAAAACTATGCAAGATGAGTCTGCCCTTCCATCCACAGCAATTTTATTCCCCCTTTTCCTCGAGATGCATCATTACACTGATGCATTGCTTCCCAACACTGACTGCTACACATACCTCTGCAGTTACCAATGGGATGTGAGATTGGAAGGTTTTTCTGGAGGCTGGGCAGAATTAAAGCAGCTTTTGTATCGCCAAGGCTCTTACAGGTTATTATGTGTCACTAATTAGTCAAATAACAGATGTAACTCCTGCAGCATGAAGAGCTGTTGTTGTTTTCTCTTGCTTTTCAATCACTGCCCTGTGAGCTGGCACAAAGTGTGTGAAATATGAGGTTATTGTTTTGTATATTTAGTGTCCCTGTGAAAAGAGATGTTGGGCTCTGTTCTCTAAATTCGAAGGGAATTCAAAAGGAGAGACTGAGGCTGTGTCCATATTAGCAAATTTTATATTGCTAGGCCAAAGTGCTGGAAATCAATCTCCCCTACTGCTGCCTTGCTAGAATAGCTCTGCACCACTCTTTCCTCTTGGCCACCAGTCCCTGGTGGCACTGCATGTGTCCCCCCTGCTGTGGCACTCAGACACACCTGACAGTGTCCTCTGCTGACCTCATGCAAGCTGACCTCAGAGCTGCTGAGTGGACACTGGTGCAGTGTCTGCCACTGGACACATTTCTACTTCTTCTCACAAAGCTGTGCTGTACACTGCACCTTCACAGAGGTTTCCAGCTTTTTCCCTCTTTCCAGGCTGAGTGGCCAGTTCACAGATTTTCTTATGTTTATGCTGTTTGTTAGCTTCTAGTCTTAACTTCCTTGGTGGTCACATGCCCCTGCTCACTTCCCCTCACCCGGTTTTCCAGTGATCTCTGTCCTCCTGGATGTTGTTTCATCAGGACGAATGAACCAGCCTCAGCTGATCTGCCTCCTGTGATAGACTAATCCTCCCAGACACCACTGAGCCTGGAAGCAAAACAATGATATGGATCAAGATCAGCCCCCACTCCTGCTGTGGGGACAAGAGGTTTAATGAATCTTGTGTCCAGAGGGAGAATGATGTTAATAGAGAAATGTAATTCCCTAGCACTGGATCTGAAAGATACCTCTAGTTAGTACAGAATGTCTTACTCTGTGCATTGACATGACTTTAAAATTTTCTTTTGTTTGACATAATTTCAGAGAGATCTTTGAATATTTTCTCAATAAGTAAAAGGACAGGAATTCAACATATCCCTTGGGCTGGACTTCCCAGTCAAGGAAGAAACTGCTGACTACCTTAGCAGCACAAATTCTTTTTAAGTTTTCTTTTTTTAGTAGCTACTCTATTTGTCACATTTTTCTTGAACTTTTTAGGAGTCATTACTACTGAAAACTGGACTTGTAAATAAACTATTGACTTCCTTTCACTGCAGTCCTCAGTTTCTTTGCATTCCATTACTTGTGGGAAATGCTGTCTCTATCTTTACAAATTACAGTTTTGATTCTGACATACAAAATTTTGGATAGTTCCCCAGCTCTCCTCAGCTGAGTATTTGCAGGCACATCCATATCTGCATGTAATCACCCTCAAACATTTGCACCTAGATAATGAATATTTTAGTGTTCTTCATTATAGAAAGACAGAAGTCAAGAGTCACAAACTAAGCAGCTGTTGATTAAGACTGCTCTGTTGAGAGCCCTGAACCTCTCCACAGTTCTCTAAAGAGATATCTAAGAGATAAACTAGGGAACAGCATTTCAGCTTCCTGATGTGTCATGTTGTAGTGCTGGAGAGGTTTTCTAAATAGCTGGGAGCAAGCACTTATAGGAAGGGTCAGAAACCAGGCTGCTGTCATTATTTCAATGGATTGTGCAGGTAAAAGACAGAATTTGGTTAAAAATAACCCAGAGTACGTGCTCCAAACCTCTATTTTCCAATGGAAATGGATATTTGGCATTTGCAAAATCACCAATTGTGTTTAAGGGTGTTATTAGCATCCTAAGTGCTAATCTCACACCAGAAAATTAGGCTGTGCTTAACACTTGGGTGCTAAATCCCAGTTGTCTATATGCTGTTAAATTGTTAGAATGGTCCCTGGCCAAATGCAGTTCCCCCAGACAACTCCTGGACATGGTTCAGAAATTAACATAAGGCAGGAACTATTCCTAATCGGCACTTTGGATGCAGTCACCCTGATTTGAAAGTTAAGATAGTTTAATAGTATAGATGCAGGTCATTCTGTGCCAGTTGGCTTCAACTACTCAAATATCTTCTCTCACCATTTAATTAACTACTGAAGACACAGCCAAGCCCACCAAAGTAATCTCTTTCACTCCTTTGACTTTATTTATAAGAAAAACACTAAATATGAATACATCGAGCGTTGTGCTAGGTTTGTAAACTAATTTACAGGGGTTAAAGGAGGAGTCTGAGTGATGGGAGATACAAAGAAAATAGATCACAATCACAGAGGCAGCCTGCAGCAGAGGAACTTGTCTCCAGACCTCTCACAGCCCAGGTTGGATAAATATGCACTAGTGGACCTACCCAGCCCAGTTTTTCCCTTCGCTGGGGACTCAACTAACTTTTATTTGATTGCCTTGCTAAAGGTTTTTTCTTATTTTGCAATATTTTAGTCTTTCTGCTAAGGCTTTGTTTTGTTTATTTAGGAATTTTGAGTGTAAAAACAACCTTTTTCAAATCAGTGTTTTCACTTGTATGCACTGAAGCAAGTCAGATGGGCAGGGAGACTCTTTTCACAATTTTCTGCTCTTTACCTCCCTGAATACACCAGACACAATAACGGCTTTGTATATATTGGTCCATCCCTAATATTTAACCTTAGTTTGTGGAAGGGGCACTCAGGGATTCTAACTGCCCTATAATTTTTTGTTGATTATGGTAAAGTAATTCAAGGCACTTCACACCCACCAGTAACCAGTCCATGAGAAGGAGAAAGCACAGATCAAGCTGTTGACATCAAGAGAGATATGCACAGCCTGAGGTGTTTTCTTCAGCTTCCTAAACCGTGTCTAGCAATCCAGACATATTAAATGCCTATTTAAACTAAAATAATTTAATATCGTAGCGCTTTGCCAACTCTTCTTCATTTCCATTGCTCCAAATTATGCAATTTTCCCTGAATAATTGCTGGTACAAGCATAATCTATTAATTCCAGCCCAGCTGCCCACTGGATACCACCAAGGATCATTTGCTCATGAAGAATACGTGCCTCTGCTCATTTGCAGACATATAAATGCATGACGTTCTGCTCTGCTCCCAAAGGGGAAAAGCAGTGCAGCATCTTCCATCAGAATTGCCACTCTTTTGCCTCCTGTTACTGCTAATTTGGCTGGAAGAGCTGCATCTGCTGAGGTTTAAAGGCTTGAGGAAATGCAGCCATTCTGTTGTCAGTGGAGTTAATAAGCCAAACAACTCAGATGGTTGAATCCTGCACTCCTTCCTGTCGCCCTGAGTTTTGCAGTTCTTCGATGTTTTCATTTGCTGTAACAGTTTCTCACGCATTTTCTGTAAACTTAGCCATGTTTTGTTAACTGTCCCTTATTGTTTTCATTCCATTCTCCTAGGCGGAGACGTTTGATGGATTTTCCCTTTGACCAGTGTGATTGAGGGGTGGTAATTTCTCCCTCCAATCCACGGTGATTTCTAAGAACATATATAATAAAGCGCGGGGTCTCTGACCCTCTCCTGCTTCCTTGCTTCTCTCCTGACAAGGTGTCTGCGTGGTTCTTTCGTGTCCTAGTGCGACACCTTCCCCAACTGAAATCAGTGGGAAGGAAGCCAAAGGAGCCTGTGGAAGTTTGATAATGCGCAGCTAGCAGTCAGTCTGCCTGCATGTGTGCAGACACCAAGAAACAAATATTGATTAATCTCTGGTCTTATTGAGGAAGTTTAGTGCTGGCCAATGAGGCAGAGATAGGATGGGGTTGAGCAGGTTGAAAAGAAAGTTCTGTACACCTTTGCAGTGCTGTTTCTGCTCCTCAGACAGAAAAAGGTCCAGAGACAGAAAATCCTGTTCAACAGACAAGAAAACACTTGATGAAATCACACCAGAGTGATTCAAGGGGACTAAACAGTCAAGCAGGACAGTTCTTATGATACTTGAATGTCCAATTTCATCATTTTTAGAATAAAAACTTATCATTTTACCTTGTTGGAACCCTTTTTCATTTTTTATACACTAAGCAAAAATAGAGTGACCTATTTTGACTGAACTGAAACTAGTCTTTCATACCTCAGAACTTCACTGAAATATTTAAAAGGGAAGACAAACTTCAGAAAAGATCTAAAAAACCCATGATTTCCCTTTGTTCCATTCATCCCATGAATACATCCTGTAGAGAGAGAACAGGTGACATCCTCATCTGTAAACCAGGGGAACAGGCACATGTTCCCTAAGGAAATAATTAGGGACAGCTCGATGCAGTCAGACTGGGGAAGGGATCGTTCACCTTGTGCTCAGCACTGGTGAGGCCACATCTGAAATCCTGGGTTCAGTTTGGGTCTCCTGATGACAAGAAAGACACTGAGGGGCTGGAGCATGTCCAGAGAAGGGAACAGCACTGGGGAAGGGTCTGGAGCACAAGTCTGATGAGGAGCAGCTGAGGGAGCTGGCGGGGCTCAGCCTGGAGAAAAGGAGGCTCAGGGGGCTCCTCTGGCTCTCCACAACTCCCTGACAGGAGGGTGCAGCCAGGTGAGGATCAGTCTCTTTTCCCAGGTAACAAATGATAGGACCAGATGAAATGGCCTCAGGTTGCACCAGGAGAGGTTTAGATTGGATATCACAAAAAATTTCTTCACAGAAAGGGATTGTCAAGCACTGTAAAAACTGCCCAGTGGTGGAGTCACCATCCCTGGAGGGATTTAGAAGATGTGGAGATGTGGCACTTGGGGATGTGATTTAGGGGTGGAATGGCAGCGCTGGGTTAATGGTTGGACTCAAAGATCATAAAGGTCTTTTCCAACCTAAACGATTCTCTCATTCTCAGGTCCTATGAAATTAGCAAAGGAAATGCCAGGTGGTCATAAGTAAATCTTTGTCTCCATGGAGCAGGTCCTCACGAGATGAAAGGAGATCTATTTGATTCACAGAGGAATTCAGATTATCCCCTTAAACATACACATGTGGCTATCAGGAATGCTGAAAATCAGGAATGCTGAAAATCACAGAGTCCAGAAGTTCTCCTGGCTAACCCATGTAAAACACCGGCCAGCTACTCCAAACCACAAACAGCTGGAGTTCAGAAGACAATGCAGAAGGAATCAAACACCTGTTTTCCTTCTCGTATCCCTCCTCTCCCACTGCATAATGGAACGTTCTGCCTGGAAGCATTTTTTTCAAGACTTTTTAAAACTTTACTTTGGGTCAGAAAATGGAAATTTCCTGAGAAATGAAATTTCCAGGTGTCTGACCATCTGCAGTGATGGTATGTTCCAGGACATTGTGCAACTTGAGACCTTCTCATCACTGCTCTGTGTTTTACCGCTCTGGCACAAACCCATGTGCATGATGTGACACAGACCAGTGGAGCCACAGTGCAGCACAAACCTGCTTTTCTCCAAAATACAACCTACAGTCGTCACCACCTCAACACTTTGACTGACGACCTGATACCACCAGAGTCAAACAGAAGTTTCTCCCATTCATCTGAATTAAACTGAGATTATTTTCCTGGTTTGCAATGGAAAATGCATCAGCATTCTTGATCTTGGCAATCTGTAGCACTACCATCTTCCAAAGAGTCAATCAAGTACCATTTTGAAACGGACATTTTCCCTTCTGGACTCTCCTTCCTGGCATTTGTGAGCAGATGCTGCAGGGAGTTCTCTAATGCTCTTCCCAGGCAAGAACAGAAGCCTTTGGCCTTGGCATAAGCACAGGAGAACACTCCCATGCCTGCCCAATATATTTTGCAAACCCCCAGCCATCTGGGCAGAGAAAACACTCCTTAGGAAAGGAATGCATCCCCCCACGTGAGTGAGCTCTAAAAAGGAGCTGGATATTGAATGCTAAACGATAAAAATATGCACGAGCACCTTCTCCACTTGAAAAGAAGACAACTGTAGTCTGCAGCAATGCTTTCCCCCTCCATCCCTCCGAATTTGTCAGGCTGTTTCTCTAGCTCTGTCCAGCATGCACAGCAAATCCTCCTTCGTTCCCCTGCAGTGCCTCTGTGCCTTGTACAAAGGCACTGTTCCTGTAACTTCTGTTCTCTGAAGGATGGAACTAGAGCTGTGGTCCATCACTACAGCAAGAGCAGAGCTGACCAATCTAATGACCAGGTACGTTCCTTCCCCATCTATTCCACAGCCTCGTAACTTGTGGTAACTGCAAGCAGAGTCAAGGCAGACCTAAATGACAGCAAGAATTATTTAGGTTCTGAGTTAAAAGAGTCTTTTATGCTGAAGGCGTTTCATCTCCTCAAGATCATGGCTTGAGCTAAGCTCCCTCTGCTCGTGGCAAGTCTACATCAACATCTTAGGTGGGATAGTGGTAACTCACACTTGTCCAGTAATTCATGCCAACGCTGCTTTGAAATCCCTCAAGAGAACCATAGAGATGAGACTTATTAAGGAATGGAAGAATTTAGGAATTTCCCCTCTCCCAGAACTGAGTTGGGCATGGAAGCACTATTTTCATGCCCTCTCTCACAATTTGCAGAGCAGGCACATGACCAAGAGCTTCATTTCAGTGAGACCCACTCGTGTCTCACCTCAGTTTGAATGTATTTTCATATGCTGAAACACATCCCAGCTCCTGCATTCACCCTGCACATGAGGCAGAGGAGTGACCCCAAGAGAAGAACCTCAGAATCATAGAAGAGTTTGGGTTGGAAGGGACCTCAAAACTCTTCTTGTTCCAACCCCCTGCCATGGGCAGGGATACTTTCCACTAGACCAGGTGTCTCAAAGCCCCATCCAGCCTGGTCTGGAACACTTCCAGGGAAGGAACATGATTCCAAGTTCTCCAAGTTAGAAGCCCAAAGCTGATGCCTCCAGCACATCTCCTGCTCAAGATCAGCTCATGTAGCTACACTGCAGACCCATCTTTTCCCCCTTCTGATTTCCTTCACCTTAAACCCTTTGCATATGAGCTTTTTCTCCTAAACAGTGGTTCACACAGAATTGTTTTCATTAATAAAAAAGGCCCCTGTGTGACTAATTCCTCTGTTAGATGGAACAGGGTAGGTGTAATAATGACTACAATTGGGTACTCTGTGGCTGCAGGGCAAGAAAAATATTAGAGAAATAAATTATTAGTACTTCAAACTTTATTTGGAATAAGTCTTCGAAAGTGCTTTTTGAAGCAATAATAACAGTTATAATTAATGAATGCACTGCCAAGTATTGACCAAAAGATTCTTACAAGTTCACCTTTCATTTCCTCAGTGCCTGACTACTCAATTTGTTTTCTTATTAAAATCCAAGGGCTTTATGGAAATGTCTTTGAAAACAATCCTCAGGATACAACTACTCCTTGTAGAAAAAAATCATCAAGAATCAACTTTTATGTACCATTTTCCTGTCAATACCTATTGTTTTAGAAGGGTTGCATGGTATTTTAAAAGTCAGAATAAAAGTACTGTCATATTTGCCTGTCAGATAAATTACGTATTTGAAGACATTTGTATAGACAATGGAATGCCTCTGGGATCTGCAAAAGATCTGATTTGGGAAACTCTATATGTACGAGAGTAAAATTACTTAGAAAATTAGTAGAATGAGAGTCAATCAAGAGAAGACGAGGATAACGTGTAATTTTAATTGCTGAATAACAGACAAACTTTGTTGTCCAAAGGATAAGCCCAAACAACAATGAAATACAGAGAGGAAAAAAAACCAGATTTGTTAATCAGAATTCTCAGGCTAAACTTAAATCATAATTCTCCTGACATATTTTGCCGTTTGGTGTTTCCACTGATAGTATTTTATGCAAGCAAGCCAGAATATTTAAATCACTCACATGTCACACAAAAGGATGCTGGGTGGGTCCTTCCCAATACTTTCACAAATAATTCCAGAAGGGACATTTAGTGTCCTCCATCAGGGCTCCCATGGCACTATGTGCTTGGGTGAGCCATCAGTCTCAAGGAGTGAAATCTTGAGCTTGAGTTTAACAGATTTAAATCACTGTTGTTTGAGCCAAAATCGCTCTTTGTAAATGAAGACTGACATGTTCCAGGTGGAACAGGGAGACAAATACCTGCCTTCAGTACAAATGTGGGACAGGCAGCTGTGAGAAATGGGACATGAGGACTTCTTGCTTCCATGCAGAGCAAGGCCAGAGAACAGTTGTAAATTGTGGAAATGTGGTGATGGATGCAATTAAATATACCAGCAAGGCTGTCTTACCTGCTGACGTGTCAATACCCAGAATTATTTGCATCGAGTTTTTCCCTGCAGGTGGAATCTGTTCAGCAAGGGGAAATTTCATAAAATTGAAAGTTTTCCCTTTCTTTGTAGCAAAGGACACGCATCGTACAGGTATTTTCAACACGTAAATCCTCTGCTATAGCAATATATACATTATCAACATCCTTTGCTGTAGGTCCCTGGCATTTCCAGAGCCTTCATATGGGGTTGTGCACTTCTGCTCTCAGACTGAATACACAAAAATCAATTTCTGGTCTTTTAGCCATTGGTTTGCTAGCAACCTCCTGACACTTTGCAATTCGTGTTCCGTGGCATAGATCCTTAGACCCAGCTGTCCATAACCCAGTTTGCCTGCAATTATGAAACAAACAGATTTCAATCTCCCTTTCCATTCCTATATGCTCTAATGCCATGAGAAGTTAGCTCGTCATATATTTATATGCCAGATTGTCAAACAATGGCTATTTCCCATTTTTGCCTCTGTGTCAGATATATTGGACCAAAAGGTTTCCCTTGCTAATGAGGATACAAAAAGCAGGGCTTGGCACGTGGGCTTTGCTTCCATGTGCAGCTGCCAGATGGGCTAGAGCAGAGGATGTCTAAGCATGTGACTGCAGCAGCAAGCAAGGCAAATACACAGCCTCCCTAAAAATAGAAACACTCTCTGCAGGGAGGTATTACCCTTTCTCTACAAATCAGAGAGCTGTAGAAACGTTTAGGTTGAAACAGACCTCTAAGATCATCGAGTCCAACCGTTAACCCAGCACTGCCAAGTCCACCACTAAACCATGTCTCTAAAAAAATGTATCTGGGCTTCTGGAAAAGGGCAAACTGTGGCAGAGGTAAGTTTTGCGATGGCCAGAGTGGCAGGAGGATCTGATTCCGTGAAGTGTACAACTTCTATGTCCAAGCTTTTGTTTTACATTGCTTCCACTGTGATTTGAGCTAAGGGGAACTGTGTGTGAGTGCAGATGATGGAAGTTCTCAGGAAAACACCGGGTTCCTGCAAACTTCTTCCCAACGCAGTGGAACAGACAGCCCAAGTTGGCTCTGAGGGTGAATGTCGTACAGAAACCCTCCCAAAGTATGAGTCTTTCATCCATAGGAGTCACTGCTACTTGTGTACACCCATTCCAACATACAATGCTCCCAGTTCTGGTTTGCTTGCAATATCCTCTGAACTAAGGCGTGAGAGGCCTTCAGCCCCATTCCTTCCTCAAAATGGTGTCTTCATCAGGTTTGAGCAGGTGTTCACATTTTAACTCCTGAGATAGGTTTGAAACAGGGCTTTCCTATCCTAACAGGATTCCCTAGGACTTTAATATCATTCACTAACTTGCAGATTAAATGTAGGGCCAGATTCCCTTACTTCTTTGAGCAACTATCTAAATGATCTTCCAGCCCCACCGAAATGCATATATATATATTCTTTTTTTTATTTGTTCAACCTTCCAAAAGGTACCAAATGAATGTGCTGGCAACTAAAAAGCCAATCGAGACTCAGCTCTGACTTTTTTTCCTATTGTATGTATTTTCTTTGTCCTTTAATGCCCAACTACAAAGTGAGTGATGATAGATGATTTTTCAATTTGAATCATGATCACTGTTAGATGTTAAAGGACAAAGGAAATAAATCATCTGAAAAGACATCAGGAGGTGGTGGTGTTTTCATCATTCAAAGCCCTTTCCAAGTTGTTGGCAAATAAAAGTCTTCTTTGACAATGTTCTTTATTTTAACATGTTCTTTCTTGTTCTTAGCATGTTTTAACATGTTCTTTCATATTCTTTATCTGTCCTTGAGGAGGAAGTGCATTTGATTGCTTTGAATTTTTGTTATCAGCCTGGTGATTTTTCAGGGCAAAAAAGGTCAAAACCTTGCATAACATTGAAAAGAAAGCTCTCAATAAGAAAGAAAGAGTGTAGGTGAAGAGTAGTTTTATACCCTTTGGAACTTCTGTAAGAGGGGAAAAAGTCCCTTGTCAAATCATGTTTTCCTTGCAAACTCAAGGGAAAAAAAAATCAAACTCTCCTCCAGTCAAGCAAGGCTTTGAAGTTTTTGCCCCAGTGTAAATGCCAGCAAGCCATGCAGGTCCATGCCATTTCCACTTGTGATCGTCTGTTGGAAAGCTGAAGGTGCTGGATGCAGTGGAGTTTTGGATAACTCAGGCACCTTCTCTGGGGCTCTACCTCCAAATCAGTGAAGGGCAGCATTGATGTTTATGTCCTTCAGCCATTATATACCTTGGTAAGGAATAAGGTTTTGACTGCTGAAAACTGTGCATTTACAGGCTGTTCTCTTGCTCATCTAGCGAGCATTGCCATTGTCAGAACCATCTTTGGTTCATATTTAGTGTCCAGCACTGCAAAGCATTTCATCTGAGTTTCATTACAGAAGCTGAAAAAAACCCCATTTTTCACTTTAACACAGACTTCACTCACCCTCCTGAAGTACCTTTAGAACTGAGTTCAGCACAAATTCTCCAGTTTTAGATCTGTATGATCCGAAGGTCTGGGTAACTCTAAATGTTTATACTCTCCACGTCTCAAGGATCATGAGCATGTAAAGTCAGTTGTGGTGTTACTGAGGAAAATATTCCTCCCTGTGCCACATGCAGTGATCCACATTTACTAGAGCATTAAAATAAGAGTCCTTGCCATTCTCTTTAGTGCAGATGGTGGATTCCTTACACCAGTACTGGTCCCACTGGAGTCCCTGTAGGATTGATATCTGGAAATGCATCTCCCTGGGACCTGGGTATTCTGACAAAATGACAGACTGGGTCCTCCACCAAGGCACAGGAAGGTGAAGATATTTAGAACTTTGCAGGGATATTTTTATCTTCTAAGGACTGTAGAGAAGCCTGTGGGTTACACTGAGGTTCTAGAGAAAAAAAAAAAACCCATGTAATAACTGTTGCTAATAAATTAGCACATAAATATAAATAATGCCTTACACCAGCTTATTTCCAGGAATTGTGGAATCGGCTTGCTGCCCTATTGCTTGGGTTTTGCAAATACTTATTGATACCTTACCTGATTTGACAGTTAAAGGTATCACAGCATAAATCCCTAGCAAGAAAGTGAAATCTGTGAAGAGAGTTTTGGTCATTAACTTTTACTGGCAAACCCATTTGATATAATTATCATATGTTGCAGGTAATGGACAGAGACGGAGTTTACCACTGCAGTTTTTTTCGCCCATCACCACACATAAATCCTTAAGCTGAAACACAAACCAAAGTCCTACTCTGTGCCACAGTGGTGTCCTGGTCTGGTACAGAAAAATGTAGGCTGTTGTAGCTGGAGAACCACGCTGCTGGTAACTGGCTATGATGGATTCTGCTAGAAATAACATCCAAGTCTTTTCCTCTAGATTTTTAAAATATAGTCAGGGAAGAGAGGTTTCCTTCTGAACTCACACACTGGGGTGGGCCATCCAGGTCACTAAATCAGCACAGGCCCTTATTTAACACTCCTGAGGATCTGGAGTTAGAGGATATTTGTAAGAAGATGCAATTGAACTGTAGCTCTACTATTCACATTTATTTAGTTGCTGAAACACTAGAGATTTCTATCATCTCTATATCATAAGCATCACAAAGCAACCAATTTGAGCAGTGTTATTGATGGTGAGTACAACGCAATACTCACTCTTTCATCTGTTACAGAATAGGCAGGTTTTGTAACAAGATGTTCCTTTTTTTGTATCTTCTTTTCCTTCCAGCATATTGCATGTGTCTCATCAATGCATCACCTCTCCATCTCATTAACTATCCGTGTTCAGAAGACCTCATTTTTTCCCTTGCCTCTGTTCATTAATTTCCTTCATCCTCTTTCCCACTGTTTCTCTCTGCCTGTAATTTTTTATGTCTCTAGAGTCATATTAGGGGATGGCTGGGGGGAGAATGTTTGTGGTACAGATGATACAGTACACAAAATCCTATTTTTCTCATTTGAATAGAAGCCTGCAGCAAATCTGGCCTAATTTGTCAGCAGTCTATGTGTAACCATGTTTTAGAGGGACATAGAAAAGATTTGGGACCAACCTGTTTAAAACCTAATTAGAGGGACGTGGAGCTAGGTGCAGGTTAATGACTAAAGTCAAGCATGAAAAATATATGTCTGTGATGCTTAAGCTGCAACATTAATAAAGGCGGAGAAAAGGGAAGCCTGAGATAGCAGTCAGGTGAGACTGCGCTTTTTGAACTTCAAGTTTATAGCTCAATGGCTTCCATGTAAATTTTCCAGGGAAGGAAGGTCTTCGAAACGGCTCCTCCCTTCCTAGATGTTCTAATAGCAAAAAAGTAAAACAGCTCTTCAGGCAGAGAAAATTGAAAATAGTTGTTGAACAGAAAAATACTAAGATTTCATGTATACAAATGTAATGTAATACAAATCAGAACCTTACCACAGATATTAAAGGAGCAGTGGCAAATTCTACAAGCCAGAGTTAGAGGTCTCAAACAGAAACCAAAATGTTATCAATCCAGTTTTGGAAAGACAGTGCTGTCCATCTCTCTGAAGTGAAAAAGGGTTACAGTTAAACAAAGAGCCCTAGCAAAAAAGAAAAAAAAAAAAAAAAGGCTTGCACCTTGGTCCTTAGTCTGCACAAGCTGCAGAGAAGCTGTAGAAGTGAATAAATCAGGAGTTCACTGCACAGTGATCATTACACCTGAGGACAGCATCACCTGTGCTAGGATGATTTGGGTTTAAGCTTGTTGAGTGTTTTTTCGGAAGGAATAATGCAATTATAAGTGGCAATTTGCCATTAGCCACATTAAAACTTTAGTACATTAATAAGGTCCCAGGTTTGACCATCTGGATAACATTAGTAAGATGATTCAATCCAGTTGCTCTCCATACATAACCTTTTATTTTTTTTTAATTAGTGTTTTCTCTGTGGCCAGACTAAAGGTACCGTAGTGGCCTGACCCCAAAAGAAAACCTTCACTTTCTTTAGCTCTTTTTGATCACCTTTCCCTGAACAATTCCTCTGTCTATTATACCTTTTTTTATGATACAGAATAAAAAAGTAGGATTCAAGGTTGAGATGCAGCACTGACTTATATGGAGCAATGAAAATGACCCCAAGTATTCCTATACCTTTATTACTAAATATTCATTTTGCCATGTCCCTGGACATTGCTGACCTTCAGCAGCAGTTCTGTGCAATCTCCCACTGTGGTTTTTTTAATATTTTTTTCTCCTTCCCAAAGCATTCTGAGCTGATATTAATGTAGCCAGACATTAATGTGAAGTGTCTCCCTGCAGTGTTTCCTAGTCATCATTTCTGCAGTTGAGGTGGCACTCATTGATTCATAGGTGTGCGATATCAAAGCACGCAGCAGACACAAGTAGCACGCGTTTTAGAGATGGGTTACACACATCAGAAGCAAATGTCAGCAGTGACACCCCTTGTGACACAGGATTGTCACCTCTGCCACAAGGAGTGACTTCTGTGCTGTGTTACAAGCCAGGCCTGGCAAGGAAGGCTGGGATGTGCTGCCTCAATGGTGGCATTTTGAAATAGACAGGCAATGGTGCTGCAGGTACCTGAGATCAGGTGAGGGGGCAGGCTGCACTCAGAAGTGGTGCTGGTGGATTTCAGTAATGTTGGAAATTATTTCAGTAAGGTATGGAAATTATTTTCCATTTCCCGTGCTCCTGTCGGGATCACTCATGCTGTGGAAGGGAAGAAAATGTTCCCATGGAGCCCTTCACCAGAGACACTCAGGTGCTTCTCCACTGGGAGGAGCGAGGGCAGAATGATTTACTGTTCTCTGCCTCTCTCTCTCTGCCTGAGGCAGGGCACACAGACACATCACAAGAGGTAGGAAAGGTTATTTATGTGTTTACCACTTCCCTGGTATCCTAAAATGTCCCCTCCTCCTGGCAAGTCATCTGTTACTTCTCAGCATCTCTGTTAGGATGGGGTGTGACTCCAAAACCATCACAAGAAATTCTATCCTTCAGTGCCATGTGAAAAGAAACAGTTGAATTGGAAGGATTTTAGAAAATATTGAACTTGCTGCTTGAATATCCTCAATATCCTGTGGCCGGCTTTCCAATAAATGGGATGTCATGCATGGCTCCTCAGAAGCTTGGGTAGATACAAGTGAACAAGTTCTCCTTTTACTTCTCCTCTTTTCAAAAAGCTTCACACTTCGTCTTCTTTTGCTCTCCACACAGACAGACACAAACAGACCCTTTCCCAGTGTTCCTCTAATTTTTTTCCAAGCATTCTTAGTTATAAGAACAGAAATCCAAAAGTTAAAAAAAAAGCCTCTACTTAAATAACCCCACTAAAAACCTGTCTGAAAGGAAAACACTTAAAAATGAGGTGAGTGGTACATCCAGACAGTCATAGGACTATTTTGAGCTCCCCTTCTTGGATTAGTTTTTTGGTGGGTTTTTGGGGGTTTTTTTTGAGCTCTAGTTCAAAGATGACAGCACAGTAGCTCTTCTGAGAAGAAGTGAAGTAAGTGGATGACTTTGATAAATGAAACTATTCTTCCCTGTGATTAGCCTATAAGTAAAAAGAAAGATAAATATGACTAAACTCTTCCACAGCAAAAAATAAAACAAACAGAAAGGGACAAACTCCGAGCAGACAGTACCTCTGACTGCTGTTTAATGGTGACTGAAGAGAAAAACAGAAATAACCTGCAAAGAGGGCTTACAACAGGGTGTGTTTTGTGGGTAGTAGTGATCAGTCCCTGTGCCATCCTTGGAAGTGTTCAAAGCCAGGCTGGATGAGGCTTGGAGCAAACTGAGATAGTGGAAGTTGTCCCTGGCCCTGGCAAGGGGGTTGGAATGAGGTGATCTTTAAGGTCCCTTCCAACCCAAAACATTCTGTGGTTCTCTGACCACGATTACCAGGGAATGCAATTACCTAAGAAACTGCTACTTTTATAACCTCACAAAATGAGAAGTACTCACCTCAGAAAACGCAGCAATCCCTACAGACCATTGTTTCTTTGGAATTATTGAGACAAAAGGTGGCAGTGCTGCCTTTGAGTCTCTTGCTACTCAAGCTGTGTTATCTACCCTGACAATCTTAAAATTTTTGCTGTATTTGACATTTATTATAAACCTTCAGCTCCAAGAATGGTGACAGCATGGAGATATCAAACCACCTCTCTATTTCATGTGTTTCCCACATGCCTGGCAGAAGCTATTTTATAAGAAACAAACATTGTGTATTCCTTGGACTGAAAACATTCAGAAGTTTAAAAATTCTTAGGAGACCTTTTCTTCTGTAAAGAAAATCATAATTTGTAATACTGTTTCATGACTTCGAAATGGTCTCTTTTGTGATTTTTATTATCAATACTAGGAACAGCTGCAGGGTTTAATTCTCAGTCTCAAGATAGGCCAAAATAAACCTTCTGAGAAGAGAAAACAAGTTGTTTCACTTGCTCAGCTCAATAAAAACAATGTCATCAGCTTCACTGTTAATTTCTAGCAGAGACATCCATCTGTGAACCATATGAGAAACAGTCAGGGGACAAAAAAAGACATAGATCTTTCTAATCTGGATCCCCAGACACAATCTCAGTTACTGTGCTGGGTTGCTAACACTTACACAGTAAATAATAGTTCAAATTTATCCCAGGTGTAATTCAGTAGAGTTAGTACAGGAATGAATTGCTCTGTTTGGATGTGATTACCCCTATTTATTATAAACACTTTTGATAACTTGTTATAAATCTGGAGTATTTCTAGTTTCCATGCCAGCAGTACTGGTGATATCCTCCACACAACTGCAGCAGAGGTGGCAGTTTGGCTGACAGAGAAAGATATTTGGGCACAGATGCACTTTGCTGCTGTGTGAGGCAAGATAAAGACTGCATTTGGAAAAAGAGATCATTTTAGAACAAGGAGCTTCATAGTTTGAAGTATTTGTATAGCATGCAGTTTTTGGGAGGCCTCCAGAAGTCTCCAGATATGCTGAACTATTCTGGTTTTTTTTTCAGATAAATAAGCAAACAGAAGGTCTGGAGTGGAAAACAGGTCTTGATGTATGGATGGGGTGTATGCATTCCTCCTCCTTTCACCCTGCAAAGCTGGAAAACTCACACAGCGACTGCCACCACGAAGCATTCAATCCTGTCACATATTGTCATGCCCTCCGCTGAAGCCCCTCCAGGAAAGGACCCACTCCTGTGCCTAGTGCAGGACAAGGGATCCTTCAGTGTCCAAGAGGTATCTCTTTTCCCAGTTTCCTATCTTCACATACAGAACCTAAAAGAGCAAAGAGACTGACGACACAGCCAGGGTCAGCTTGAATAAAAGTGTAGAAGAAGCCTGGAAATGTGTAATGAGGGAAGAGACATCTTGCATTGAAAAGAGCAGCACCTGGGTTGGTACTGCCAGAAGTACCCAGTGTCATCACCACCCTGCCCAGGCTGGGATAAGTGACAAGTATCCTCCCCTAGAAGACCATGGAGACACAGCACCTGCCCAGCAAGGGACAGCCAGGGGTGGTGACCAGAGCCCCCCAGGTGCTGTGTGTGACCTCACAGGGCATATCAGCCCAGCAGGTACATCTGGAGCACCCACTTAACACCCCTGGTGTTTCCCGAACTGTATTATTGAGGTTGATCCGTTGAATTAAATGACATTGAACCTAAATGTACTGTTCAGCAATTATCAGCTAATGGCTGTTCAGTGTATTTCCTTGAACATGATTTGGGTTTAAAGTACATGAATCGACTCATTGCAAAAAACAGGAGCATTACTTTTTCATTCCACCAGTAAAACACACCACCATATTTAACGGTGACTGAGACCCCCAGCTCCACTAATGATTTGTTAGGCCTCACAGGGGACGTAAAATACAGTGTAATAGCACTGCAGTGTAATAGCACCATCCTTACCCCTTGGGATCTAACAAAACCATACTGCAACAATTCCAGTTTAAAACTTGTAGCTCATTTATCCATTTACTAAAGTGCCTCAAAACCAAGTTAACCACTGTGTGGACCTGAAGAAAACACAGACCTAATATGGCAAGCCATTGCATTGCAGCCATTATGCTTTCTTCCTTTTCAACAGTAACATCTTGGATCAAATTAAATCCAATGCTCAACCCAGCTACTGCAAGTGGAACCTTGCCAGCTTCCTCTTCGCCCCCTTAAGCACAGCAGTTTTGCAAACGGATATGGCAAAAAACAAATCCCTTGAGTCTTGTTTCTTTTGCCTGGTAATTGATGAGTAATATTGGGGTACACGTATGCATCACCCTGATGGAGGCTGAGCACAAACATTTGCTGTGTTCATTTGTAGGTAATGGGTTTCCTTTCTGAGATACTCAAAAGCTGTATCCTCTTGAAGGATGTGAACATGAGACACAGGGTGAAAACCATGTAATCTTTACAGCAGAAACAGGTGACAGCCTGGTTAGAGACTGACTTCCCATCTAACCACTCCTCTAGGAAGACCTACATGTGTTTTGATAATTTATTTAATTGAACTATACTGTAAAAGAAACGGTTTAAAATCAGGACATGTTTTTCTGGGTATTGATTTTTATGCTTTTTCATGTTGTCTTTTGCAGCAGCCAGTGTTGCTAAAAGCTCTACCTCATCTAAAATACACAAAGTGAAGAAAATTTACCCTTTTTCAGTGCTTTGTCAGTCAGTGTGTTCCTCAACCAGACTTCAAATTATTTTGTATAGTTGTCTGTGGACTTTTTCCCCCTAGAAGTATGTAACTGCTTTTGGATATTCGTTGTTATAGTGCAGTAGTCTGTATCTTCGGACTGAAATACCACCAAGCAATGATACTTGCCATAGAGGGGATAATTCTCATACAGCCAACCCAGTCCAAACATTTGTAAGTATCTGCTCAAGTCTGAAATATCTCTGGATCCAGTGTTTAACAAAGATTTAATTTTACAGCGCTCCCATACTGGTCTATTTTCTTAAGTGACAGAGGAAGGGTCTTAGGCCCGGAGGATGAGGTCAGTCCCTACTCCAGCTATAACTATAGATACTCACGTGCATCTACAGCTTTTTGGATGCTTGCCACCAGAATTTAAGAAAAGAACTGTGAAAGTCACCTTCCCTCAAGCACATGTTTTAGCAGATGTTGCATCACCGGTTACTGATTCAACAGAAAATAGGACGTCTCAGGAACAAAGCAGATTCAAGAGCACCATGAAGACACTAAGACACCTGATGGAAACATGGTTATCATTCATCCTCCCTCCACTAGAGCAGAGGATAGCAGAGGTGTGCCCCTCCAGAGCTGGAGCCAGGATGTGAGGGAAGGAATGCCTACCATGAAAAGATACACCACACAGAGAAAAGCCACAACCATCTTTCTTCCCTTGGCAAGTGGAGACACACCGTTAACTACACAAGGACACGAAGAACTAAGAGACTGCAGTGTCCCGAACAGCAAAATTTGCATCCTAAGTCACCTGCTGAAGACTGGGCATTTTTAGGCTTATGTGTGATAAATAGGCTGAGATCCTTTAGCTTGTAGACAGGCTGCCTGCTAGCCCATCCCTTGAGCAAAGGGAGGGGGAAATGGTGTGTTCACAATGCCAGGACTTAAGGCCTGTTTCCTGCTCTCATCAGTGGGAAGAACGAGGTAATTTCACCAGTAATTCAGAGCAGAAGACTCCTGAGGGCAGGAGATCCTCACATCTTGAGAACGTTGAATGGCTCTCCTACTGATTGTGCCTGTTCCTTTTGAGCACATAGTGAACCTGGACTAACAGCTGGTTCGGTTCCTTTGCCCATATGTTGTCATCTACAAAGTAAATATCAGTATTTGTTCTAATTGTCCAGGCTTTAAACTCAGTGGAGGCTCACTTTGAACTCAATGGATAGTGTAACCATCCTGAGTCCTTCTGTTTCACTCTGCCAAAGACAGCTAAAATAGATGAGATTACCCATTGCTTTCCATCTTGCCTAAACAATGTCTGAGATGACTTTTTCAGATGTAGACATCCACACTGCAGGCATACAAAACCAGAAGGATGGAATCCCATTCCTGAAAACGATGAGCTGAATCTCATCAATATGAGTCTGTGTTCAGTGAATTCACTATTCTGCCTGTGGCAGTAGTAAATTGGTAAAATGCAAAGAAAGACCCAATTCAGCTGGGCTAACTGTGATCGTTGCTGACTTTAGACGCCTTTCCAATTAATGAGCCATTCACGGGAAGCTCTGACTTGTCATCTAACATACTTATGAATTTTAAATATCCCAAATAGATCCCAGTGAAGACGATATGTTTTGCGAAATATCCATTTCAATTAACCCTTGTTTGCACAGGATCACACAGTTATCCATATCCCCTCATTCATTGTTTTAAACAGTGGCCTGGTTTAAATCCTAATGAAGATGGTGAAGAAAATCCATTGAATTTTATAGGTTTCACCTCTTGGCCAAGTAGAATATTGTAGTATGATTATCAGGGTAGAAACTTCCTAGTACTGATCATGTGAAAAATGCTATTCCAGTAATCACCAATGGCTCCAAAAATATCTAATTTTCTTAGGCAACTGTGAAGGATGATAAACTGACCATGGCATTTTTCTTCATGAAAATAGTGTCAAGCTCCAAGTACAGTGGCTCTATTGCTAAAAATATGCAATGCCTGCAAGTGTTGGATCCAATCAGTAATGCTACATACAAAAGGAGATCTCCTATAACCCCAGAGATACCTTTTCCATGCTGGGAAACCTGAAATTTGCTCTCTCCTCTTACTGTGTATAGTCATAATTTTAACCCCAACTCTGATGTTTTTAACATCTCTTTGTTTTCACAAGTTATTGGGACATGGACCAGTCCCAGGCCATCAATTGCCGATTTACAAAGGTGATATTTCCTCTTCATGTCTCTCTGTGAAACTTCCTGTCAACACCTTTACCCAACCTATGTCCCTTGACACAGCAACATACTCTCCATATATCAACCCCAAGTGATTGGTAAGATGTGATGCTGTCCATGAACTTGCTGACAGTGCACTGCCCCATCAATCCAGGTTATTAATAAAGACATTAATCAGTTTTTACCCCAGCAATTTACCTTCAGGGTTGCCACTAAAAACAGCTGCCATTTGTACCACTGAACATCATTCTCCAAGCCCAGTGTTTCAGAAAATTTTTCACAATTTATTATCCAATTCTGCCCTCTTTTTCTTCTACAGTTGACCATAAGTTTACCACGGGAGATTATGCTGAGGGCCTTGCTAAATTGAAGGTAAACAACATCCATGCTCTTCCCTTGTCTGCTCATCACAGAAGGTAATCTGTTATTAAGCAGCATGCTCGATTTCAAATATTTTGGTTAGTTGGATTTTTTTTTTGAGGCAAAACAGTGGGAATAGATGTCATAGAAATCTAATCACCTAAATATCCCTTTGACATCAATCATAAAAAACCATTAAAATGTCAATGAAAGCACAAGCAGCATTTTCTCCAGCCTGTCGACAACACTGAATTTATCAAATGTATACAACCATGGTAAGAAGACTTTTAGTCTCTGCCTTAGAGCTGAAAGGGACACCATGACTAGCATGATTTTCTAGTATATCAAATCCTGTGTTTCCAGCTTGAAATGATGAGCAGGTGGTCCAAAAAAAAAATCAGGAACTTGGGTTGAGGGGCTTAGTTAGTTCAGTGAACCATGGAGGGTTTGTGAGGTTTGCTTTTTATTTTCTTTTCAGTACTGCTGCTAAATGAAGAGATCTTTATTGGGATGCTGAGCCCTCAATATTAAATACTGGCTCTCTGTAAGCTGAGAGAAAACAAAGGCATTTCTGGTCCTGCACCCCTGCAATGTTCTGAAATTAGGTCCCCTGTGAAGCATAAACTTCTTTTTCATTTGCCATTGTTTGTACTAGTAAATTAACAACACTAGGGCACAGGTACAGGAATTTAGCATCCATGATGGTAAAAAGACAAAAAAGCCTTTCTCTGGTTTTGGCCCCGACCAGCTAGTGGCTTCCCAAATGGATGGTTCCCCAGCATGGTTTGGGAATCAGTTCAGACCAGAGACCTTCCCCATGAAGCTCTGGAGGGAAAGGAAAGGCCTGGCACAGCCTGCCTGTGCCAGCAGGCCCCGAGGCTCCACAGCAGCTCCCAGCACTGGATGGTTTGCTGATAGTGATGAAAGTGTAAATGTTTTCCCAACCAAGTCAGAAGCAAATGCAGCATTTCTTCCATGTTGTAACTCAAATGTCTCCCCTCTTCCCTATGCAAGGATGTGTAGGATTCCTCCACTGTCATTGAGAAGCTGGCATACTTTCCCCAGCATCTGGGTTTCTCAGTGCCTGACCTTAATGTTTCCTCTCCTTGTCAGACAGGCTGCTGCTGCCTTTGAAGGAATTCAGTACTAATAGCACTGTCTGGCAGGGAGTGACAGGCTCAGAGGATCAAAGACAAGAACATAAATCTAACAGCCTCCAGCTCAGAAACCATCTCCCCCCTCCCTACTGATAAGGATGCAAGATTGAGGAGAGGTGGGACAGTTTATTTGGAGCAGAAAACTGTATGAGGAATGGAGAGAGGTAACCACTTACTAACGAACTTTTGAAAGCAGGGCATTTCCCTAGACATTAATATGCACAGATCTCTTTCTAAGTCCCTCTGAACCCTCTTAAGGTGATTAGTTTTGCTGTATTTTCTCACCCCAGGGCAGGGAAATCCTATTGCTGTGACACTTGGCAGGCTAAAGAAGGTCACCTTCTCCCTTTCCCACGGGGACATTCCAGCCAGGCTCTGACAGCTTGCCTGTTCCTGGTTTCTCTTAGGGATAATATCTCTCTTGGGCATGATTAATGCAATGTCAGAGCACTCTGGATTCCTAAACCAAAGGATTTGCAAAACTTACAGACACCTCCAGGTGCTGCAGGGCCAAGGTAGATTTCTTGCTTGCTCTCTGCTTTGTACCAACACCCACTGCCCTTTGCACTGCCTTCCTCACTGGGAGCTGGACAGCCCTTGTTCAGGGAACCACATGCGTCACAAGATCCCCCACAAAGCTCCTCTGTTGTTCTCTGTGTCATAGAACCATAGAATTATTTGGGCTGGAAAAGTCCTTTAAGAGCATCATGTCCAACTGTTAACCCAGCACAGCCAAGTCCACCTTTAAACAACGTCCTTCAGAGCCTCATCTACACATCTTCTAAATATTCCCAGGGATGGTGACCCCACCACTTCCCTGGGAAACCTGTCCCAGTGCTTGACCACAGTGAAGGAATTGTTCCTGATATCCAATCTAAACTTCCTCTGGTGCAGCCTGAGGCCATTTCCTCTCAACCTGGAGATGTCCTTCAGTCTCTTCTTCCTGTTTTCTGCTCTCCAGTCCTGCTAGGATACTCTTTGGGGAGCACGACATCCGTATCAGTGTTAATTAATATGTTGGAATCTGTTAGATCAGTGCTTCAAGGGCAGGAGAATTTTGAAAAGATACTTGCACATAGCAAGGGACCTGAGAAGTTTACTGGAACCCTACACTGTTTTCATTTCTTCACCCCAGGTGGCTCTACTTAAACTAATTTTTTTAGTTATAATGTTAATTATGTTGGAAATCCTTGTTCAAACAGACAGTGATCCCAAATGGACTCCTTACCTGGACTAGTATAAAATAAAGCATGAAAGTCTTTCCTACATTCAGAGACCTCTTTTTCCCAAAGGGGATGGTCCCTGTTAATAACTATAACACCATTGACTTTGGCTGCTTCAGGAACTGGGTCCATGCCATTTTATAGTCAGTGGAACTGACTGAAGGAGAGTTTTGGGTTGTACAAGGTGATTTTAACCAAAGAGAAAGTAAATTTTGATCTCAGCTTCCACCTAATCACTGACTTCCTGTCATAGGGGAAGGAGGAAGACCAGACTACATAAGTAGTGCCAAGCTCAAGTGAACCAGCTGAGGAACAGGCTGTGTCAGGAAATGCCTGGCTGGAAAGCTCCACAGTGTAGATGATGTTTGCATACCACTAAAATACATATAAGTGATTTTTCTTGATATTATCGAAAAAGTGCTGATTTGAAGCCCATAGCAGATGAATGTGAACAGTCATGACAGTCAGCAGCACCATCTTGCAGACCTACAGGAAGACTGGGTCAGGACTGGAAAAATAGGATTTTTGATCTTGCCCTAGAAGTGCAATTGACTGAGTTTCTTTCTAAGTGAAAAAGCAATTACCACTTTCTCCCTGTCACCAAAGCTGCTCCTGCCTCTCTGCCTCCTATCTCCTATAATTAGAGCAGACACCCATAAAGTCTGATATTGACACTGAACACTGCTGAGGGAAAAAGAACAAGTATGAATGGGTGGCTTGGAGTTTTACAGCACCTTCTGTTGCAGCCTCCTAAAACTGTCACAAAAATATAGATCACTTGTTTTACAGGTAAATGACTACAAGATAAAGAGATGGTCTTATTTCACTAATATCTTTGGACATGACAGCTGGATTGAAAGAATTGAGGGTTATTAAATGGAAAGAAGTAAGTGAAAATATCAATAGTAGTTACTGCAGAGGATCATTTGCTGCACTTTCCTTAAGAGGAAGAAAAATTGGGGTTTGTTTGATGGTACACAGAAATAACATATACATCAAAGTTTTACCCTACTAAGTTATAAACCTTCTTGTTGAAAATGTTCTGTACAGATATAGAAAGAAAGCCTTTCCTTTGGCTGATAAATTTCCATCAAGAAGTGCAGCTACTAAAATAAAACCACTCAAACCTCCCCCCAACCAGTTGTATGAATATAAATTGCTTTTAAATGCAGATGAATCAGAATGAATGAAGTTGAAATCCACATATATGTGCTGAGCCACTGGTTTGTATTTTCTGTTGCCTTTGGTCTGAATTTCAAGTTTTAGGAGAGCTTCCTTTATATTCATTGTTCGTTGCAGTCCAGTCACAGTGGGGTTATATGGGTGTCTTCTGCTCTTCCTCAGTCACTGCTTCCATCATGTGTCTGAATAGTAAATTGAGAATATTTAGCATGCTTGTTTTGTGTATCTGTTTAATTGCACCAGACTGAGCAGCCGATCACTTTGCAAAAAGACCAAAATTAACACATTTTCTCTTATTCTTCTTTGGGCCAATACCAAGTCTTGGATGTTTATGTATTTTTTCATTTTAATTATGGGGGAGGGGAAATCAAATTTCTGTGTTTGGCATTGAAAGACTTGAGGTTAATTTTATGGTTTATGTGATTTTTTTTTCAAGGATCGTGTCTATTAAAAAACAGATTTTAGAATTCTAGTGAAAAACAACCAATTTTAGGGTCTCTGTGGCCTCTCAAAAACAACAATTTGAGTACCAGAATGCCATGATCCATGCTGCTGTCCAGCCAAGATGGAAATCTCACTGCATCTGTCATTTTCAGGCTCTCTCTGTAATCACTACACAGCAGTAGTAACAGAAAAGGCCCTTAACTATAAAATCTTGCACACAGAGGTAATAATAATAGAAATTTCCTTATTATAAATTTTTGTGCATTACATGAGTTAGGCAGTTTAGTTTTTACTGGTAAGAAAAACCCAAACCAAACAAGCAAATAAATAAATACACAAATTGAAAAATAAGCAGATCATGTGTTGGAATAAGAACCAGGAAACAACATTCAGATTTGGGTTGTTGTGTTCGAGGATGGAAAAGGGGAAGAACTGGCTCCAAAGAGGTTAGAGATGAAAGGAGATGGGGATATGAACAACATGATCTGGTCCATGGCAGGGAGGTTGGAACTAGATGACCTTTAAGGGCCCTTCCAACCCAAACCACTCTCTGATTCCATGATTCTACATCCCTGATAGTTCCAGACAGAGCTCTTCTGAAATGAGGGGTGTTCCCCAAAGATCTGAAGTCACTACAGGTGATGTCTGAGTTAAGCCAGGATGGCTGAAGGGAATAAACAAGTTGTATCTTACTCCTCTGAGGAAACCCTCCAATACATTCCTTGTGTATTAAGCTTCCAGTTTAAGATCTGCCTCTGTTCCCCCTTTTTCCAGCACAACAGTTACAAGCATTCAGAAGCATTTCCTGCATATTGAAACTTTTTTTTTAGATGTTTATTTCAGTTTTTTATGATAATTTGCCTACAAATGACCGGTTGGGTCACCTTCCATCCGAAATGCCATTTGTCCTAGGTCTTTCTATTTCCACGCCTGCACAGTTCAGTGACATTTTGTTCCATCTGTCCATCTGGTTACCACACCTGCCTTCCCTTCCTCCAGGTACAGAAGCTGATGACTATGAAAAATAAAAGTTTAGACTGAAAAACAATGCAGTCCTGTTCTTCCCTCACACATGCTATTTTTAAAGGTAAGCGTCAATGAAGTTCCAACTCACTTTTTATTTCAGCAGTAATGGTCCCCTGAAGATTTGCAGGGAGTGAAAGTCAAGAGCAAGATATAGGGAAGCAAATCTATTGTTTGACCAATCTGAAGCATTACAGCCTGCAAAAAAATTGGATCAGTTCTTTCATTTTTAGATCACAATGCCTGTTATATTACAGGCTGTTCCAAAATATCTTTGTACAGTACAGATTTTACTGATAGTTAAGGAAGTCCAAGATTTTTTCAGCATAAAACAGGCATTCCATTTTGACTGAAAAAGAAGACAAAAGTGTAGCAAATCTATGTCATAAGTTACTTTGTCATTTAATATAAAGAGGAAAGGCATAGCTCCCAAACTACACTGCAAGAGGACTCAAAATATATATTCCTTACAGGCGATAAGCAAATGAAATTTTTGAGCATCTGAGAGAAGGAGAGAACAGGGAGAGAAAAATTCATTTAATTTGTGTTTTTCCTTAGCAGCATCTCACAGTAAATTATTTTATTGGTCCATGGCCTCATGACTGATGGTACTTTACTTTCCCAAACTTTACTGAGTAGAGGTGAACAGATGTGACTCCCCCAGTGTCAGTAGTTTGCCTGAGCAACCCTGAAGTAAGGAAAAACATCAACATGCACAGAGGAAATGGTAATAAATATCTCACACTCAAAGGGATCCGTGACACGTGGCCATCCCCTTGTTATTCAGCTTTTTACTTACTGACAGTATTTTTCACACAAGTTGAAACAGTTCAGGAAAAAAAAATGCCTGCAGGAGATTTCTGCAATTCCAGTGGAGTTCAGCAAACTGGTCAATGACTGACCACTCTCTCTGCAGTGAATCACGGATCTGATACAAAATCTCAGACCAGGAAGGAGCAACATCAAATAATTCAAGTAGTTCTCACTTGCACAGGAGCAGTTGGGATGGCTGCAGAGATGTTTCATCACTTTGGATAAGCCTTACAAAACCTGGATAGAAAAAAAAGGAAATTATTAAACCTGATCTTACTACAGAATGATTTTGAACTTGCCTGTGAGTAAAAGCTTGCTTCAAGTTTCCCTCAATAAATGAGCCTGAAGTTCAGGAGATGTGGATTCCTCTGACCTCATTTGGGTACCAAAAGTCCGGCTGTGTAGATGGAGGATTTAGATCCTGCTGCTCTTGATGAAAACAAAGGAGCAGAGGGTAATTTCTCTTGCCCTGAAATACATGTTTACAAGATTGATTGCTCTCTGACGCTCAGCAAGCCAATCTTTCTGCAGGATCTCCAGTGAGATGTTGCACCTGCATGAGCAGCTGGTGCCAAGGGATGTCAGACAGGATTTCCCTCTGGAAGCCTTCAAAGGCAGCTCATGCAAGACACTGGTGACTCAATAAATGGAGATATTTACTTCCAGCAGAACTCTTTCACCAGTACTCCAAAATCTAGGTTTAGCCTGACAGCCTCAGTTCCCTGAAGAATTTCTGGCCAATTTCAGTCCTGCTCTTCAGGAATCAAGCGGGGAACCCAATATAAAGCAATTGACAAGACCTATGTTCCTTTTGTAATTGGAAGAGAAGGATTCTTTCATAGCAACACACAGGAGGGAACACCAAACTGGTGGAAACATCTACAAATTCTCTGTGACAAAGTTTTTTTGAAATGAAATTTATCTTTGGAGACTCATACACAAGACAGTACTTCCCAAGTATTTACTCTAGGACAGGGCACATCACAGGAAGCAGGTCAGGAGCGTTTCTGACAACGTCTCACATCTAGAGTGGGAACACAGAAAAACCTAAACCTGCTTGCGGCAGATATGGGGCTGATAAACTAAAGGAACCACCTTGGCACTTTCTGCAGTCGGTTTACAGAGAGGGCTGGAGCCCTGATTCCACAGTGAGGGGCTGCAGCTCCCAAAGCTGCCTGTAAGTGGTGCATTGTTTGAGGGGGAAAGAAAGAAATGGACAGGCAAGAAAGAAACACTGCCATGTTATCAAGTCAGCTCTGGTGATTTGGGGGTCCCTCTGCTCAGCACCCTGGGACCCACACCTACATCTGCCCTGTGTGCAGCCAGGTGACACTCTGCAAGTCTGAGCAGTGAAATGAGCATTTGCTGCTCTTGCAAGAGGCAGCTTGTCCCTGGAGACAAATCCTGCTCACACATAAGTCAACCATAGAGTTTACCCACACCGCCCTGGGAACACAATCATGCCTTTTCTGTTAGGTACTTAATGCTCCCCCAATTGGTGCTCATGAAAGATGAAAGTATGCTCCACCAAGAAAGCACTTCACCAAGAGTGAAAAACAGCACCAAGGGAAAGAAAAAAAATTGTTAAATTGAGTAGCCCATTGTCCCAAAGCTGTAAAATTCATCTACAAGGTCATATTCGGCAATCGTTTTGCAATTACTGCAAGCTCTTAGGAGACAAATCTTTGTCCTTAGCTTTTGTCATCCCAAAGGAGTCACAGAAGCTTAGAAATATAAACTGGGAAAGACCTCAATAGGTGATCTAATACCTCACCCAGAGTCTTTGTTATTCAAACAAATAAAGAATAATTTCTCTACAGTTACTCTTCTGCAACTACAGTTAAAAAAAAAGAAAAAAAAAAAGCCTTTTACCAGCATGGCAGTAACTCAAAAATCAAAGGTTGTGCTGTTCTCTGAGCTCCTCTAAGATTTACAGCAAAATACATCCCTATCTTCATTTTGCACCATGAAGTACAGAGAAATTGTTATAACGCATTGCAGTAAATCTGAGAGAGCCTTTCCATAAACCAGGTGAGAACTTTCCCTGCTGTACCAGGGCTGTGTTTAGGTGTCGAGCTGGTGGGGGTCCAGTGCAGACAATATCAGTGAGTTCTACTTCTGCACTGTTCACACTCAGAAAAAGGCAGAATAATAGATTGAAGTCACAGAATCATAGAATGAAGTCACAGAATCATAGAATCATAAAGACTGGAAAAGTTCTCTGAGATCATCCAGTCCAACCTTTGACCGAATACCACCAAGGCTGCTAAACCATACCACGAGGTGACATGTTCACTCAGTTTTAATACTTCCAGGGATGGGGACCTCACCACTTCCCCAGAAAGGCTGTTCCAATGCTTAAACACTCTTTCAGTGAAGAAATAATTCCTAATATCCAACCTAGACCTCCCCTGGCACAACTTGAGGCCATAACCATCATAGCCTAGACTTTCACTCTGGACAGGAGATGGTGCAGCACTTCTCTAACAGCAACCAAGGAGTGTATGTATTATCACATTAGTTCTTATGTGAAAGCCAAAATTCGTCAGAAATATTCTTCTTCATGCTGGGTCCCTCATCATGCTGCCAGATTTGACTTCTAGTGGGGCAGACAGCAGCCACTGAGATTGGCTCAGCTGGTCAGAGCATGGTACTGATAACACCAAGGCCATGGGGTTTATCCCTGCACAGGCCACTCACTTAAGAGTTGATGATCTATCTGAGTCCCTTCCAAATCAGAATATTCTATATGAAAATGAGAATGTAAGGTTTTGTCTGTGCCACAGGTCTATACATCCCTCCAGCTCTAGACAGACAGTGAAGAGCACACAGTTTCTACAGTGAAGAGCACACAGTTTCTACAGCAAGTAGCCCAGAGCTACACAAAAGCTGCATCAAAGCCCACTGGATGGGTTTTTTCGTTATGGGGTGGGGGCTTTTTTTTGGTGTTGTTTTTTTTTTTTTAACAAGTTTAATGAAATCATCACTTTCATGGCTGAATGATGCCTTCCTCCTTTTGCCAGGTCACCTCTGAGGGAGACATTGCAGTCAGGTTTTATCTGATACCATCAGAGCAGATGAGCCAGTGTACTGTATATACAGTAAAGGAAAGCTGCAAATAAAAATGTCTGACCTTGGGACAAAGTGGCTGAGATCCACAGTGGAGGGTGAAATTGCACTGACAGTGAAGGTCCATTGCATGATAAGCTAAATGTGACAGCAGACTAACAGAAAAATTAATTAGCAGCAGCTGAACCCTGATATGTGATCCAGTTTCAGGAAAAAGAATGAAAGTGTTTTCTTTAAGCAGCTTTCAACATCATCAGCTTCCTTGACACTTTGGGATCTTTTCTGTAAAGTGAGACACCAGATGCAGGGGATGGTAGCGTGCCTCCAGTTCTCTGTCAGTTTTGATTCAAACCACTGCACGATACACCCCAAAGCCCCATATTTTATAAGCACTAGAAAATATGCATTTGCTGGTGGAAAGGTCATTTTTAATAGCAATATGATAAATATGAACAGGAGCTGTGCTGGAAAATTATCCACAGAGGGCTTCCATAGTGCAAGGCTTCATTTATCAGTGAAGCTCCTGCTTCACTGTACAGCCCAGCCCACCAAAGTGCACCTCAGATCATCAAACCAAGATGAGTAAATATCAGACATGGTTCACCTAAGAACTTTTAAAACTCATTAATTGTTTCTCACCAAAAAGGAAAACAGATTTCAGAAGCGCAAGACCTATAACTGAAACCCAGTTCTTTACACAGTTCACACTTAATTATGGCCAAAGATCAGATCTTACATTTTTTGCCAAGGAGAAATCAGAAAACTCAAGGAGCAATAAGAGTTATCAAGAAATATAAGCCCAGTATAACTGAGTGTTTCGTGTCATTCTTGGAACTGGAAATTTTTTGAATGCTGCCACTGAACCTAAAATATAGTAGCATGTCTTGCCTGTTTGCTATTTCGTTGCACAAACTGAATTTCAGTCATAAGGAAAGATTCCAGACCTTTAGCTCTAGAAGCTGAAATATCCTACAGATCTAGAGGTGAAGTAAACCTGGGGAAAATAAATGTGATTGTGAAAGATTCATTTATGGCTGATAAAGCCTTTATTTGCTGCAGTTTCCGTAACAGAAGTATAATTTTCTAAGCTCTTACTTATTTGCTAAAAGACTTGTAGCAGTTCTATCATTCTTATATGAACAGTGCTATCCAATTCTAAGACAATAAAACACTTATTAAAAGAAATGCTTTGTAAAATAAATGTATAAAACAACTGAAATAAAATGGCAAATAACAAGAGGGTGTTGTTGATTTGTTGCTGGAAAATTTTTTCTTGTATCCTGTGGAAGTCTGGGACTGCGTAATATCAGAGCCAACCAGGGAAGGAAAACTATTGATTCTTCACTATTTGGATTAATTTTGCAGCAGACAAAAGGGAGGCTTTTTGTAGGGTCTCATGAAGAAAAGGAGAGATTTGCACTTGCAGAAATACCAGTTCAATGATCCTGGCACCAAATATTCACAGACTCACACGCCTTGCAACACTACCTGGTCAGAAGTGGGGAGTTCAGGTGACTTTTCCTTTGACATTGAAAGGTCCCATGAAAGCTATTAGCTTTGTTTTTTAATTCTTATATGAAGTTACATCTCATTTCAGAGAAATCTTTCCAAGTGAGCTTTTTGCCAAGCTGAGAACATTTCTGCACATACTTACTAAATATCGATAGCAATTTCAATAACAAAATTCTTGATAAAAAATAAATAGATAAATCCTATCCAGCTCTGTATGCTGTAATCAACAGCTTAATTTCCCAGAGGATTGCTGTGCAGTGGTGTTTCCATCTCTACAGTACTTAACAGCACCAAGACAGACTCAAAATTCACCTCAGTGCTGAGAGGGTGCTGTCCCCCTCTCCCAGTCTGTAAAAAACAGCCAGAGCAGCCTTCACTGCTCATTTGCCTCCAGCCCTTGCAGTTTCCACAGCTGAAATGTTACACCAGATGCAGACACAGGCATCTGAATCATGGCATCCCCGTTTGCCTCTGCAGCTGACAGCTCAGCAGGTTTCTCCTGTGCTGTTTCTTGCCTTTTCAGGCACAGTGATTGTGTTCAGTGCTGCCTGTGAGCAGGATTGGGCTGGTTCACCCTGTGTGGGGTGGGTTTGTCTTTTAATGAGATCCCTTCCAAAACCACTGCTGGAAGAGGCTGGAGTGAACTGGTTGGGGTTTTTAGCCTGAAGAGGATGACCTGCTCTGGTGTGTGTCATCCCTGTCCATGGCACAGGGTTGGACGTAGATGATCTTTAAGGTCCCTTCTAACCCAAACCATCCTTTGATTCAATGACAAAGGGCTATTGGTGCTTTCTTCCACCACAGAAAGGGTGCCCAGCTCTTCTCATAACCAAACAGTTCAAGGGAAAAATGCAGCAGACGTAAGTTGCAGCAGGGGAATTTCTGGCTTTAAAGGAGGAAAATAAATTCTAAGTGATTAAGCACTAGGACAATTTCCCAGAGAGATCGTGAAAAGTTGGCCTTTGGAGACATTCAAAACTTGAAAGCAAGTAAATCCTTGAGCAAGCTAAATTCAAAGTTAGGCCAGCTCTGAGCAGAGGGTTGAACTGGAGACCTTCAAAGCTCCCTTCCAGAGCAAGATACTCAGAGAATCTATTCCTTATTTTCTTCTGTTTCCCAGAATTTAGTGACAACCCTGAATAGTTGCCCTGATCAGGGAGAGGTGCATTTAGCTTTCATCCAAGGTCATAAAGAAGTAAACACTCCTAGGATGCTGCTTGCATCCTGCAGCTTCAAACAGAGAAGACCTTTATGCTCACATAACCCACATCCCATCACCTCTATGCTGTGAAGGACAGCACAGGCCAAAACAGCAAGATCCCAATACAATTTCCATCCTCATGTGGCACTTTTTTAAGGAGATGAAATATAAGCATATTACTCTTAACTTACACCAACACTGCAATCCATACTGGTGAGGTTGTCCAAGGAAAGTGTAACATATTTTAATATATTTTATTATTTCACTGGTACACCCTCCCAGAAATTAACCACTTACAACTGAGACTAATTCCTAAGTCAAAGAATTTTTATTTCATTTTCTCAATAGAATAATTTTTGATTCCCTGTCTGGACTTTTTTTTTTTCTTTAGCTAATGGACATTTTACTACCTACAGCATCTTGTGTTAAGTCATCCAGTGAAAGACTGCAAATAAATAAAACATAAAATAACACATCACATCACAGAAATAGGTCTTGATTTTGTCGAGCACTGCAGAGAAAGAATTCCCTTCCACAGCAAGCACAACAGCTCCATCAATACTTAAAAGCACTTAGACTTTTGATCAACTCACACATTTTTTTAAAGGTCAGTTAAAAAAAAAGAAAAAAAGCCAATTAATTTCACTTCACCCAGAAGAAAGTGAAATATAACCCATGGAAATTAACACTGTAATATAACTGCTCCAGTTTTCTAACCCCTATGGCACAGCTGTGTCTGTCTGAAAAATGTCAGGGTGGTCCAAAAACCCCAGGCAGGAAGAGTGCTCAGCTTGTGTTGATCCACATGACTGCACAGTAGGTTTCATAACACAGGCTGAAAATCTTGAACACAACCCAGAAAAAAAGTAGATCTGGAAGCCACAGAACAAGTAGCATTGACCATTTTTTAATCCCAGCCCACACTTTCTGCTACTTTCTGCTGATTTTTCTATTATTATTTTTAATTACTGTCTTTTTCTTTATTCCCAGCTCGGGTTTTCAGGTCAGTTTTAAGGGACATTGATGGCACATAGCTCTCATGAGGCCTTGAGCTGTGCACACACACCACTTCAGCAGCACGTTGGAGGGCTGAGGGGGAAGCCCCGAGCAGAAGAATGGTGGTTAACATCATTTTGTAATTAATGTCATTCCTTGAAAGGTGAGTGCCTCAGAAAATCTGGCTCTGGGAGGCATCCAGGCAGTAAATGGGATGCTACTGATGGCAAAAAGCATTTTTAACCTATTCTTTCTATCAATCCTGTGTTTGATCATGCAGGAGATCCTCTTGCTCCTCTCAGGGCACCGGCCAGGTGCTCTTCCCTGGAGGTCCACATGTGGATCCTTGAAACAGGAAAAAATGGTTGTCCTAAAACATCTTTTGCGCTATCTCACTCCTCAAACTCCTCACTTCCAGTTTCATCGTTACCTCCATGAGTTTATGCAACTACTGCCAGCATCTGCTGCACCTCAAATCCTGTGTCCAGTTCTGGGCCCCTCATGACAAAAAAGACATTGAGGGGCAGGAGAGAGTCCAGAGGGGGGATGGAGCTGGGGAAGGGTCTGGAGCACAAGTCTGATGAGGAGCAGCTGAGGGAGCTGGGGGAAGCCTTGAGAAAAGGAGGCTCAAGGGGGTACTTCTGGCTCTGCACAACCCCCTGACAGGAGGGAGCAGCCAGGTAGGTTGGTCTGTTGTCTCAGGTAACAAGTGACAAGATGAAATGGACTCAAGTCTCACCAGAGGAGGTTTAGATCAGATAATAGGGAAAAATTTCTTCACTGAAAGGGTTGTCAAGCAATGGAACAAACTGCCCAGGGAAGTGGTGGAATCACCACCTCTGGAAACGTCCCAAAAAAAGATGAACGTGGCACTTGAGGTCATGCTTCAGTGGTGAACACGGTGTTGGGTTAACAGTTGCACTCCGTGATCTCAGAGGTCTTTTCCAAGCTAAAAGATTCTGTGATTCTGTGATCTCTGCCTCGCTCTGCTCTGCCAACACGTTTGTCTGACTGTCAGTTCTGTGGATGCCATTCCCAGCTCAGGACCATCACCTGGCACAGCCTGACCTGGCGCAGCCAGCCTGCTCGGACTGGCCTTGCTGGCTTGCAGACACGGCTGTCAAGTGCACTTTGATGGTTGCCAAAGCCCCCATCACCTTGATACACATATTACTGCTATTGAAGGCAAATAATGCTGGCTACCACCCTGGCCAGAAGCTTCCATGGATTAACCCAGGCATAATAATTCACGAGTCAGTTGTTGCTGTTGGTCCAGCACATCTTTTCTCCCACATCAGCAATAGCCATTACTGATTTTGGCTCAGATTTCATTCTGAATACTATGAAATATTTGTGAGACTTGCTTCTTATTGGAACTCAGCTGCTGTTATAGTATCTTCTGAAATTTTATTTACTTTGTAAGTTTTCTATTTTCTATTCTATTCCAAGGATTTAATCTCATTTCTGATGGATTTCCTTTCTTATCAGTGTGTAGTTCTGATTGATTTGCCAAGTTAGACATTGAAAGCCATCAAAACTGAGGACTCTTTAAGATAAAATAGTGAGATCATATTGATCAGAAATATTCAAAGCCAGAAAAGGCTGAACTGTTAAAAAATTGAGTGTAACAAAACTGTCAAGTAAAAATATGTTTCTACCAAATTGAAATTAATTACAAAGCTGCAGATTCTCTTTGGAAACTGCCAGTCATTTTCACTATGTGAACAGCACACAGGCACTTTCCAAAAAATAAGCATTTTTTCCTTCACAGTTCTGTTAGTCAGAAATGGATTTCATACATTGCTCAGGTGCAATTTGATAAATGTGCTATTGCAGCAGTAAGCTGCTGAAGCAGTAGAAGCAGTGAGGCATAATGGCCAATATTCTACATTTATTTACACCTCATATTTTTCAAAGGATTTTTGGCTAAACACAGACATTTGCAAAGCATTATCATACAATTAATCCTGCTGAAATCAACAGAACATATTTTTCTCCAAATAAAGCAAGGATGGTGAAGCAACAAAACCCTGCAGAAAGAGGAAATTATTATTCCAGTTTGATGGGTGTTTTGAAAATGCGGAACAAATATATGAAAAATATCACTCTGGAATTGAGCACGTGCTTGTGTTTTTCCATGTATATGGGTCATTTAATCCATCCTACATTGTTATTACTGGATTAGTAAAACAGCAAAGTGCCCAAACAGGATCCTTCAGGGAACTTGGGAACCTGAGATTAAGTGTGGGTTGCGGGACACGTGAGTGGAGTAATAATGAAGAGGAATTATCTCCTGCAATTGAAAGCTGTAAAGTATGAATGAGCCTGGATGGAATAAGTGTGAATGGTGCTTTTTTATCTTGCTAGAATCACCCTCTTTTCTAACCATGAGGTAGAATAGCTCTACTGAGGCAAACATGCACACAGGAAATGGGGTATTTCAAGCACAGCTCTTATCTGTGCACAAGAATGATTGATAATTGATGAATTTCATTTTTAATTAGAATGAAAAAATGCTGATGCTTTTGAAGACACTGGCAGCAGGGCAAGGCCAGAGGCATCCCTCTTCATTAAGTGGAGGATTTCCTCCTGGAAGCAGGAATTGATGAAGGCAAAGACATCATTAAAGACCTGAGGCTGGAAGCATCACAGAGTTCAGTCGTAAAGCTCCAGCTTCAAGGACTGTTGAGTCTCCCAGCACCTCACAGGAACAGCCCCCGTGTTTGCCCGGAGGCTGCAAAGCATGCAGGGGGCTGAAAGAGAGAGATTTGTGCACTTGCTTAGGCTTCTGGCAAAAAGAGAGTGGTCCAGGAGCCCTTCATGCAGGAGGCTAATACACGATGGCGGTCTCATTCTCTGTTTGCAGTGGCCGACCTTGGGTGTCTGTGAAGGGCAGCCACAACTGTCCCCCAGGGTAAATGGTGTCCTAAAAGCCACAGGCACAGGTACACCCTTGCAAGGCTGTCATCTGTGCCAGTAAACCTCATCTTCGTGCCTGCTTTTGTTCTCAAATCATTTTATTTCAAGTATATGTGATGTTTGTGGCACTGACCGTCACCTGTTTGCTCCTGCCAGCCAGCACAGGTCTCTCCCTGCCACCGAGGCTTCTACTGATTTCACTCTACTATTCTCAGCTTTCTCTCCTGCTGCCATGGAGTAGTTGCTCTGTTATATGAACATATGTAAAACCTTGGTTTCTAATGAAAGTCACTGGAGGTTTAGGGTCTGATATCTTTATGCACCAACTTTCTTAAGGAAGAAGTACGCTCACTACTCAATATCTCCCTGTAGTAATTATTTGAGAGCCAAAATTAACGAGGTTCTACAGTCTCAGGGTGTCATCTCTTCTGACTGTTAGGAGCAACAGTGCTTTTGGGGCTGAGAGAGTTGTTTGACAAAGAGTGGCCTCACCTATGTTGTCTGGTTTAGAAGAAAAAAACCCAAAATTCACAAAAGCTGTAGTTATGTGGCAGAACTCATTGGCTCTTCTGCAAACCCAGACCCACCAGGCACCCAAACTTGGTGCTTTGGGTAGAATTTAAGTAACCAGAGCTGTACAGAAAAAGTGCTTCTGCATTCTCCCAGGAAAACACCTGAGCCATTCTGACCATTGCTAATAAGAGAACTGAAGAACTACTACCAAGAGTTTTCATTGCTTGATATCTTTAGGGACAGTGTTGATCATAACACTTGAATATGATTCTTGATTCATTATATAAGACTATTATTTCTTCACTCACTGAGATTCACAAGAATTAAGGCCCTCAGCTCAGGTTCATAGGGCTGTAACCAAGAATGATGTGGGGAAAAGAGAGGAGTGGGTGCAAAACTGCACTGCCCCTAAACACCCCTGGCATAAATGGGCCAGAAGAGATTTTGCATAGTCCTGCCTCTGTTAGTCTCAGTGGCTACCAGAAGCAGATGTGCAGGATGGGGATGTCAAACTTCTGTGAGTGAGCTGTCCTAGTGTTACTCCACCCTCTTGGAGAAATCTCTCTTTGAAATCCCTCCATCATCAATGGAGAGAGACACAACAATCCTCACTTTGAAGATCTGAGACATAGAGAAAGTACTTTGAGACAGAAAATGTCTTTTTTGACTGTAACATCTTCATGCCCCTCTGGAATGCCCCTAATTTAGGCATTTATTTTTTAGAATTTAGGAAAAATCTATTCTTTACGCTCTTGAATTCCTTGCTCCCCTGCTCCTCTCTGAAATGTCAATAATAGCTCACCAAAAGCTGCCCAACAGTCACATCATGAGAGGAAATACAGGTTTTGCACAGGGGACGAGGTCCTGACTCACATCACTGCATTGCAACTCAGAGATTCCTAATCTGAATTGAGACAACACAGCCTGGTACACCCTGAACCCAAGAAAATTGCTCTTGAATAATTCATTTTTTAATAAGGAAAGTTTTTGAGAGGTTTTTCGTTTCCTAGTATGCCCTGACATTTCTTCTGATGTATGTTTTGCTTTTTCATAAAGAAATTGATACTATGAGCATCAGAACAATTCATAATTTAGTCCCTCAGATTTATATAAAATGTTGAGGGGGATACAGTGGAAAGATACCACATGTACACATTCAGAGAGTCTACGTCTAACTGGGTTCACAACTTAAAAAAAAGAAGCAACAAGAAACCCTTTATTCAGGCACATGTGGGCGTGGAGAGAGAATAGAAACTATTTTAATTCATTGTCATCTATATTTGATATGGTCTATAGTAAAACCAATCCAGAGTGTAAAATTAAACATTGATCCCTGGTCATTCAGCCCTCAGACACTCCTGCTCTGAATGAAAATCATGCTTCTGAGAGAATCTGTGCTGAAAAGTTAATAACTTTTAGCATCCCTTTCAACCTCCGTGGGGAAGAAGAAAGAATCAATGTCCATAATGGAAGAATATTTTTTATAATTTGATGAAGATTTTTAATGGAAAGTCTTATGAAAAAAAAAAAAAAGTTGTGAGTTTTTTCCCCCAGAGTGAAAAAGGGAGGGCAGAGGGATGAGGGGCATCAGTTTGCTGTTCTATTTGTGCAAATAAAAAATATAAATATATGTGAGTGTATACAATAGTCTATGTCTTACCAATTTTCATTGAGAAACTTCATTTATCCTTCAGCTTTGACAGGAAAATCAATTGAGTATCGGATACGCACTTTTTACTATTTCTTTGAAAAGCACCCACCTTTTTACTAAATGTTTAAAATTGCAAAACCTTTTCATTGTTAATTCTTTACAAAGGTTCACAAGAGTCCAACACATAAATCATGGGTCTGGTTCACTTTCACAGAGCACGGTCAGCTTGAGCAGCATCGAGTTTGCTCTGAGCTCTTCAATCCTTCTGACCATTAACTTCTTGCTGGGGGGACCAGGTTGGAACCTGCTCAAAGGAATTATGCTGACTTGAATTTAAATAATAAAGCAGAACGTTGACCTGTCTCCATCACTACTTATTTTTCAGCTTCTGCAACAAATAAGGAAAGGATTATATCAACTTACACCCAGCGTCCAAATCCCTAGGAATGAATGCTCAGGCTGTAAACCAAGAAAATCAAGTCCCCATGTAACCAAATAAAATGTGCCCATGGAATTATGCACCATTTCTACACAAGAGAGGCAAATTAAAATGTCATTTAAAGTCTTAACTTTCACATTTTTGAAATCTCAGTCTCTTACTGAGTGTTCCTTGAACGCAGCTGCATGTGTATGAAGTTGCTCACTTGTTATTTCCCGAGTGTTTAAGATTGTAGGGTGCATGTGCAGTGTCTGGAAACCAGATTTTTATTGTCATTAGCTGATTTTCTCCATGAAAAAGGAGTAGTGAATGTTAGTTATTCTCATTTTCCAGGTGTTCTATTAATTCTGTGCTGCCAAAAAATGGGGCAGGGGGCATCATCCATCACCCACTAGTGTGGAGCTCTGTCCACCAGAACTCAGGGATGGCTTAATTCAGGTGTGTCTGGGAAACCTCACACGTGTAGCCTGGGCTGAGCACACATTCATGACAAATGATGGAGTTTCTCTATTAACTTTCTTTTTTTTTTCTTCAGAAATTATTAAGGAAAAAAAAAGAAAAGAAATCTCCTTGATATTTTTTCTTTGTCCAAAGATTATTGTGTTTGACAGAGTAGCTGACAATGTCCAAAATTCACATGACGTTGTTAAGAGGAGAGAGGAGAGGTGAGTGGTTGATTTGGAAAGGACAAGGGTCTGTCCTTGGGTGACTTCTTTGAGCCACCTCATTGCTCTGCACCTCAGTTTACTCTGTTGTTGAAGGCCATGACTCGAGGTTGACCTGTGTACTGCACTTTTTGAAATACTGTTGCAGTTCAGTCTCTTCTTCCCTCATCACTCAGAAAGACAAGATTTCTGATATTACAAGAGAGAAGGTCTAAGAAGACCTCCAAGGATCTAAATTTTCCCATAAGGAAATCTTGAGCTGGTAAGAAAACAGTGCTTCAGTGCTTTAAACACTTTCTTTAGGACAGAGAAAAGTACAAGGCCTTGGGAGTGCACAACAGTCCTCACTACTTTTATTTATGGACAATAAAACTTCAGGTCAGAAGGGGTGGTGGAGGGAAGACTGTTATTATTTCCCTTTTATTCCTCAGAACAAACCAACCTGTGCATGAGAGGCACGCAGTGACACTGGGAAGATGTCATGTAATGGAAATACGTCATCAAAAGATGATGAATACAGGTAATTAACTGCAGGAGCACACACCTGAGATTATATAAATCTACAAATAGAGGCATCAGTGTGCTCAGGTTCAAATCGACCCTTCTGCCTAGCCTCACCCTGTGCTATTTCCAATGTCATAAGGACGATGAATGAAAAATTCCTAATGTGCTCAGAATATAAACATAAAAAAGAGCTGTCTTTAGAGTATAGTGTTATTCCGTACAGTTAAGAGCCTGCATCTGCAATTCCTGTCTTTTCAGAAAATTGGCTTGGTACTTGACTTTACCCACATGCTTAAGACCTACTGAATAGTTCATACCTAAATATTTTGTCAGATGGCACCCAAGAGAAGGCTGGTTTATCTGGAGGGCAAGCAGAACTCTCCAGTACATCGCCACGCTGGGAGAAAAATCTCTATTCTCTTCACATTACAGTGAGTGTCTAAACATAACAACGTGCCTGCCTCGTCTGTGGCACATCCATCCAGCTGACAAATGACAAAAATATAAACTGATGAACCCTGTGCCATGCCCAGCAATGAGGGAGACCTACAGTGCTCAATCAGCCCCGTGTCCCCTGCCTGAGCAAAACTGTGCTTTGCAAGGTCCCTGCCACCATTTTTCCCAGTCTGGTTTTCTTTAGACCAGGCTAACTTTAGCCTTTCTAAGATGATGTTTGCTAATCTGAAATCAATAGAACATCCTACTGAAGACTGATGGCAATTCTGCACCAGTGTCACCCTTGTAGTTTTTCTAAAGCATGAGAAAAATGAGCTGTTTCCAACCCAAATGTGGAGAAATGGAGAGGTTTCCAGCCATGAACACAAGTCAGGACAAAGCTACTGGGAGCTTTGGGTGTAAATCACAGTTTTGGTGCTCAGTTAGACAGAGGTGGGAGTTCTGCCAGGCCCCTTCAGGATTGTCCTTTTGATTCAGGACCACGTGAACAGGACAGTCTCTTCTCCCAGGAACTAATTTATTCACTTATCCTGGCTCTTATTTTTTCCAGGAAGCAAAAATGACACCAAGGTGACACAACAATACTCATAGGAGTAAAGTCTGTGCTGTAAAAATCTTACAACTAATTTGGCACCATATTAAGGGGTAGGGAAAAGGAATGTACACTTAGCACCAAGGGACACACATCATATGTTGCCAGTGATAATACTTTCTGCAGCATCCCTGTCACATCTATGACAATAAGCAGTAATGTCCAAATCAGCGTTATGATTTCATTTTGTGATCAAGTAAACAGACAGGGATATGAAAAAATTTCTCTGTGATACAGAAAGCTCTGCAGTAATAACAAGAAACACAGAAAAACAGAGCCCACAAACACTTCTGGTAACATAAATGTTCGCTTTTACAAGTGAATAACACCAATAACTACACACTTGAGCCTGCACTCGGAATTTGTCCAGGCTTAGCTACTACTGTAGACATACATCAATAAACCTCCCAAGCTTACCCTGAAGGTTAATTTGGGGAAATGGCCTTTCCCCATGTGCAGCTCCATTCCTGATTCAGAAGATAAAGACTTTATTAATATGAACATGGACAGGCTGGTCTAAGCTTAGACATCGGAGGCCATGGCACTGCCATCTTTTGAAAATGTAGTCTGGCAGCAGTGGGCAAGTGTCTTGGAGTGAGCTGCACTCCAGAAACTCCTGGCCATGGGTCTGGCATTGCAGCAGAAAAGCACACACTTTGTTTTCTTCTGTCTCCTCTCTGTGTGCTGGGGGATAACATGAGAGACTTTTACTTCAATAAAGTAAATGACACTTTATTGAAGAAAGTTTTTGGAGTATTAGAAGACCCAGGGCCTTATGGCTGCCTTCCAGTACCTAAAGGGGGCCCACGAGAAAGATGGAGAGAGACTTTTGGCAAGAGGAGATGGCTTTAAACTGAAAGAGGGCAGGTTTAGATTAGATATTAGGAAGAAATTCTTTACTTGGAGGGTAGTGAGACATCGGAACTGGTTGCTCAGAGAAGTTGTGGATGCTGCATCCCTGGAAATGTTCAAGGCCAGGTTGGATGCGGCTTGGAGCAACCTGGGAAGGTGTCCTTGCCCATGGAAGAGGGTTGGAAGGAGATGACCTTTAAAGTCCCTTCCAACCCAAACTGTTCTGATTGATTCTATAAGTCCAACAAGAACAATCTTCTTCCTATCTTCAAACTTTTCCTTTTGCTTCCCATTCTCCCTGCAAGTTTCACACAGTTTTGTAGCAAACTGACAATCCAAATAAATAAAATATTCAAGTGAGGTGAAGGTGAGGAAGAAGACCTCTCCTCTGGTCCCAGCTGATGCTCTGTCAGTCCCCTACGCATTTCCCTCTTCTATGGCCTGTTCGTAATGTAATGTCTGGCACTGTCTCAACAGACCTGACACAAACCTTCCTGTGTACCCCTCACAGAGGTTGTTTAAGCCTCTGCCATGGTGCTTTCTGTGAATTCAGCTAGTATTAACTCAGAAGGTGCCTGCTACAGTTTGTTGTGCTGCAATAGCATTGTTAACTAGGGGGAAAAATTGCAGCCCAAACAACACTCTTTTTTAGTGAACAGTGAGTTACAAAGACATTTTGCACAGTCTAGAAAGACAAGCATAGGGCTGGTGAACCAGGAGTAACTGCATTAGCCATGAAGCAACTCAGGTGAGAGTTAGGAGCCTAATTTTTGCCTCATAATGACTTTTTTTAATCCATTATTTCAGTGGTAACAGGTTCACATCCCAGTTACCTCACTAAGGCAGTGCTTTAAAAAGAGAAAGTAAATTTTTGCTCATGATAATTAAGTTTTCTGATAATCATTAGACTGATTATAATTAAGTTTTCTGATTATAATTAAGCTTTATGCATATATTTGTATATGGAAATAAATATTTGCATAAACAAAGAAAGTGAAGTTGGTCTACACCTTATTGGTACCTACTTGTTATTCTTCATAGGAGTCAGAAGAAATATTGCATTGCTGTGTTTACTTTGAAAACACCAGCCCATCTTTTCTTTTTTCTTGCATGCCCTGGTGTCATTTACATGATTAAGTAACTCTTTAATAAATTTTTGATAAGCAGCCACTATTACCTTGTGCTAAACTTTCTCCTCAGTAATGCAGATTTGTGTATCCAGAGTGTTTAAGAATGCCTGAAAATGGAGGTGCGCCCTTCAAAAAAGATATATTGTACTTTTACCCTGTAATTCAGGGGTCAATACATTATTAACTAGTTTACTGCTGAAGATTTGTGGTATTCATTTATTTTTTATCAGGACTAGTCAAATCTACGGTATCCCCCAGGTATTAATTTTGCCCTACTCATAAAGAAAAAAAGTGCCAACAAATCGAGTTTTTGCATCAGGATCTTTTTATTTCCTTTGACACAATGAAAATTTTGTTATGATCTTTAAATATTGTTTCGGTGGAGCTCACACAGATTGTGAGGATATGATTCTTCACCAGCTTTCCACCATTGTGCCTAATCCACTGATGTGCTGGATCACATTGGGAGTGGCACATGATGAAGGAGAACAAGCTTCTGATGTTCTTCCCTCAAAAAAGGTATAGGAAGTCCCTGAGATTAAAACAATGACAATTCAGAGAATATGCTCAAAAAGCTCCACGGCATGTTTTCCCCACTGTTATCCTATGGTGAAGGCTCAGCCCAGGGTAGGAATGGCCAGATCCCAGAGGGATTTGCTTTCCCATTGTCAGGGCTAAGCAAAAAGGAGACAACTATGTCCTCCTCTGCAGCTGTTCAACTTAAAGAATTTCTTCTATGAAAAGAGGCAAGATAAAACTGTCACTGCTTGGGGCTGGGGTGCTCACACAGGAGCAAGCTGGAAAGATCAGCAAGGGCGAGCTGCTTTGCTATTCTCTGCTGCCCTGAGATCCCTGGGAGACAGCAAAGTTGGAGTATGATTTACAGCCTTCCTGGAGAAATGACTGTTGGGTTCACAGGGTTGGTATTTTGGAAGATCCTGTGAGCCTGGCTGGCTGCCTGCTGTTTATCAGTGCTGTCAGAAGGATGTGGCTTCTGGAGAAAGGTGAAACTTGCTCCTGTGACACAGACACATCACAGGCAACAAATGAGGCAGCTGCACTGTGAGATTAAAAGAAAAGCAGAGCCTTTCATCTCTGATGCTCTGCTCTAGTTCGAAAGCACAGAGAGAGTGGGTGTATTTTTATTTTTCTGTTCTTCCTTTGAGGTGTCTCCTTTCTTTTTTCTTTTTTTCTGCTTCACTTTCATTGAAAATGCAATGCAAATAGGTCTGCAAATATGACAGAGTTGTTTCATAATCATCACAAAATCCAGGTGCTCATGCTCTTAGAAACTAGTGCAGCAAAATATGTCTGTGCCCTTTTGATTATATTTACCAAACCTCAGAAATTACCCACCTGAGGGATAAAGTCAAGGCATAAGGTTTGAATGCACATCCTCCAAAAACTGAGCTTAGAACTTTTTGCTCAGCTTCCAGTGCAAGTCAAAATTCTTCTATTTAACTGACAATCACAGTGAGATAACACAGCAAAATTGGCTTTATTCTATCAGTTTCAAGAAATAAAACACCCAGAAATGCATCCATGTATTATTTTCCTTCCCTATTCAAAGTAACTGAAGCAGCAGCTTTTTTTTTTTTTTTTTTTCTTTTTTTTTCTTTTTTTTTTCCTTTTTCTTTTTTTTTTTTTTTTTGTCATTTTTGCTGCTGACACCTAGTGCAGTTAGACCAGTGCTAAAATTCAGGAACTCAAAGAAAAGACTCTTGCCATCCAGCATGTCTAAATGAAGCTTTCACTCCAAGCCATGAGGCTGTTTTTCATGTTGCCTTCTCCTGTAGGACCAGTGGAAAAGATAAACCCATGCATAAATGGCACATAAGAAAAGAAAAATCTTTAAAACCTTAATTTATAATGGTGATCTGAGAGCAGAATTAGTCACAGTGACTCAGCTGATGGGTGTCCATAAATTCAAATTCCATACTTCTTATTTTCACCCTCTTTCTGCCATTCAGGTGTTCGTAAGCCCTAACCAAATAGAGTCTGGCACTGTCATCCTTGAGAAATCTGCAGTGTATTGGGCCGTAGCCAAGGCCCTCTGAAAGATGCTTACCCCTCTGATGGACAAACAGAAGTCCGGTGTGCATATCATACAAGGGACAAGAAGGATTTGGGAATGGTCTGGCTTGGGATGCCACCACCAGTGGAAGGATAACACCACCCAGGATGGCAGCCAGTGACAGGGTGGTTGCAGAGTGTGACCAGAGGTGCCAGCTCTGGAACCTAAGCTGTGGGGACAAGGCAGCCTGCATTGGCATCCTGTGGACCTGGTTCTGACCTGCATTCAGCTGCTGGATTGACCTTATGAGGGGACTTCCCTCTCTGGATTTTCATCTTGTGGCTCATCTGCAGCTTATTGACTCAGGTGAGCATCTTTCCCTTACCAGAGCACAGTGGGCATGGGCATCTTCAGCATTTATAAAGTCTTTGCTGCTTTTCTCCCCTGCAGTAAAAATTCACCCACACTTTTATCTGCCGTTGTCAGTATGGACAATTTCCCCACAAATATGAATAAACTCCCTTAAACTGTGTTCTTCAAACCCCCTTGCAGCAAAAGCTGTCCAGGAATGAAAGCTAGTGGTTAGGGGAAAAAAAAGCAAATTTTTGTGGCCAGCTCCAGTCAGGGTGGATGCTCCCCTTATAACAGTCTCACAACATGGAGGCAAAATCCATTCCAGAGACCTGTGTGCCTCTGTTTTCTGCAATGAGGTGTCTGGATAGGAGAGCATGTGTCCATGCCCTGTTTCGCTGAGTCTGGGCTGTGAGCCTGGTGGTTGGTGGGCACGGAGCTCACACTGTGACCAGGAAAAGCCAGAAGCAGGACAGTTGCTGGTGGCCAAAATAGTAGCTCATCCATCCTTCCTCCAGTACAGTATGTGCACAAGCTCCTGCCCTTGGAGAGTTCTCTGTTTTGGCTCAGATCCACCCCTGGTGTCAAGGCTGGGTGTCCTGTGAATGACAGGAGAGGGTGTACTTGGAAAGATGCACTTCACTGGCAGTGACAGATGGTACCCAAAACATGCTACCTGTCCCAACCAACACTTTTCACTTTTCTTTCCCTTCATGGGCTGTCTTCACCTGAGGGAATATTGCTGACGAGGACACTTTGTTTGCACTGCTGCCTCCTGATCTGTAGCAGAAAGTGTTTTCTCGCTCCCAGGCTCGCCAGGCACAGCTCTGCGATGGAAGCAGCCTGCAGTGGATAAAGAAACCTGCAAGAGCAAATGGAGGGCGGGCAGAAGCCACTGTATTTACATCCTCAAATACACCACTTAATGAATTCCCACTAGACCATGGTGTGGAAGGGTTATTATAGAAAGGGCTGGGGAATGATCGGCCTCAAACTCCAATGGGGATTCAGCAAAGGAGTTACAATTAATGTTTGGCTGCTGACTTGCTGCCAGCCTGCTTGAAACTGGGTGATAATGCCTGCTTATGTAGAGTTTAGGGGTTTTATTAATCTTCAGTATGAATGCTCATCAAATCCAATCTCAGCTTCTAAAAAATGAATAATTTTAAAAAAATAGTCTGAAAAATGATACTGTTTTCAAAGCACAAGTCTGAGAATTGGAAAGAATCTGCACTTGCCCTTTCCTTCAAAAAGTGTGCCAGGTGCTGAAGGGTGCAGGGACATTTGGAAATGTCACCGTATTGCCCACTAATCTCTTGGAAGTCATCAGGCAAAAAGAATGAAACATCTCTTTCCAAAAAGCAGTGAACCACAAGGTGCTCAGTACTCGAGGATCAGAGAGAGCTTTACAGGATTCTTCACATGAATTCCATGAAGAGCAGCACACCATGACTATTGGCAACTAGAGGTACAAATCTAGCAATTTTTAAATAAGAAGCAGTGATTTCCTTTTGGAGGGAAATTGAAAACCTATTTCAAACCTGTATCTTTATTTCTAAACAGTCATTGAAATACAGCGAAAAAAGCAAAACTCACTTTGTCTGAAGTGAGCAGCAAAGGCTCCTACAATGGATCTTAAGACAGGCAGGGATTTGATGCCATCTGAAATACCCAGCACACTTCACAAGGAACACTGTGAATGATTCTTACATTAATAAGGCCAGTCTGATTCAGAGCTTGACAGATTAGATAACAAACTTTCATGGAATAAACCTCAAGTAATAATTTCTTTCCTGCTCTGCTAAACAAAACAACAAGGCAGAAATAGAATATTTCAGCTCACAGTGGGACAGGCTGAGCAGGTTTTTTGCTATTTAGATCCAGACACTTGAACAAGAGAAAGTGATTTATTATCTCAAGCAACCAATTGATCCCCTTTCTCTATCAAAATGTATTATGTGCCTGCCACTAAAGGATGTTCCCCACCCACAGTTAGTGGAGACTCTGTCAATATACATACACTCTTCTCAGTATGAATATATTTTTAACTGCTTTGCCAGGAAGTGAAAGGAAATCCTGAGCTCCCAGGGACAGTGTAGAATCCAAAGGCTCACTGAATTCTTTAAATTCAATCTGTATCACTGAGGACTCTGCAGAATACCCAAGTTTTGAAGCCCATGGTACAAACATCATGGGTCTTCCCAAGTCCACATATCCAGATTAAACTTGGAGGGAATGTGTCATCTTAAAAAATACATAATGAAAGCACTTCTTCCAGTCATAGATACTGGATCTCAGTTTATGGAGCATTTTAGCCAGGAACTGCTTCTCCTTAGCGAATTGTTTTCTTCAACAGATAAAGGACATTATAATTTATTAGATTCCTGTGAGGGAATGGCAGGGGAGCATTTTGCAATGATTCAGCAGTGAAAAATTAACTCTGATTATATTGCTGTTTTAGTGACAATCCCAGGGTTGTCAAAACCACTTTTGATTCCTCTGACATGAGGTGACACCAGCTACTCCTTATGTAAGACTCCCATCCAAACCCTGAGCCTGAAATTGAATGAGGACTTATAAATAATGTATCAATACGGTAAATTATGCAAGAAATCATTCCAGAAAGTGTCTGAATTCATCAACAAATTAGATAACAAGGAGGTCTTTTTTCTACTAACTTAAATAAGCAAATTGAAATGGGATTTCTTCAAGAGCCTCCTCAGCACTTTCTTGGGAACTACATGGGGTTTCTGAGTAATTTCTTTAAAGCCAAGACTTGCAAAGACTGTCACCATTGACCCACCCAGAAAATCCCCATTTTGTTTTCTCTCATGCAATGCACTTTCATGGGTTTTTTTCCCTGCTGGTGGCTGGACCAGCTGACATTGCAGGGGTATCAGTGTTTGTTCCCTTCTCCCCTTCTACCTGAGGGGATTGCACAGGAGAGGTGGGACCATCTCTAGAGCACCACAGTGTGACCAGGCACAGGGCTGGAGGTTGAGCATCAGCTCCCTGAGGTGGTGACAGTGTGAAGGCTGCAGCGCTGAAGGGGCTCTTCAGTGACCTTGCTTCTGGCTTCGAGTGTCATTACTTGACCATCGCACAGGATCTCATCTCTAAGAGCCTTTTTAGAGAGATCTAAGCATCTTATAGGTTCATAACCTTATCTCCCTTTTGCATTTAGAGAGAATTATCATTCTTGCTGCCCTATATTACAGGAGAAATTCAGTGCCTATCTCTGCAAACCATTCTGCACAGTGAGCTTGGACTCCTTTTTAAGGTAGATGGCTCAAAAGAGTAATGATTGTTTCCAGGTCTCAATTACTATATTTATTTTAAACACTCAAATTAGTTCTGTTAAACAAATACAGCTACTGTTGTTACAACCCCAGAGGGAGGTTGGAAGTTCAGATGTGTTTCTCCTTAGTCTATGGACAGAAATACTCCAGCTGACTGTTGACACTGAAAGGCATCTGTCCTAAATTAGCTGTAGGTACCCAAATCCCTCTGCAGCTTAGTGGAGTAACACTCCTCATGCTGTGAATCCCAGAGATTTGAATAAAGGATGCTGTGCAATGCCCAGAGGGAGCAGTGCCTCCACTTCTGACTGCTCTTCCCGTGGGAATTGAAGTTCCACATCTTCCCAGCCTACCTGAGGTCACTCTGCTAGGCAGGCTTTAAGAGAAAAGAGTGAATTTATTTGATTAGAATATGAACGAATAAAATTATTATTACTGTTGTTGTTGCTGTTTTTGTTGTTGTATTTAGGGTAAGATGAGCAAATTCACCTAGTTACTTGCGAACAAATGGCCCTCTATGCCATCCCAGGCATCTATTTTAGGATGACAAAAAATTGTCCTCTGGAAATACATATTTCTCTGTACTGACTCTGCAGGTAATCCAAGGTGACTAGCTCGGATTTGGACAGTGAAATTTTAGATGAAGGAAACAGGTGAGATGAACCCAGTCCAAGAGGACGGAAAATTGTTCATGTGATAAGCAACTGACTAACGATGATGACAAAAATCGAATTTTGGTCCAACACCTGATTTCAGTGGCCTGCAGCTGGTAGCCTTTTCCTCAATATTCAAGCAGAAAGGTGTTGTCATAAGTTTTCCATTATGAATTTGCAGCTGAGCTGTGCTGGTCACATTTAACCATATTTCTTTTATGACATGCAGTCCTCTCAGCTGCACGCAGTGACATTTTCGAAACTGCTGGAATAATGGATGGCAACAGGGGAAACATTTGTGCTAAATGGCCTGTAGTAATTGTGGCACTGAATTGAGCTAATAATCATCACACTGTGCTGCAGCGTCTTGGAAGAACATCTTCCCAGCTTATCTAATACTATAAAAATGAGATTCTTGGGGTTTGTGAAGGTAGATTTCTCCTCATCTGTGAATTTTATTTGGGTGGGATTGATGTCCTGATTCACTGTTTCCATCTCATCTCTGTCAGTTTGCTGCTGGTCTAGGGAGCAGTGGAGCAAAACCAAAGTCCATCCACAGCCTTCTAGACAAGTATCTGCACTGTTACAGAGGTAACATCAAACCAAATGTAGATTCCAAATCTCTTCTCAAACTTAGTTCCTGCAGTATAACTGTGATGACCTTGGTACAGTCACATCTGATCCATGAAAGCAGAAATAAGCAGAGAAACAGACGTGATACACAAAGAATTTTTTCATCTGTTTTATAAATTTCGTTTAATTTAGCTGGAAATCCATCATGATTCACAAGACTGAGCATGGTCTTAGTTTCTCAGTTCCCCTTAGACCTCAGCAGAGGGGGCTCGACAGCTTAGTTCAGAGTTATTCTTTGTAAAATTCCTCCACTGAGATTTTCCAGAGTTTCTCTGCAGCAGCTGTTTGAAAAGTGCTGTATTCATTTACTGAACTGCAAGGTGTTTGTTCAGAAAAATATTGCACTTATTTGTAAAAATGCATTGCTTATTTTAGTGAGAGAGGGTTGCCCTTATAAACAAATTCATGGTCTGTTTGGGATTTCTTTTGTGTGAGAAAATTTGGGACCAAGATATTAGAGTAGCTTCCAGTGTAGGAACTCCACAGTTCTGAATATCAGTTTGTTTTGCATTTGAATTGGAAAAACTGCCAGACTGACAATAGAGTGCTTTTTAATAACAGTTCTTTCTCCAGAAAATTTAAATGGAAATGGTATTTTCCTAGTTCAAAAGCCTCTTTTAGCCTTGGTCTAAGAAGAAGTGAAGACCCAGCCTTTAGCTCAGCTTCCTTTCTTCACTCTGTGCAGAGACCAGATGCAGATATCTGAGACAATTCTAATGGCTTAAGAGCAGAGGAAATCCACAGGGAAATGATTCCTCCATATTTTCACCTCAGTGTATAAATATAACAGTGTTTAGTTTTCTCATTAGCCTCCTTTTCTCATTATTTCCTCTTTTCTCTGCTACAAGAAAAACAGAAATCTTTGCTCCTGGAGGCAAACAAATTAAATTATTGCAGCTGTGTTTTCAAACTCTAAGTCCAGCACAATCAACTCCCATGGGAGTTAGATGGCCATCATAAATATTAATTGATTCATCCAGGTGTGAGCAGCTGAAATAAAAGCATTATGAAATTGTTTCTGTGATTCTGTTGTTGATGTCACTAAAACCAACTCTTCATACATACCTGGGTTTTTAAATAAGACTCATATTGCTTTAAAAAATTATTAAATGAAAGGTATTTGCCAGGGAAAGAAAATAGTCTTAAAACAGGTTAACTGACAAAAAAAAAAAATCCCACAACATTTCTTTATGTATTGCAAGCAAAAAAATGCCCTTCCAGGGTTTCAGTTATTTTCTGAGCTTGATATCTGGGCAGTGGGAATGGAAGCATTTGTTCCAGCTGAACAGCAAGAAACAATCTGAATTCATCAGCAAAGGAGAAGGATGAGTTTAGCTCCACATTAAATTTGCTTTCCTTGATGTCGAGGAGCTACATGGTTTATTGCCAGACCATGCCAGCTGGCCTGCAGGCCAGAGAGTGGGTCCTCACTTATTAATAGCACAAAAATATGGTTCTGTTTTCTGAGAACTGCTGTTTTGGCTTTTTTCCCCTCCATACCAGGCACCTCTGTGTAATTTCTCCTCATGTTTCCACCGTGGGCAAGGATCATACCAGGTGTCAGCTGCCTCCTCCCAGTACCACTGACTGGCTCTGTGACTCTTCTTGTGCCCAGGAACAAAGCTTCAGATTGCTTTAGCTTGCCTTTTTATAATGAAACAGCACAGAGGTGGGTGTAAAGGGCAAAGGATCTATCTCCAAACCTCTCCTCTCTATCAGGTTGTGCTCCCTTAAGAAATTAAAGTAAAAACATACAAAAGAATAAGAAAGAGACATAATGTGGGGTGACTACAATCACAAAACAAACAATGGTCCTTGTCACAAGAACTTACAGATGTAGTTCTGCTGCTAAATAAAGCAGGAGACAAAACTGCTGACCTCACCCACAAGCACACTCCATTTCTCTGTGTCCACAGAGGTGGTTTGAAGATACATTTTTATTATTGACTGTCCATATTCCAGCTCAAAATCTGTGAGGGCCGTTGCATCCCATGGGCTGTTGTTTTGGTGGCATGAAACTCAGGGCAGGTGTTGTGAGTTGTGGCATTGGCTTGAGGATATGTGTAGGATATCCAAGGACAGAAAGCATCCAGGATAGCTTTGGAGGATGATGCAGAAAAGGCAGAACCCAAACCCAGTTTGATGCTGAACATGTAGCCCAAGAGGTTTTTATTCCCTGATGTATGATTTCCCTTCAGCCTTGCCTAGGCTTTTTCTGGTCAGCAGCACCTTGAGATGGGATAAAACTGTCCTAGGCATATCCTAGAAGCTATATAGCATGAAAAATCAGTGGTACGTGGCCCTAGCTCATACCTTGGCCTGATTTTCTAAGCAGTGTAGTTGTATCCACAGAGAAGCAAGAAGATCTGAAATAGGAGTCCCCGTGTGAAGAGCAGAAAGGAAAATAATTTGGGCATGGATGGAACAAGACACAGCTGAAGCAGTGAACTCCAGCTGTTGGTGAGAAGATCAAGATGTTCTCTTCATCTCCTGAAGATAAGGTAGACACAAAACATGCAAGAGATGAGAAGGAGTTGAGTGACACACAAAAGAGAAGCATTGGGTGAGATGAAGACAATGGGGTAATGGAAGCCAAGAAAAGCAAAATATTTTGGCCAAAAAAGTGAGTAAATTTATGAAGAAAAAGGAAAAAAAAAGAGAGACTGAGATCAGAAATCAGAATTTCTATCTCAAATCATCTATTTTCCTAATTTTGCTGTAAAATAGCACTGTGCTTTACTTTCTCTTCCCTCCGCCCTGCCTACCATATTCATCAGTCACGCTATCTTCCCTTCCATCCCGTTTGGTCAGGAAATTGTAGAAGTCATTGCTGTGCAGACCTCTCTTCTTCTGTGAGCAGAAGTGTATAACACCACTTTTTCAGCAATCTGCTTTCTCTTACAGATCCTGTGCTGAAGGATTCCATTAGTGCATGATGCAGCTAGAACAGGGTAAAGTAACCACACAGGAGGAATGTTCCGTAGTTGCAGAGTTACAGATGCACCTGGTAAATTCCCCATCTGGTCCAGTAATGTTGTTCAGTACTTTTTTTTTTTTTCCTTTTTTCCTAGTTACTGAGAAATCAAATTGTCAATAAGCTGAATTTCTGGTATTTTAGATGCCATACATCAATCCATTGGAAATTACAGGCTGAGGATGTAGAGAAGAGGCAGAGACTACAGCAAGGCATTTGTCAAATGATGCACCTTCTTCTTGGCACATTGTCAAACCCAGAGGGTGCAAGAGTAAACAAATGTGAACAATAACTTCCTTCCCCCAAATTATATGTGTGCCAGTGCTGAAAAAGAACCTAGGTGCTGCACAAGCATGCGAAAAGTCTGTTGGGGAAAGGTAGACATGGGATAATATAGGTCACAAAGAGTTTGGACAAGGGTTTTGTCACTGTGAGTGGTCACATCCTCCCTTTCCAAAGGCTAACCCCAACCAGAGGATGTAGAAAAGTAAGAAACATACAAATATTTCAAAGGTGGGTGTCAAGAGGATGGCTCCAGAGATTTTTCAATGGTGCCCAGCAATAGGATGAGGGGCAATGGCCGTAAACTAAAACACCTCAACCCGTGGAAGAACTTCTTTACATTGAGGGTGGCAGAGCACTGGAACAGCTGCCCAGGGAGGGCCTGGAGTCTCCCCCTCTGGAGACATTCCAAACCCACCTGGACACATTCCTGTGCCACCTGCTCCAGGTGACCCTGCCTTGGCAGGGACGTTGGACTGGATGATCTCAGAGGTCCCTTCCAACCCAACAATCCTGTGATTCTGTGATCGTGGTGCACACTTTCTTCCAGGCCCAGTTTTGTACCCGAAGGAGTTGCAATCCACAGACTCACCTCAGTCACTTCTCAGCATCCAGAGAAGATGTTTGCTGTCCCCAGTGACCTGCAGGCTACACTTGCCATGGGAGAGGACCCAAATTTGTTACCAGTGGAAATGGTTTAAGCACAGGGACCTCTGTGTATTTCACTCACCCAGATGTTGAAAGGGCATTGTCCAAATTCATCTTAAACATTGCCTCTTAAAGTGCTTGGGGCATTGATCACCCTCCAAGAATGCTGTTGCACTGTTTAGCCACCTTCTTGGTGAAGAAATGCTTTCTAATGTCCAGTGTAAACTTCCCCTGGCACAGTTTTGAACCATTCCTGCGCATTCAATCACATCCTATCCCTGCACACCTGGGAGAAACAAGGAAGGAGCTGACTCAAACTGGAGCCACTGGGGCACAGGTGCTATCGGAGATGATGGAAGGTTTGTCACAGGGCATGTCCAGAGAAAGCCAGTGCCTTCTGATGCTTGAGAAGGCACAAAAGTGCAAACAACCATTTCACTAAAATGTAGTTCTGGTTCAAGGCCTGAAATCGATGAAGGGATTTTCACAGAGTTCTCTACAGGGATTTTAGCACATGCTGTGTTTGAGATAATTACACCATTTTGAAAGACTGTACATAACAGAAAAGTGTATTTCTTTTGAAACTCTTCAAACTCAGCAGAAACTGTGTGGATAGATGAACTGAAACAGAGTTATCTTTCACTCATGAAACCATCAATACAGCTGACACTACATAACAGTCTGCGAGAGTCTGTGAAAATGGCTATATATGTGCTAAAGTGACTAAGTACTCACCATCCAGCTGTTCCCTGCACAAGAATACAGCAACCTTTAGCTCTCAGGTGCCTTTCAGCATCTCCAAGAAATGTGCAAACATCTATTTTACAGGCCATTATGGGAAATAAGGGGCAGGGATATGTGACAGGTACTCACTCTTTTCATTACCAAGGCAGTCACATTAAATACAAGGTCACTTTCGTATTTTTTTGCATCTTTTATGTGTACAAAGATGTTTGACTTGGTTGCAATAAAAGGCTGACCAGAAGTATGAGGACTCAACTTTGTTCGCAAGAAATAAAATCCTATTTTTCTTTCTTCATCTAGTACCCCCAAGAAAAAAACCAAACCAAAACATGCAGAAAGCAAGAGTTTTGAGGCCAGGATATTCACCTGGGAGCTAGAGAATCCCAATACAAATCCCAACTGGGAGACTTTAGAGGGTGGATTTAAACTGACTTTTATGTAACTGGTGCTCAACCATTGACAAGGTACAGTTATCAATCACTAAGCAAATAAATATCTCACTGTCTTGAAGTGGAAGCTACAACGAGAAAAACTACTTGCATAAGTATCTACTCTTATTCAATTTCCTACTGCAGATCTGGTAGAATCCATACCTTCATCACCTCCTAACCAGGGAGATGTTTCCTCATCTGCTGAAGCATTGCTGAGCCCATCTCCCAAACCAGGCAGGGCAGAGAATCTCGCTGTGCAGTGCCATGTGAGTAGGCTCCATCCACAGCTGTCCCATCCATGTCCTGGAGAGCCCAGAGAGCAGTCCAGAATGGCAGACACTTCATCTGTGGCAGTTAGGACTTGTGAATGTGTCTGGTCTGCTCTGCATCAGCTGCTCCTGAGGACGATGCACAGGGAGCAGACGGAAGCAAGGGCAGCTCTGGGCAAAGCTGGAGCAAAGCAGCCAATTCAGTCAATCTCTCCCTGGTCAGGCTTCCTCTCACTCTACGCATTGGTTACACCAGTGGCTGCTCTGCCACTCAGCCCTGCCTGTTGGCACAGGGCTTAGATTCTATTTTGTTGCTGAGATACCACTTGTTTTGTAATTTCACCACTCAAAAAAATTTAAAACATTTAAACAAACAAATATCTTGGCTCTCCACTGCCTTGCACTCTCAGCCTGGTTCTGACAGCTACACAAAGCAGGTGTGAAGTGGCCCTACTTGGGAGACAGAGGATGTGGAGGATCACAGCCATATCCCACAATGGAGGTTGGCATATTTCCACTGAAATCAATATGATTGATACAGTGACAGTTTCTGTAAGCTGAGGGTGTGCTGGCAGCTTTCTATGCAAATCAGTTACCATGTGCCATCCCATTCTTCTAGACCTTTCTGGAAGTGGGCCAGAGGGCTTTGGGGGTCTTTGGGGGTCTTGATCCCCCTTACAGACCATTCACACTTCTCAAGCTCATTTCCACTCCTACCCTGTGCTGTGCTTATCTCCAGGAGCCAGAACGAGTACATTTGTCCCAGAAAGAAATGTTGCCTTATCTCTGTATGGCCCCTTCTCCAGCCACATCCTGTTCTTTTTCACAGTGTGTTATCACCAGCAATCCGTGGTTGGCTCCACAGCTATCCCTCTGTCCATGTTTGAGACATACACAATATCCCCTTTGTCTACAAGGCTTCTACAGGGGTAAGTGACACCTTGAAACTACCCAAAAATTCACCACCCCTTGAGCTGATGGCGGTAGTTTTAGCAGAATTTAAGCTCTCACCAGAACCTGAAACAACAAGGTCTCCACTGAGCTATGGTGTGAGTTGCGCTGCCTACATGCACAGCAGCCAGGCCAGGATCCTTCTGGGTTGCTAAATTCTTCACAAAACCCAAGAGAAAAGAGAAACTGCTCCATATCTCCATGTCCACCTCCAGTGGTTACCCTAGAGGGGTAACCACCTCTAGCACCGGGGAGTGAGGAGCTGCTCCCTGTCATGTAGAGTTTCTAAACAACTCCTCAAGTTCATCTTCTTCCCTTGGAATTGGACCTCCTGATGGTTCAGCCAGGACTGGTTCTCTCTGACTTTAGGAGCTCACTGAATCCTAATAATGAAGGGAAAAGGAAGAGAATATCTTTATCAGGATCTAAAACACCCTGTGCAAGGAAGAGATATCTGAAGAGCTTTCCAATATCACTGATGAAGTTCTAATCAAATCCAATTGATGTATCTCAGCCCTGGGGAATTTCAAAATGCAAAAACAAGTTATTTTTATAGTTGAGGGAATTAGGAGTGGTTAACAGGGAAATGTAATGGGCTTTCTCCTTGTTAGAGTTCTTAAGCTGGATTCAATTCTGGAATCTCAGCTCACAGCAACCAGAGCATATCTTGGATTCATAGTCACTTATTCTTGTTAATCTTCTGGCCATGCATGTCTTATTTAAAAGCTATGCTCTATTTCACCCATAACCTATTGGATTCAGCACAGGACTTCCTGGATGAAATTCTGCAGCCCATGTTGTCGGGCTGGATGGACACATTAAACCTTTCTGGCCTTAAATTATTTGTGGGGCAATTAGTGTAAATCTGAATAGGTTTACTAGTCACTGGAATTATATGGATTTACGCCAGCTGAGAACATGTCCCATTTTTATTTTCTTCAGTGGTTTGAACCAGGATGACAAAACTGGTATGAGCAGAGAGTGAGCTGGCCCATTTGTATCCTGGGAGACAACTGAGGAGCAACCCTTTCTGATCCAGATGGTAATTCAGCCTGTTTTAGAAGCAGAGGCTTTTTCCTCTCCCACTTTGATTCAGAATTTGTCGGTCCTTGTGCGGAGGACGAGGCTGGGAGGCAGGTGCGTAGAGAACCTCATTAAATTATGAGCAGCAGAAAATCTGCAAAATGTGCTTCAAAAGCTGGAAACTCACTGTGTGTGACTGACAATTGCAGAGACACAGAATTCTGATTTCCAGATTAACTATTTCATCAATTAAAGCTGCATGTGCAATCCTTTTTCATTTGTCTGCCAATCTGTGACTGCTGCTAATACAAAGCCATCACCATAATAGAAACAAAAGTGCATATTTGATGCCATATGCATATGGTAACCTACATTTTTCCAAGCACAGTAGTTCCAGGTAATTAGTTCTGTAATGTATTTGCATTAGTTTGTAGAATTCCATGGCTCCTATTAAATAGAGACAATCGAATGAGAAAATTAAGCAAGTCCTGCTGCATGCTGAGTGTTTACGAAATTGAGAGGGCGAGATTTATGGTTAAGATAATGTGGTAGCTGCTTACACAAGAACAAAACACCTCCAGCTGATCCACTCAATTCTCAACACATTTTGCAAACGTAGTTCAGCCCCCAAACCCTTCACGAGTCCAACTCCCTCCTAAGGGTGCCTTCCAGCTCCCTAAGATCCAACACTTGTTGTTGCTGTGCTAAGTTCTGGTATATTTTGCTTTAATCCAAGCTAAAATTTCAGGGACTCTAATGAGATGCTGTGAGCTGAGGAAGTCCAGTGGCATCTCCTTGGCTAAAAGACGATTTATGGCTGTGTTATTACCAAAAACCAGGTCTGCAAGAGAAGTGGAACTGAAAGCCAATGGCACAAACATTCAACCTTGGAAAACACATCCAGCCCTGCCTTGCTCTCTGCATCCAAACTCAATTACTTTAATATTTCTGCATGCATTTAGAGTCATGCATTGGATTTGTACCCAGAATTGCATCCACCCCCTCAGAACCAAGCACTTCTGCACCTCAGCCTGGCTACAGCCCGTTGTCTGACTGATGGAGCCATGCCTCACCTTGCTGCAGGTACATCTGCAGTATTTCCTTCCCCATACGGAGAAAGCAACCCATGTAGTCAGGGTTAGGGAAGACTTCCAATATTCATATGCAATGAGTTTATGGCCCAGTCATGCCTTCCAGCAGGCACAGAGGTGTAAATCCCAGCTTGTGAAGTCTCCCATCTGCCCACCAAGCCAGATGCTGCCCAGCAGAAAGCGCAAAGTAAATCTTGCGAGGCCTCATACATACTGACAGTTCAGGCAAGGCTTTAAGCCAGGCTTTGGAGCCAGTCCAGGACTGATCCCCATCACTTCCCAGCCTCTCAGCCAGAGGAGGTGAGAAGCATCTCCCAGGGGACAGGGTTCCACCATCAACCTGCAGATCAAGCCCGAGATGGTGGGAGCACCTAGAGCAAGTTGCAGTCAGCTTCTACTGGGAACTGAGCATCGCCCTGGACACTGAGCCTCCACTCACTCATCTCTTGGTGACCAAGGCTGAATTGGCTCCTTGTGAAGTGCTCCTTCTGCCACTTCATTAAGGCAGTTTTAGTCCCATTTTAAGGAACTATTGCTTCATTCTAAAGTCATCTTTTCTATCTTCATTTGTATATGTCTTCCTTTAAGATCATTACATTTAACTTTTTGGTTTTAAATAACTTCTTTTGAACCTTTCACATATCCTGAACTCCCAAAGCAGAGAATCCATGTCTTTTAAATTTACATTACATATGCTACCATTTTAAAAGATACATGCTCCTTGGCTGAGAGCTAGCAGTACTGAAACTCTCACTTTTTTTTAAGTTAATAAAAAGCATACTGCCTGGAATACTCATTTCAGAGCTATATATCTAAGAAATTGTTTGTGGCTCCAACACAGTGAGGTTTGTTAAGGTTTGGCAGGAGTGGGGGAAGAGTGGAGTTGAATTATTGTCAGGACATCTGTGAGATCTGAGTCCAAAAAAGCACCAGACACTCCCATAAATCTAACCATTTAATATGGTACATTTGGGAATTTTATTGTCATTATTGTGGTGGGCAGAGTATCAGATACCTGGTCATTTTAAAGTCTAGAACAGAGTCAAATGAGTTGCTTCCTTATAAGTGAGTAAATCACATACCACACTATTTGAGTTACTTGAAAACCCACAGGCTCCTGCTGAGATTAAGCCCTTATTGTACAGACAAGTAGCAAGAGATAAAACCCATTCTTAAGAATTTATGGTCTGCATGCATAAAATGTTAAAGGCTATCAACAGTGAAACTATTCCCACTTTTCACATGGAAAACTATTGCAGAGGGAGCTGAGGGGCTCTGATTTTAATTCCCTCTCTGAAGTTCATCCCTATCTTTAACATACAATTCTGTGTGACCTCATCAGATGTCCCCCAGGGTACTCTTAGGAGGGGTGGGGATAAACCCATCGTGGCTGTTATGGAAATGCAGCTGCTGCACCTCTCCATGCCCCAGCTGAGCTGGGGGTCCTGCTAAACACCAGTCCTGGCAAACACCAGCTGCAGGTGGGACTTGTCAGGATCCACTCACTACAGTCCAGAAAGTGAATTGAGATCATCTCTGGATGGGAACTGTAGAAGCAAACACTGACCTTTGCTAGTCACATTTCTTTATTTATTCACCCAGCCTGGCTGATTTGCCCATTCGCTTTTTCATTAACTCACCACCTGCTTCAGAGACAGTCCAAGAGCAGTCCCAGCTCACCAAGTGCCTGATTTTAGAAGTTATTTCACTACTTAGTGTGGGATACATAACTTTAGAAACCTACATTAGAATTCTCTAAACATCATCTAGTCATGAAAGCTCTGTTCATAGTCAGTAAAGATATGTAAGCATCACTACCAAATGAAACATATGAGCTGTTTCTCACCTCATCTACTTTGCAATCAGACAAAACTTTCTCTAAAATCACCAATTTCTCTCCTGTTGCCATTGACAGGCATTTGGTCAGACAGAGATATTTATAATTATGCAAAAAATTCCACCTACAAAACTTGTGAAGAATGTGTTCTAAGCCTTTCAAGACCTCCAGCTGACATCTAAATATACCAAAATACATTTTTAAATCCACGTTTTCAATGCCTGAAGGATCCCCTCTGACCCTCTCTGGTCTCAGGTAACTGAATGCATTTCTGATCTGGACAGCCTGGATGGGTGAGCTGAGGTTAATGGTGTGAGATTCAATAAGGCAGAGCTCTGAGTCCTGCCCTTGGGTCACAACAACCCCTGCAGTGCTACAGGATGGGGCAAGACTGGGTGAAAAGTGGAAAAGGACCTGGGAGTGCTGGTGACAGCAGCTGAACATGAGCCAGGTGTGCCCAGGTAGGCAAGGAGGCCAATGGCACCTGGGCTGTACCAGCAATAGTGTGGCAGCAGGACCAGGGCAGTGACCCTCCCTCTGTGCTGGGCACTGCTGAGGCCACACCTCGAGTGCTGTGTTCAGTTCTGGGCCCGTCAGGATAAGAAGGACATTGAGGGTCTGGAGCGTGTCCAGGGAAGGGAACGGAGCTGGGGAAGGGTGCGGAAGCACATGACCTATGAGGAGCAGCTGAGGGAGCTGGGATTGTTTAACCTGGAGAAAAGGAGGCTCAAGGGGGGACCTTATCACTATTTACTCCCTGAAAGGAGGGTGGAGCCAGGTGGGAATTGGGCACTTTTCCCAGGTAACAAGTGACAGGACAAGAGGACATGGTCTCAAGCTGTGCCAGGGAAGGTTTGGGTGGGACATCAGGAAGAATTTTTTCACAGAAAGAGTGGTTAAGCATTTGGAACACGCTACCCATGGAGGTGGTGCAGTCACCATCCCTGGGACTATTCAAGAAACGACTGAATGTGATCACTTGATTTGTTCAGCCTGGAGAAGACTGAGGGGAGACCTCATTGTGGTCTTCAAGATTCTTGGAAGGCAGGCACTGATCTCTTCACTCTGGTGACCAGTGACAGGACTCAAGGCAATGGCTGGAGCTGAGTCAGGGCAGGTCTAGGTTGGATATGAGGAAAAGGTTTTTCCCCAGAGGGTGGTTGGGCACTGGAGCAGGCTCCCCTGGGAAGTGGTCACAGCACCAAGCCTGACACCAAGCCAAGAGTTCAAGTGTTTGGACAACATTCTCAGGCACATGATGGGGTTCTTGGGGTGTCCTGTGCAAGGCCAGGAGTTGGAATTAATGATCTTGGTGGGTCCTTTCCAACTCAGCATATTCTGTGGTTCTGATTCTGTGATGCCCTATGACAAATCCAGCTCCCTTTCCAGCTTTTTTTCCCAGTCATGGGGGAGGGCTTCTGGGTCAGCTCACAGCTTTAAAGCCACACAGCTTTAAAGCTGGCTGTGAACCCACCTGAGACCCCCTGAGCCTGAGCTGAAAGCAGAGCTGGAGAGCAGCCTGGTCTCCCATTTATCTGCTGAAGATGACACATCCAACCTGCGTGTGATCACACTTGTCAATCAGGAAAAAAGCTCCCGGAAGCCTCTTTTCCATATTGCCTTATTTGTTCATGTTTCTCCCATACTTTGGAGGCAGGTACAAGGAATTTCACACAGTCTGCCCAGGGGCTGAATGGCTGAAGGTTTCATGGGACTGACAATCCCAGCCAATAAAAATATCTGACAAGGAAAGAGGCAGTCAGCTGCTCTGTATCCCTGAACCAGGCAGCAAAAAAATCCTCTGCATTTTTTTTATGCCTAATTTATGGAGCAACCTTCTGCACTGCTCCTCTGGAAGTCAGTGATACATCCATGATATCACTGGATCAGCAGTCCCTGTTATGAAAGTGAACTACTGAGTTTCTTTCAGAAGCTGGTTCAGCTGCTTTTCTGAATAATTCCAAATGTCAGGAGCAAGTTGTCCTGGAAAATAACCTCAAGAGCACCAGTCCCCACATGCATTATACAGGAAACAGGGATTCAACACCATCTGGAAAGGAGAATTGCGATCCTCAGATCAAACACTAAAAGCCCATCAACCTTAGTAAGGGTTGGAATACTATTCCTAAGACTAAAATCCCAGAGGGACAAATTAATAAGTGCAGGACTTAAGAAGGGTACCATGACTTTATGCTGCCTCCTAGGTGTAATTATTGAACTCATTTGCACAATTTGCCTGGAATCATAGAATGGATTAGTCTGTGAGGGACCTTAAAGATCATCTCCTTCCAACTCCCCTGCCATGGGCAGGGGCACCTTCCATTACACCAGGTTGCTCCAAGCCCCATCCAACCTGGCCTTGAACACTTTTAGCTTCTCAGGTGCTCCTCAGGCAACCTGCGCCTCACCACCCTCACAGGGAAGAATTTCTTCCTAATATCCAGCCTAAACCTACCGTCTCTCAGTTTAAAGCCATTCTTCTCTTCTCCTTGACTGTTTACAAGGAGACTGTTCCTCCTTGTAAACAGTCCCTCTCCAGCTCTTTTTTCATAAGCTCCCTTCCCTGGCAGTCTGCTAGAAGGTCTTCCTGGAGCCTTCTCCAGGCTGAACAACCACAACTCTCAGCCTTTTTCACAGCAGAGCTGCTCCAGCCCTTTAATCATCTTCCTGTTTCTCCTCTGGACTTTCTCAATCACTGTTTGCAGCAACAAAAATGTCTCTCCCACTGCCAGGACCAGGTTTCCAGAGCAAGAATGAGCAAAAGAGGTTCCACATACAGTCTCACTCCAGCTTCCACCCTTTTCAGCAGGTGTGGATATCTTGGAAGCATCTTCTAGACCACTGTGCCTCTTTGAACATTCCTGAGAAAGCCTTTTTCAAGAGGGCTGCTCTTAGTCCAGAAAGCTCCAGAGGATGCTCTCCAGGATGCTGCCTCCAAATTTACTGTCTACAGACTCAGCAGAACTGCTTGGCCTGCAACTTAATTCCTAACCCATAAAATAGGCTATTATTTTCTTGCAAGATCTTGAGAATATTGAGGCCTCGAGGAAATGGGAGTTCCATCACTAATCTGGAGGTCGGGAGTAAAACCCTTCATTTCAAAAACTGCCAGTGCTTCAATCTCCTTTTCTCTTATCAGTACTAAATCCTCATAGCAAGGGGAAAGGCAGCATGTGTGCAAGGTGATCGATTACCTGCCTTCCCTCCTGCTCCGCAAATCTCACACGTGTGCACCCAAAGGGGTTAAAAAGCAGGAAACTCAGATACTTCCAAAGCTGTAAGCTCCATGCAGAAATATCCATCTGGCCCATTTGTAATGCCACATGAGTTCACATGCCTGCTGGATAGCGCAAGCAAATCAAATCATGCAACTTGAGGCAGGTCCACAGGAAAGGCTGCAAAATAAATTAGAAATACTCAAAACACAAAATAAGGTCTAGCCACGCAGAGCTTGAATTGGTTGATTTCAGCCTGCTGAGAACAAGAGTAAATTATCTTCCCTGAGATAGTTCATCCAAAGCTGTGTTAGGGACTTCTCCACTGCAAGCACAGGTAACTGTGTGCTGCCTGAACTCATGGATGGGAAGAAAAGTAAAAGCTGCTGCCATCCCTGCTCCCAGAGGGTTCACAACTTTCTCAGTCATAGGAGTTTTACTCCTCAGCATCTTATCTGGCCTAATCAAAAAAGTAGTGCCCTTTCCTCCCACTGAAAGAAGCTGACAGGGTTTCAGTGCTGGCAGCTCCACCTGACCTCATCTCAGGGATGGACAATATGAATGTCAATGGTTTCTACTTGGTAGAGCCATGTCCCATCAGTATTCAGAAAAGAAACCCTCTAGAAATACAAAACTCTGGTTCTTAACTTCCCAGCAACTCTTTATAGAGTACAGTTGCTTGCAGCAGTCACCCAGCTTTCCTCTGGAAATATATTTTGACAGAGGGAAGTGTCAGTCCATGAGAATCTTTCCTTGGAATGATCAAAGGGTGTAGGTGGGAGAGACAGAAAAACAGTGATGCTTTCTGAGCACTTCAGAGACCATTATATAACCCTAAAATGTTACAGATACTTTGTAGCACATGAATGTAATAATTGAAAGTTGTAGTGAATCTGTCTTAATAGACTCTAATGCAAGGGAAATACATAATATATGTAATTATGAAACACTTATCACAGAGAGTTCTGGGGGTTTTTCTCACTGCCATATTTCAGACTTTCGTAATAGGAGAGGCAAGCAGAGAAATCACCTTGGTACAGAACCTATGGGGTCACAACTTGTACCTGCTTATCCAGGGCTAATCTGTCCTTCAGTGCAAGCCTTGGGAGCTTTGCAGCCATGAGAGGGAAGAATTCATCTTCCTAACATTCCAATATGAACTTTGCCACTAATCTCCAATGCGTCTCAGTGCCCAAGCAATAAAACGAGGATCAGACTTATTTCTTCTCATGCTTTTTTTGCCTGGGTAATTTAGACTAGATGATTTTCTGGGTGGTGGTTGCTTTACTTTAAGCATCTAGCAATGTAGGGTTGTGGTCTCGGCAGGCAGATCTCAGTTAACAGTAGCACAAAAAAATCACAATAAACCAGAAGGAAGAAATAAGATCAATTTTAGGATGTACAGCCATACCTCCAATATAAAAAATTTGGTTGAAAACAAACTCAGTTTCTACACTGAACTGAAAAATAGAGTAAATGTTAGGCCTGGGAAAATTAAGAAAATACCTTTGAATCAGCACTTTCAATTTGTGATGCCTTATTTAAGCACCAGCAACTGAATTTTGTGCAATCTCTTAAAAACAGTTACATACACCCAAATCAGCATCTGTCCTCTAATAAAATTAAAACCAGTTCATCTCATTCTACAGCAGGACAAAAATAAAGAATGCAAGTATTGCAGTCCTGATGGATTTTTGAAATAAAATTATAAACTCTATTAAAAGATATTCAAGAAATTTTTACTTTTTTTGCAAATTGTCATGAAGAGCAATTCTAACAGACACACTCTTAACTTTTATCAATTCATTTTGAAATTAGAGTCACAGTACTATTTTTCATTACAAAAAAAATTAAATACATTAATTTCAAATGGTTTTTCCAGGGTCAAGGAAATGCTTCAGAAATATCACAAAGAAAACAAAAACAGTAATAAAAATGAATCAACTGACTCAAAGATATTATTGGCAACAACTTTTATTGTCCAAAAGGGCAAGACATAGTTCTTTTTTGATGGAATATATTGAGCAGCACTGGAGATAGGAGTCACAGTCATTAGGCCAGGCAACGAAAACAACAATATTAACAGATAACTCATATTTATGTCAATTCACTCTGTGCCTCAAGAAAAGTTTAATATGATTCTCCTCTCTGCAATTCTATGTTGACATCAGAACTTGGGTGGACGGCTTCAAAAGGCACAGAAAACACCTCACTTCTAGAAAAAAAAGTGCTCTCAACTTTCATATTACAGCAGGCATTGGAGCAGGTTCAAGGGAGATGTCGGATCAAAGGACTCAGCCTGAAATAAATAAAATTACACAAGTCTCTCCTCCTCAGTAAAACAGCAACTCAAACCTTATCTGAAGGAAAACGACTTTTGATCTTTGTTATTTGACTGGATTTGAGCTGGTAGGTTTTATGCAGAGTTTGAATCTCAGATCTGCAGTCCTACTTTTGGAAGCAGGGAATGTTTCTGGGCTAATGGGGGCATATATAATACTTACTGTAGAAAATATCTACATATAACAATTATGGGAAGGCCCACTACTTCCTGATGGAGATGTTCGTATGAGCCATTAAGCAACACATTGATTTCATGTTAGCAGGGAGTTCTCATTTTCAATATTGCTGTAGGATTTTGGAACAAAGAATTGCTAAGAGATAGCACAGCACTGAAAGTTTATTATAAGGTGCTTTTTAGACAGAATTCTGCCAGAAATGGTGTTCAACATGAGACATGTTGCATATATTTCTTGACATTGATTTCACCTGTCTGCTTGAGCTTTATTAATTCCAAGATATATTGTGCATATAAACCATATGTTTTAAATTAACTCCCTTGTTTGTAATTGCTGCATACAGATTCATTAAGGACATTAAAAATATATATTAACCGATGCCTGTGTGGTTCTCTTAGTAGACAACTTTTAAAATGTTAGTGAGCTATAAATTCCCCCATAACAGAAATTGTAGTTTCTCAAAGATTTCCTGTGGGACACTTTTGCCTGATGAAGGTAATAAATAAGATAAGTAATAAAAGGCAAGCAGTAGTGAGGAGGAAAATGCATGTGAGTGGAAGTACTGCACTAATGGGTTCCTCATGGAACTGCAAAGACCCGTTAAATGTTACAGGTTCAATTCCTGTTTGCAGGTACAAGTGTAACCCCTTCCCAGCCCAGCAGCCTCCAGCTGCAGGCTCTTCCCCATCTCCTGCTTCAGTGCCTGATCAAAGATATCAGGGTGATGTCTGTAGAGCAGCAAATGAAATGCTTTTGGAGGAAAAGACATCTGAATTTCTTTGGGAAGCAAGATCAGTATTTACCTGGCCACCATCCTGAGTCCTTGGGGTGAAAGGATGCTCCTTGAAAAAGTCAAGCAGCTCTTTGAGAAAGTCAAACACTTAAGCTTTTTTTCTAATATGAAAGAGTTCTGGTTTATATTTACCTGAAATTTCTTTCAGATGTCTCCAGACCAATAAAATCTAAAGTCATGCTAAGGGCAAATAAAACTTTTGCCACAAATCAAACAAAATGTTCTCATCAGACCACATATAATTTAACTTTTTTCAATGTATTGATTTTTCCACATAAAAATTTCCATTCACTCCTTGCATTTTTATTGGGACCTTTTTTTATTGCTAGCAAACCCAAATATCACAATGTCAATCACAGATCTGATTCAGCTTTTCACAGAAAAAAAAAAATTATCATTTACACCAAATAATGACAAATCAAACCTATGCTCTTGTCAGAATATATATTTTAATATTTTAAACCGTTAAGTCAATTCACTTTTTTGGTTTCAAAAGGATTATTTGTACTCAAGAACAAATGATTAGAAATGTGGCTGTGGCATTGCTTCTAAGATGGTTCAGTAAATGACCTGGACATTCATCTTGTGATGTGCAACCAAAAACAGATGCCAGGAGGCAGATTAGGAGCCCAGTCACCTTGGAGCAAAGCAGAAACCAAAACAAAGATGTCCTGAGTAAGGGATTGGAATTCCCCCTCATGTCCCATTCCTAAGCAAAAGGGAACACCCAAGATTTGTAGATTCCTGTGACTGAAAAAGAACAGCAAAAGCCTAGATCTCCTAGATCCTTCGGGAAATGGATTGGAGCACTTTCAGGGGTTTGGTTGGTCCCAATCCTACTCCCCTGGTCTTGCCCACTCCTTGGCCCCATTCCTGCCCTTGCACAGCTCTGTGTCTCCAAAATAGGGAAGTTGATTCCAAGAAAAGTGCTGCCCTGCCTCTGCAGGACCCCGTCTCCAGCCAGATCCTGTTCTAGCTTGCCCTTTTCCACAACAATCATTGGTTTTTGAGACATTGCAATGCTTAAACTCCCAGCTGCCAGGGCTTCTACACCCACTCACTTCAGATTAGTTTTTTTCGCAGTGTGCACTATTTCCATTTGACATTTGATTGGCATTTGCTGACAGCTTTGCTGTAACAGATCAGCAGAAACAGGTGAGATTTCTGAGGAAAGGTGAGAGACAAGTTAAATTAAAAATAACACCGGTATGGGCAATAAAAACCTTTCATCTCCCCTCCTGAATGCAGTTTTTTAAGATGTTAATGTATCTTCTCTAAAGAGGTGTGAATTTCAAGAAAGTTAGTTATTATATGAGTGAAATTTAAAATAGTGTTAATATTACTGTTGCTCAAATTGAAAATTCTACAATAGGCTGACTTGATAAATAAATCAAGCTATGTTTAAACATGAGCAAAAATACTTCGGGTATACTAATTTTCTCTTTCACTTTCCAAGTCTGTTACATGTGTGCCAAGTTATTTGACATCAGTGGAATCTGTCAAGAAATCTGCCCAGGGAAGTGGTGGAATCACTGTCTCTGGAAGTGTTTAAAAAACATGCAGATGTGGTGCTTAGGAGCATGGTTTAGGGGTGGGTCTGGCAGTGCTGGGTTAATGGTTGGGCTTGATGATTTTAGAGCTCTTTTCCAACCTAAATGATTCTATGGTCCTAACCATTTTGTCCTTATCCTCAGAACTAAAAAAGTGCTGGAAGCCATGAGCAAAGACAGGCTGTGAATGGTGAGATGCAGTAAAAAGAGCATGAAACTCTCTGAACTTCAAAGGGTCACGACTCATTGAGAAATAACACAGCAAATGAGACAATATAAACCCCATACAGTCATCTGCCTAAGTTAAACCTCCAAATTGAGGCAGATGAAATTCCCCTCTGGATGCTTCAAAGGCATCTTCCTGTGTTTCTAAAAATGTACCTGTGTTTGAGTGAGTGTTTTGTCTGCAAATTCTTCACGTTCCTCTTCTCCAGCTAAGCCCTTAGTCAAACCTTAATACATAGAGATCAATCTTGGGTAGGTGTTATTTGAGATAAGGACTGGACAATACGATTTGAAATAATAACTGGACAATATGATTCCTTTCTATGACACCACAAAAGATTGGTTTATTTAGGAGAAAACAATATTCTTGCTATCTTTGTCAGCTGACAGGTATAAGGAGCATCTTCAACAATAAAAGTGTTTCAATGCACATTTAAGCATGGTGGGCAAAGTACGGTGAAGAAAACTTTGCTATCACAACATTTAGTGCGTAGAACCTTGAGATTAGCAAGAGATTACTATCTTTGTATTTTCAATTCAGCCCTGCTCAACAAATATTTAGCTCACTTCTAAATCAGAACCCAAACTCTAACTGAAATGAAAATAAACACCTCTATCACCTTACATCATGCTGGAGCCTGCCATGAACACAAAACCACAGTGAATTGTTATTATTAGATATAACAGGAAGAAAAAAGATCAAAATAGCTGCCTTATTTGGTAGCTGTCTGGTCTGCACTCACTATCTCAATATCCTAATGTAAGTCCTAGCAGTACACATTTCACACTTCTAGTCTGAACTTGGCACATTTTCATTCTACTGCAGAAATACAAGGAAAGACATTTGCCTTCCTAGATCAGCAGATAAGGACCTGGAAGGTCAGTGTATTGGTCTGTGTATTTACTGGATTAGCAATTCTGCAGAGTCATCTTAAGAAATGCAGAGAAATTCTTCTATCTTGATGCCTCACTATTCATGAAAATAATTCATGACCCTTTCACTTAAAGGCTTTTGCCTCCTGCCTAAATCATAAATCTATCTTATTGCCTCTGATCACTGCACATTTAATTCTTAACATCTTCTCTTGAATTTGCCTCAAATTCCTCACAACACTGCCTGCACAAGTAACCTCTTTCTATCTCAGTGTCTGAAAATAGTAGAAACACCTTGTCTAAGAGAGGTTTCTCTTGTATATCTACAGAAATCACTTTAGAGTTTGCCAGCCTGTCCTGTGCTGCCCAGTGTCTCAGCTCCCATAAATCCCAAGGCTTTAGCATTACCATGAGGGAGGAGGTTGTTTTTAATCATTAATGGATCCAATCAGGTTGGAATTGTTGTAGCATATGACTTTGAACAGAAGCAATGCTCATACACACAGGTTGGGATTGAACTTCCAGAGACTGAAAAGTGTTACTTGTGGCTGTAAGTGATGAAGAAAATCAGGTAACCTGTGAGATATGTTTGGACAAGGGTTTTGGCTGTTTAGCTCAATGTGGACTATCTCATCTCCTGGAGACATCCATCTCTAAGAGTTTTTTAAAAGCTTATATAAGGCTTTCATAACCCTTGTATAGACTACATGCCTGCTTTTAGACAGCTAAGCTTAGCTGGGGTGATCCTCACCCTTAATGAAGCGAAATATTTTATTTAACACAGAAACAGGAGTTTCCAGTTAAATATCACAGTTAAAGATTTTATTTAACATGAAACCATCAATCATGGTTTCATCTACTTTTAGTAGCAGACTAAACACCTCAGGTGCAATAACGGTTGGCACATGTGCAGATGAAGAAAATGAATCATAGAAAGGATGGGTTGGAAGGGATCTTAAAGATCATGTCATGGGCAGGGACACCTTCCACTAGACCAGGGTTCTTCAAGCCCCTTCCAACCTGGCCTTGAACACTTCCAGGGATGGGGCAGCTGCAGCATCTCTGGGCAACCTGTGCCAGGGCCTCACCACCCTCATAATGAAGAATTTCTTCTTAATATTTAATCTAAACCTGCTCTCTATCAGTTTAAAGCCCTTATCTTATCACTCCTTTCCCTCTGTACAACATCCCTCCCCAGACTTCTTGTAATCCGTTTAGGGCTTTAGGTCTCCCCAGATCCTTCGCTCCTCCTGGCTGAAAAATCTTTTACTTTCAGGTAAAAGTTTACTGTTTCAATTCACCAGGCCACCTTTTAGGAAAAAAACAAAAACATTCTTCTTGAAAGCTACATGCATTTTGTAGGTTAAGAAGTGTATTTTTGAATAAATTGTATTTTAGTGTAAGTTTATTATAATTCATTGTTTGTAAGGCATGTATTTAATACTTTAATCCCTTTGTGTCTTAACATGCTTAAAATATTGGCAAGCTCCATGACTTAGTTCCATTTACAGAATGAAATGCCATAGTTCTATGGGAGGAATTTGCATAGAAAGTTTCATTTTGCTTCGTTTGAGCAACTGAAAATAGGTATTATAAGAAGCAGGACAAATAAGCATGATAACAGATGGGTGATTGGTACAAGTACCTGAAATTAAGGAGTGAAACATTAACCCAGTAATCTGAAAAGTTCCATGGAATCACTGTCACGTAACTTCATAGTTTCTAGTCCCCAGAAAGGATGAGCAGCTGGAAAAGCTGCATAACTCCAGGTAGCTGGAGATTTCTAGAGATTTGCAGCAGCTCTCTGCTCCTGAATATCACAGGAGTTCCAAAACAAACCACTGCTTCAGAAATATCCTTGCTTGAAATCCTAAAAATGGATTAGCTGACATGAGGACTTGAGTACAGGGATGAAGGGGTTCTTCTTGAGAATTTGTGGAAATAACACAATTAATTCCAAGCAGTCCTGCTTTCACTGGAAAGGCAGGTGCTCATTTTAGAGAACCTGCAGATGAAGGAAAAAGCATAGGATACCTCAGGTGGGCATTCCTTACTAGGAAGGTGGTGAGACACTGGAACAGAGAGGTTGTGGACTCACCACTCCTGGAAATGTTCAAGGCCAGGCTGGATGGGGCTCTGAGTAACCTGGTCTGGTGGGTGGCATTCCTGCACATGGCAGGGGAGGTGGAACAAGATGATTCTTAAGATGGCCTAGATGATCTTCCAAGCCTAACCATTCTATGGCTCTGACACCAAGACTGACCCTTCTATATCCATGTGACTATTGGCATTGGATGTGTCTGAGCAACTTCTACACAGATCTCAACTCTGTTACTTAAGCTGGCTGGCATCATCTAAGACATCTATGGGTATTTGTTCCAGTTTGAGACAACCAAGACATCCCACAGGTCTGCCAGATATGTGACGAGACACACAGGAGAATGAAACCTGACTGGTGGCTTTGCTCTCCTGCTTGTCAGTGTTGGGTGTGTGGTGTGTGGGCAGTTCAGAAAAGTCTCGAGGTGAATAAATGTATCTGCTTTCTTTTTATATGTTGTGCTGTACAAGAAAATAAAGTTGCAAAGCTATGATAGATTGCTGAAGAAGCATGCCAATAGCTGGCTTGCTTTCAGCAAAACTCACTTCCTTCCTGGTATTCAATTAAAAAAAGAAAATTACTGCATTTCAAATGCACTCTATTTTAGAATTTCATAAGCAGCCTCAGATTCTGTGGCAGTCATGAAATCTGCTTTCCTTATTCAGATATTGCAGTATATTCTGTTCCACAATAAATTAATTAGGCATTTTTTCCATATCCTGTCCAAGTGTCACTGTGCAGCTGAGCTTTATCTTCCCATTAATCTGGAATTGCTCTTTCATTCGAAACACTTAAACATGCATAATTTTAAATAATGAAGGAATATTGACTGATTTCAGTAGGATTCTTTATATGTTTTAAATTATGTGTGTGCTGAAAATAGGGAAAAACCTAGTTATTTGCCTCCAACTAGACTTTGTTCCACTGATCACCACCCTTTGGGCACAGCCATTCAGACAGTTTTCAATCCACCTCACTGTCTGCTCTCATCCAGCCAATGCATCAACCTCTTTTCTGTGATCTTACTACATTTTACAAATTAAATTACGTGACTGAATTACAGGAAAAAACGTTTTGTGCATAAAGATCTGGTCCCACAACCCATCTGGTGAAAATGGTGCATCATCTCATTCCATTAATATCAGTAGAATTACTTCTGAATTTCATGGAGAATACAGTCTTCAAAGCTGACCAAGTACTTTAGATATTTGAGTGGCGTGGAGGCCCTAATGTAAAAAATTTTGAAACATTTTGCTAGTGAATCTTGTTTCTTTTATTCATACAAACCTGTTCTTGATCCAGATTTGTAAAAAAATCCAGCAGAGTTTTGCACATTCATAAATACAATCAGGAGTTAGCATGGAAATTTCATTTCTGCAATCAATTCCTATTAATATTTTCATAAATAAAATGAGACATTATTTCTTTATCAGACAAGCAAAATTTTGAGCTAAACAATGAGCTGAATTTTTTTACTTAACTGGGTGGTTTATTTACTTGGAGTCATATAACTGCCTTTGCTCTCCTGGCTGTTTGATGATTCTCTATTTTTTTCTAATACATTTGTAGCATAGTTTGCTTTCAATTTCCCAGCATTTCTTTTTCAAAAAATTATTTTTTCAAAAGATCCAGCAGCAGTTTGAACTAAAATCTTTCCTAATTTCCTATTTTAAGCATGAAACAATTTTCCTCAGCTGTTACACATCATTGTAATTCAAGAATCTCAAAGCCTTTAGAAATAGTGTCATCTCAATTTAATTTAAAGGCAAATGAAGACTCAAACCAATACAGGGACTGGACCCACACTAACCAGTAGGCAATTTGTTAATGGCACTGATATCTGCTATATTTCATACCACAGATTTTCACTCTAAGCCTTTCACTTCTTTTTTTTAATTCCCAGGGAATAACAGAAGGTCCCTAAGGACTTCAGTTCCATTATTATGACATCCTGCTTAGCTCTGTTGGGCCCAGGAGGGAAACCTTTACGTTCTGTGCACTTTCCTGCAGCTTGTACAAGGACTGTGGATAATCCAGAGGGAGCATTTTTCAGGGGCAATTTTCAATTCTCAGAGAAATTGTGGTTCTCATGACAGAGGCCACCTAAGAAAGCCTGGCAGGTAGGTGGAAATACACACAATTCAATATTAAGACACCTTAGGTGGCCTTGGAAGACACCCAGCGTCACAGAAGGACATGGGAGACACCAGCCAGTGCACAGATGGCATTTGTGGCACAGGACAAGACCTACAGGAAAGACTTCTCCATCTGGAATAATAGATAGGACATCCTTGGACATCCTAAGGGACACGAGACACATGTTCATGCCACAGCCCCAGTCACTGGGTACCTAAATCTCTCTAACTCTGCTGACTCCAGCACAGATAAGATACCTGGAGGGTCCATACACCCCCCTATGTCAGTAGCTAAATTTAGACACTAAACTTCAAACTGTTTAAATTTAGTTTCAATTTCAAAGTCAATCACATCCCTAAATCATTTCACTTGGCATGCCAAGTGCATTTGGAAAAGGTCTGAACGTGACTTCTCTAGAGAGAGGTGTCTCTTTGGTAAATTGTTATGGAACTAGTTCAACTTTGTGCACGTTTCTGGTGGGCTGATATATAGCTTTTCTTTATTTAGCATCACAGTTTTTCTTCCACTTTTAATTGTGCTCCAGATGTTCCTGACAGCTGCTAGAAGACTAGGCCATCTGAGCACTCATCAAGCACAAACACAGAAACTGCCAGAGGGGAGAGAGTTCCTCTGCCTGTATGAGGACATGTGCAATATGAGCATCCACGTCTGAGTTAATCACTCCCTTTTCTAGACCGGCAAAAAACAGTTCATAGAGAGCCCTTGGCAACCAGATCTAACATTGCAGTTGGTCTTGCTTTGAGCAGAGGGGTGCTTTAAATGACACCCAGGAATAAGCTCCAGACTAGTTTTTCTCAGTTAATTTTTCTGGTGTTTTCTCATAAATATGCACTTAATGGCCTGTGAGTCATCTGAGCTGTTTTGGAAATTTAAGTTAGAAGGAAGGAGATGAGAAGTACTTGCTTTTCTCTATTATCTATAAAAGAAGCCTAGAAAATCAGCTCAGATGCAGACATTTAAACTGAAAACATTTCGATTCATTAGATTAGCAGACTCCTGCAAGCATTCTTTGGATCAGTGGGTGGACAGACAGTGTTCTGACTCTCTGAGCCTCTACTCAAAACTGATACAATTTGAAAGACTCTGGCCTGTATTTTTCAGTAATATTATGTAAGACAAAAACAATAGCTAATTATTTTTTAACACCATTCTCAGATATGCCCTGACTTAGAAATATTGAGACTAAAAGTTACAGAGGAACTGAATCAATAGCTCTGCATTTCCTGGCACAGTCTCTTGCATTTCAGCCTATCAAGCCCTATGGCATCAGCTGACTGTGTAAGGAAGCCCACTGTTTGGAGAGGCAGCTGACATCTGCGCTTCTGAACTAATTAGTGGCAATGCCTTAACTGGCCCAGTATGACCCCAGACATGCTATTAAATTCTCATTTTATTTAAAAAAAAAAAAAGAACAGGTAAATGCAACCAAATTGCTTATTATGGATGATGTACAGCAAATAACAACTCCTCAGCACACACAAGAATCATGTGGGGAAATATTAGGGGTCTCCCCTCAATGTACTGGACAATCAAGTCCCAATGCCTAGCCCCTGACACTGTTTAATTTAAAACTCCAAATATAGCTGTAAAGCACCCCAAGGTTTCATCCTTGAATTATCACTGCAGCTGTAGATGATATTCCTTATTTTTCAGGAAAACAAGTTTGGTGCACACTTTGAGATAAATCTTTCAGTAATTTCAAAGAAACATTTAGATGTACAGAGAAGAAATCAGGGACATAGAATATGACTCAGGAAGTACATTTCCCCAGGATCTTCCAAAGAAAAATGTTTCTCTGTAAAGTCATAAAATGCATTTTCTGCAAAGAGTATAATTTCTTTGCAGAATCTGTTATTGAAATAGCCTAAAATTTGGGAGCTTTTGGGTATGCATTCTAGCAGTCTTCATGTTTTAACATTCTGTTTGTAATCTAGCTGTCTTAAAAGGTTTAATTGCAAAGGATAGAACTAAATTAAAGATAAACTTTCAAATGTGTTTTAGCTATGTGAAGTAATTAGACTCACTGAAAGCAAATTCCAAAATGGCACAGTGTCTATACTGTTAATTACACTTTGCTCACAAATACAAACTTAATTGTCCATATCAAATGGCATCGTCACGTTTAATTATGTAAAATATTGTAAAATGTACAATAGCATCACTAATTCATGATGTGAACTGAGTCCTCCTGAATATGAGAAATGCCATCTCTAGACCAACTACAAAACATGCACATCTGCTAAAGTCAGCAATGTCGTTTTGTAGACATTCATAATGTTCCTTCTCACTGCAGACCAGAGTATTTGAGCATTTGATGGTCACCTAGAAATAAACAGGGCAACTCAAGAACTGCACATTTGTTACAAGAAGACATCAAAAGAAAGGTTAAAATTCAAACAGTTGCAGTGCAGAGAGAGGTATATGCCCATAACCATCTGTGTTCATGATTCTGTAAGAGTCAGGAGCTGATTAGGAGAAAGGGCAAGATAATTAGGATTTCTTGCATGATTATGGCTTGCACAGCCTGTGTTTTATGGCTCACAACCTGGTTCTTCCTATGGCAAGGAAGAAGGGATCTATGTGTGGATCTGAATGCACATAATGTAGCACATCCTAGAGAAAAGAGCAGCTCCAGAGCTGCTTGGTACCCCCTGCTCAGTGGCGGCTGAATCAAAGCCTCCAGGCACTCTGCAAGGGCTCCCTCAGTCCCAGAGCCTTGTGGTTCCCCTGACCTTGTCCTTGTCCTTACCTGGCAGCAGCAGACACACTCAGAGGGTTCCTGTGCCACTCTCTCCAAAAAATCTCCCAAAGGAGAAATCAGAGGCTGCTGCTCAAGACGCCACATCTGCTGATTGCTGCCTGTTAGCTGTGCTCACGCACCCCTAGGAGCTGCATGCATTTTTATTCAGGAATCTTTAATAAAACAGCCTGGAAGCAGAGAACAGAACCTGCAATTCCCAATCATGCCTCTTGACCAAATTTTCACTTCTTGTTCTCTCTGTCCCCGTAAGTTTTGTGGTCTTGTCTTCACGGTTTCAAGAAGTAGGAAGTAGGGAGTTCCTGCAGACAGTTTTAGTTAATAGGTGGCTGGTTCAGGCACTTGTAGTTGAAAAAGGAGTTGTTGAGCCTGAAGAACTTCAGACTGAGGAGATCAGATGTCCTCCATTCTAGCTGAAAACAATAACCATCATAATTATTATTTAAAAAAAGCAGGCTTCTTTCTCTATTTCCTCTCTGTTCAAATGGAAAAGGAGCCAACATTTCTATATCCAAAAGTAGAATTTGGATGAATCTACTTTTTGTACAGGTACCTACATCTAAGAGAGAAGCAAGACTTTAAAAACAATACTCTAATAAATATTTCCTGCTTAATATCTTTTACATCTACATAAAAGTGTGACGTGTCTGTGTGATGCCTTCCATTGTACTAGAAATTATTTATATATAAATTGGCAGTAGAGTCAGTGACTCCATTCCCCTTTTCTGTATTTGGCTTTTACCTGTTTATAAATAAATCTCACACATTGGCTTTTACCTGTTTATAAATAAATCTGACACATTCCTTTAATTGTTCCCTGTGCCTGCTATGATACTGGGAAGGAAAGGCCTGGACTTAGAAGGGAACTCAAATAGAAATCAAGTCTTGTAACAGCAACAATAATTTGGGAAAAAATGTGTTTCCAGGAGCTCATTGGGTCTGGTCAACATGGAAAATACCCTCAGCATTTCCTCTCTTTTTATTTTATCTTCCTAAGTATTTAGTATTTATTCCTACCAGAGATAAGCTTTCACTGTGCATGGATTAGCACAGACCAGGGACCATGCCTGATGTTGCAAAGTTTGGACTTGGCCACTGCTTTTGAAAAGCAGGGAGTTAGAAGGATTAGCCATGTGAGTGAAAATGAACAGTCTCCACTTAATTTACTAGCTATAGCCATGCTGATGAGTATTTGTCTTGGCTTGTGTTTCTTACGTTTTAAACTTGTAGAAATCCATAGAATCATGAAAAAATAGGATAAAATGGACTCCTGTGTGTTACCTACTTTATATTTATTCCAAGGCGATATCAGCATTACCTGAACTTTTCCACAGGTCCTGTTATTATTACTCAGTAGTATAACATGATGACATTTTTGCAATCCATTCATCATAGGCTTTTCATGCAGGAAGAATTGCACTTGGGAGAAGTTCCACAATGGTGCTGAACTGCTTTTGAATTGCTTCTTTCAGTGTATTTACCTGTAGTCAATTTCTTCCAAGACATCTTCTCTGGTGAGACAGCAAATACATGAATTTTACAGGGGGGTTTTAATGTGATGAAGCCTTGAAAGAGTGCAAGGGGGAAGGTGATGATGGCTGGCTGGACCTGGATTCAAGATCATGGTTAAAGTAAAGTACAAAAGAAGTACACATTTCCTAACAAAGCTAAGAACAAATCTGGTTAAACATCCGCTGTGGTTACATAGTTGGAAAACCAAGTCCCTTCCAGCTTCCCAGATTTGCTGAGGCTGCCTGAGCTTGCAGTAAGAAGTGGTGAGTGGTCACAGTCCTGAAACCTGCTGTGTTTCATTCTGCTGCTGTTGAGTTCAGGAGAGAAGAGTGATTTGCTCTCGCAGGCCCTGTAATACACACCCAAACTTCATCAAACTCTTTTCATCACAGTTTCAGTCTCAGAATGAAAACTGCCTTGAAAACAACAGATTTTTTTCTCCTGAAAAAGAAAAAACTCCTTTCCCTCCCTTTTTACTTCAGAATCAAACTCTTAAAAATCACTCTTATTTTCATCCCAGTCTACCTAGAAAGGTAAATAGAGGCTATTGTTAAAATTTATAACTTAACTGTTAAGTGAAAGTGATTTAGAAACCAATCATTTGGGAAGAGAAAAAATCACAGGGTTCCATTCCAAGAACATTGCCAATAATAGTTGGAATTGAGAACATTGGCTTTGGTGTGCTTTCTCTGAGTATGAAGTAATCGAATCGACATGTTCCTATGGAAAGTTTTTATATTGATGAAACTGCACTTTCTCATTTAAAAAATGCCAGGTCTTGTCCTAAGCACAGGGAGTGAAGTTTTTTGCAGCATCGCAAAATGAAATGATAGATAGGATTATCTCTAAATCATCTTCAGTAGACAGATGCCAAAGACCAGCACTAGTTCCAGCCTTAAAACTGTAACAACACCCTGCAGCAGCTTGTGCTTTACTGACTCTGTCTTCTCATTTGACACATGCATTGCAGTGGGACCAGACCAGCCAAACCCCTCTGTGCTAAGATCTATTTAATACATGTTCAAAAGACTTTTGCCTGCATCAGCCAGAGGATGGGGGAATGAAGCTAAAACAAATGAATGAAGGATTTTAATGCATGTTTTCATAATTCTCCTGGTGTTGAATGTATCAGTGACGAGCAGGTGCAGAAAAGATCTGACTGCACCACATACACCACATACACATTTCATGTCGGCTCAGCAATATTTCTGTGGTCTCCAGTATTTTCTTCCAGCCAGAACTGGAGTCTCTGTACACTTCTAAAGCGATGGATAAGTGGAACTGCAGTTCTGATTGGAATTGCAGCTGCCTGTGTCTTTGCAAAGTCCATCCTTTCTTTTCGAGAGACAACCAAATGCTCTGGGCTGGTGGAGCAGCAGCTCCAGCGCCTGGGCTGCAACACACGGCCGCCAGCAGCAGCCGAAGAGAGCTCATGCCACCGTGTGGTGATGCAGCCTCACCACATCGGTCTCAGTTTTCACCACCGTATTGATGTAACAGAAGATGAACGCACAGTGAAGGAGAATCCTCCAGATCCTACCAATTTCCCTGCTCCCTGCAATACTTTGGAAGATGTCTGATAGGATAAGGGGTAATGGCCTCAAGTTGTGCCAGGGGAGGTTCATACTGGATATTAGGAAAAATTTCTTCACTGTGAAAATGGTAAAGCACTGGAACAGGCTCCTCAGGGAAGTGGAGTCTCCATCGCTGGAAGTGTTAAAAAAATGAGTGGATGTGGCACTTCACGATATGGTTTAGAGGGCACAGGGGGATTTGGTCGAAGGCTGGACTTGATCTTGGAGGACTTTCACAGCTTTTTTGGTTCTATGATTTTATGTCTGAAGAGTTTTATTGTGTCTGTGGTATTGCAACACTCGGTCAGAGCTTTTGGAGGCCAGCACCAGCAAAAGGCACACTGAGGCTGAAAGCTGCAGTGCCGCCACGAAGGTGCGACTTGGATTCCTGTGCTGCAGAAGAGACCCCTAGAACTGCTACCACCCTCTCTGAGCCTTGCTGGCCTCCTCACCCTCCCATGGTGAGGGTGGTTTCTCCGTGCCATGACTTGGCCAGCAGAAGGGACCCAGCTCTATTCACAGGCAAGGCCTTTGGCTTTCTCACCCCCGCTGCCCCCCTGGAGCTGGGCTGATGCACAGAGATGGATCCAGGCAGGAGCACAGAGCTCTGCCCTCTGCAGCCTGTGTGGTGTCTCTTGGGCATCACAGAGATGGAAGATTCCAGCTTCACCAACAGAGTTCTGCAGAGAAGCTCTGGACAAAGTGAATCTTGCCAGGTTCAAAGGTTCACTTAGGCTGTGGATGGGGCTGAAGTGTCCTGAGCTTACCCACACACACCTGCACCCCCGCTGATCCATGCTTCTCCTGGCTAACTGGGGCCCACACTGGGTCCTTCCCAAAGCACCAGAGCAGGGGCATTGCCACGGGAAAAGGGCTGCACACAGAACCTATACAGAGATGCACAGCACTCCACAGCCGCTTGAAGTGCAATGACCAAGCGAAGCACAGCTCTGAGGATGACCAATGTCACAGTGTAGGATAACTCAGTGACAACCTTTACCCTGAGATCCACAAGCTCTGAGAAGCAGCCAAGCACAGATGGTATCACTCATTTGTAAACTGGACATAAACACAAGATATCAGCTGATCCTGATAGTGCTACTGGTTTTCATACTATAGAATTCCCAACATCTAATTTTGGGGTTTGGCGACAGTGTTTGATTATAAAAGAGCTTCTTAGAAAGGTGAAAATATGTTTTGTACCCTGGAGAACATACAAGGCAGGAAAAGGGCCACAGCAAGGTATGGGTGTCACCAAAGGACAGGTGGGAAGGTTTTCTGGAGGAAATAATCATTAAGTTTTTGGAGGTGAAAGAGCCAGAAAAAACCAGAGAGACTGTCCAGACTTTTCAAAAGGTTGACACATCTTTAGAAAATGACTTTCATGCATATTTTCTTGCCTGCGACATTTCCATCATCTCCAGACAGATTGTTTCAAATCTAATCCTTGAGCCACTGCACTACTGATTGCAGACAGCCACAGAGGAAGTAATTGGATCTATTTTATTCTTCTCACAGTTCCCTCTCCCCCTCTCTAGCCTCAAAAACCTGCCCTCCCATTTCCCTCCAGCCTATCTCCATGTCCATCTGACCCTTCAGGTAACAGCACTCCTCACAGGAGGAGATGAAACACCACAATCCAGAAGCTCCAGTATTTCCTTCTTCCCTCTAGATGGAGCCATGGACTTTCCCTGGATTAATACAACTTAACTTTGCTCTAAGGTCGAGGCTTTGGTGGAGAGGGATTCAGCCAGCTGCAGGTAGACCTCAGTAGCTACTCTGGCAGAGGCTATGCTGCCTTATGGTCAAGAGACAAGATGGGGACAGAAAACAGCTTTTTTTCTTTTCTTTCATTGATTGAGTGCAGTCTGGGTTAGCTGAATGTCCTTCTCTGTTGTTAGATCTTTGATCTCTTGCCTCCTTTTTTCATTTTATTTTATTTTTTGGCATACTTTATTGTACTGAGTGGTGGAATAGAAAGCAAATCATATAAGAACATTAAACTGACCTTTGATACAGAGGGAGCAGGATTTGTCTGTAGATAATGCTGTCTGGACTAATCAAAGATATTTTATAATCAAATGAAGGGAACAGAAGTGGTTCCTCCTGGCCTGAGGTAGGTACCTGTAATAGAACAGTGCTGGCACCACCAGCAAAGCTGCATTTCTTTCCAGGTACTGGAACAGGACCCCCCACTTCAAATAGTTCATATGTTAGTTAAGTAGTTCATGTGAGTTTCTGCATGGTTGACATCTACAGTTAGGTGAGATGAAAAGCATTTAAAACTTCCAAAGCAGCTAAATGGCATCTAATGGCACTGAGTACCAGGCACAACACAGGCAAGACACAGACAGAAAAGAATAACATCATTTTGTTGTGGTAAACCTTGAAGGACATTGCATTCCCAGCACACAGGAGTGGTAGAGTCATTTTAGCAATGAAATGGTTCATCCTGAGCCAAACAAATCCTGATCCAGAGATGGCTCAGGTGTGGCTCAGTGTCCAGTTTCAGTGGCCAAGGCTTTCTTTGCTGGCCTGAAGAGGAACTTCAGTGAGACCCACAGGCTTCACACTTGAATCCCCCACATTCATCCCTGTGTAGACTTGTTCTGCTTTGACACATTATTACATCCAGAGGAGAAGATGACAGAGAATCAGGTTTGAGATCTGTGGGTTTTTGGGTCTGGGCATCACAATGAGTAGCAGACAGCGTGAAAAATCTGTTCAGAGCTCCCAGGCAGGCCTGGCAGGGTGGCTGCAACAATTCCCACTAAGGGGTGCATTTTGCCACCACATTTATTCCTGTCCCTTCTTCCCATGGCTGCTATGGGGCAATAAAAATTAAGGTATATTTCCCAGAAACAATTTGCAAGCATAGCATTGCACTGGCAATGTGCAGCTGCAGTTTTAACAGGGAGGCTCAGTCTTCCCTAATCTTTCTTTTTTTTCCCCTGGGAAATGCATAAATTGCTGTTTTCTATGTCATTCTGCAGCGATGTCATCTGCAATTTTTCTCCTTTATTATACGTGGGGGAGTAGGAGGAAATTGCTTGTCACCCAGTGGCGATATGTAGCTTTTATTTACATGGGAAAGCAATAAAATTGATTGTTTCTGAACTGAACATGTCACTTGGCTGGAGTTCAAGGCAAAAGCGCATGTGGGCAACCCTGCCTTCTAATCCAGAGAGGAGGGACCGCTAGGCACCGGTCTGGCCTCTACCTTGGCCAGGCCACTGGCTCACCCACATTTTAACCACATGAAAACAGGGCTCTAACATGAATTGGTTTGATAGAAGTCTTGTGATATTTAATTAGATGGTCTAGTAAAACTCGAGAGAGTCTGAACAGGAGAGTGAAGATATCTTCATCTGATGGGCAAGTATTAACGCAGAGATATTCACAGATGGCTGATAGAACTCTGCACACAGTTGGCTTTAAAACCATGTTGAAAAAGCAATGGCAGCAAGCACAGAAAAGGGCCATGGATTCAAGAACTGGGAAAATACCTAACACTTAAGAACTTTGACTGGAATTAGATGATCTTTAAGATCCCTTCCAACCCAAACCATTCTGTGACTCTATGAATTTATGCTGTGTAAAATGTTGGAGAGTGGGAGAACCAACATTTTTATGAGAAAATACCAGAAAACACTGACAAGCTTTCAGAGCTCTTAAGAAGGTCATAATAATAACCAATACATGGAAATAAAGCTTAAACAACCTGCCCTACTGAATCCAGGCTGGGTTAAGAAAGTGCAGTTTCAAAGCAAACAAACAGACACCCAGCTCTCCCTCCCTGAGAAAGGCATTCTGCTGTGGGACACAGTGGGACAAAGAGAAACTCAAGTTATCCAGTAACTCTCCTCAGTGGGGAGTCAATTCTCAGTTAAGTGGTGCTGTGCCAGGGACGGCTGGTAAAGATCACAAAGGCTGCACCGTCGGTCACTTCAGTAACCCACTGGAAACTCAGAAAATCAAGTTGAGCCATAGCAAGATGAAAGGATATTCCTTCCCACTCTGTGACCCAGTAATGAGAGATCAGAGCTGTTTTACTGACAGGAATGTTAAGTGCTGTGATTTTTGAGTGAGACAAATCTTGCAGGGCCAGTTAAGATCTCTGTCCACAAACTCTGCCCCAGTCATGCACTTAGATCATGACCACTAAAACAACTCTGTCCTTAGAGACTTCAAAGAACATTTTCACATCATTCAGCATCTTTTTCTTCAAGTTAGGTATTTATTTACACAAATGCATCAGAAAGAACAGGTTGGGTGGTTTTTCTCTGTTGTGATATGAACCCCTCGATGTATTCCCAGGGGCTAACTTTGCTCTGGTAAATGCCATCCCGCTCCCTCTGGCTGTATCCATCCCATGCAGTGTGAGGCCAGGCTGGAGCAAGAGCACCCCAGCCCAGCTGCCTGAATAACTGCTTTGCAGGCAAATTCACCTTTCCATGAAGCAGACAAGACCTGATGAGTTTGTGTGACTCAGGGCTTGAAAGTGTCTGTGTCCAGTCTCATTTTCTCCATGCCAGTCCCTAGGATGACTCTAGCACAGGTGCACTCCTTTGTCCCACAGGGACGTGGCATTAAATATATGTATTCCATGTCAAGCATCCCCTGCATTTAACCTCATGGAAAGCACTAAACTCTTCATCCTGGTCACCCTCCCCTCTCCAGCTCACCCAAGCTGTGTTTGAAAATGCGACTTATTGCAGTCAAGTTCCACATAAGGAGAAAGATGCACCAAGCGTGCCCTGTTACAACCACAGCGTTCACATTTGTCAGTGGCTGTCAGAAGAATACACAGGCTAGCAAAATACCCACCTGAATGTACCTACTGTATTTTCTGGGGGACTTTCTGCAGAACCCATAAAACGTGTGCTGCAGCTGTAGCAGACCTCCTGAGAGGGGAATGGCATCCTAGAGGGTAACTCCATGCAGCAGCGCTGCTGGGAAAGAAAGTTCAAAGGCATCCAGCTCTCTCCAGAGGATACAGCTATGTGAGACCCTGCTGGATAGATGACTAGGTACCTGTTTTAGCACCAAAGTATTACAAAGAGCTTGTTCTGCCTCCAGGCAGTAATTTGCTGAAGCACATAAGACACGTTTCCCATTGGCAGGATGAAAAGAAAACTNTTTTTTTTTTTTTTGCAAAACACTACATTATGTCATCTCTGAAAAGAGCTTTATTGTATATGTGGGCCACGGCAGATATGCATGGAAGAGAACTAAAATGACAGCTTGTGGTGCTTATATAAACACACATTAACCCTTCAGGCCCCAGGTTGCAGTTAGCTCCAAATCCTGGCTTGTACCAGATGCCTTGAACTGCAATCCATAGGTATTGTGCAGCTTTCTCATTGTGTTTTCTTAGCATGAAACTGGTGAAGGGCCTTGCCCATTTTTGTTTGCTTTATAGCAAGACTGGGAGGTAGGGAAAAAGTCCTGATTTTTCCACTCCCAGACAGATGGTGTGCTGTGCTGGTTTCTTATTTGTATACATTGGTGAATATTTTTAATATAGATTGAACTTGGAAAGACAGAGCACAAGAAGCAAATTAGATTTTTCCCAGGCTAATTCTTCTCTCATTTCCTCCAATTTTACACCAGTGACATTAACAGGGTTAGCTTTTGATTTACACTGGTACCAGGGAAAGAAAAATGGGCTCTTGAAGGGCTGGCTTTAATTCAAAGCAGCTGGGCAGAAAAAAGGTGGTGTGGGAAAATCCTGTTCTCCAGGAAAATGAGAGCTGACATAGCCATTAGCTGTCCATACACATACCTGTTTTAATTTGCATCGCTTTAGAGGCATAGCTAGTCATTCTTGCTGGATCTAAACCCCACCATGAATGAGTGGCTTTCTTAAATCAGCAAGTCAGTGGAGAGCCCAAGGCAGGCTGGAAGATGCTTAATCTAACTAGGATTCACTAATTTTTAATCTTACCACTTCTCAATGCCAAGACTGAATCACTAAACAAGGGAAATTGTTTATTATTGAACCACTGAACTACACAAAATAATGCAGCAGGTGAAAATAATTAAAATCATGGATGTTATTCTGTAGAAACTAGGAAACAGTTTTTCATGTTTTCTGTCAGAGCCACAGCCTTCTCAATCTGCTAACTTGCTGAATATTGCTTTTAGCTCTTAATAAGACCTGAGGGAACAGAGTAATTTGCTCTGTTGATTAACATGCATTAAGTATGGGGACAATAATTCTTTTGCAATAGAAGCTCTGATTTAGCAGATAAGAGCACAATCAAGTAGGTGTTCCACCCAAACTCTGTTTGAATCTGCACATCATTTTTATATCATCCTCTTTCATGGCCACTTCGGATGCTCAATACCTTCAGCTGTGAAATCACTCATTTAGATGCCTGCATATGGATCCCAGCCCCTATCTCTAAGCACTGGATTTTGATATTTACTAATTTTTTCTTAATCTGCTTGGCATCATTTCACTGCAGTGGTGGTTTCCATCCTTTGGATCTCCGGGTGTCCAGGTGGCTTCTGAGGGGTGTTGTCATGATGCACAGCACAGACCAACAGCTTTTTATTTCACCCTGGACTGCAGATAATCTGCATTTATGCATCTGGGAGCAGGCTTTTCTCTGGAGTGGCTGCTATTCCGCTGGTTGATCAGAGCCATCTACTACACAGGGCACAGAGCATTTCCACAAGCAGCAGAGCAGAGGATTTTCTATTTGGATGTCCCTGACAGGGAACTGCTGGAGAAGGGTGCAAAGACAGCAACACAGAGGCAGAAAGTGCTGATCTGGCAGGCAGGCAAACACAAAATTGGGAAAAGCCCTTGGGGTTTGCACAAACCCCAGTGTGTGGTCAGCAGGGACCACCTGAGGTCAGCAGTGAATGGAAGGAATCACTCTGGGGCATGGTCAAAGCCATGCCAACAGATATGCTGCCTCCTGTAGCCAGGAGGTTAGACATCTTGGGTAAATTTCCTCTTTTTTCTTTATTTTGGTTTTTTTTTTTTTTTTCAGTAAAGGAGACAACACAGTCACTCATGATTAAAGGCTGAGAGAGTTGGAGCTGTTCAGACTGGAGAAGAGTCTGGGGATATCTTATAGCAGCTTTCCTGCACCTCAAGAGGGTCTACAAGAAAGGTGGTGACAATTATTAACAGGGCCTATCGTGATAGGACAAGTAGTAATGGTTTTAAACTGCAAGAGGGTCAATTTAGATTAGATATAAGGAAGAAGTTTTTTAGTTTGAGGCTGGCGAAACACTGGCCCAGGTTACCAAGAAAGATGGTGGATGACCCATCCATGTAAACATCCAAGGCCAGGTTGGATGGGGTTTTGAGCAACCTGATCTAGCTGAATATGTCCCTGGTAATTGCAAGAGGATTGGACTAGATGTCCTTTAAAGGTCCCTTCCAACCCAAATTACTCTATGATTCTGTGACTAGTCTGACATTGCAGATTGGGAAACAGAAATATAGCCCTTTCCCATCTTCCTAGCTCTGACAGTCAAGCGTGGAAATGGGTTTCCCAGGCGGCTTCTTTAGCCATGAGCAAGCTGTGTACCATGGGTTGCCTCTTGTGACGGGAACAAGCAAGAGGAGCTCCAGCCATGAATGGCATTATTCAAAGGATTTAGTGAATTTGGGCAGGGTCACACAGGACATAACTTCTCCAGGGCTTGCAGAGTTTACTGGTCCTGTTTGGCAGCCTGTCACACACTGGCAGAGCACTTTACAGTCCCTCTTGCCTGGTATGTGCCCCAAGCCACCAACAGGCTGCCAGAGGAAGCTGCTCAGAAATGGATGCTGCGTGTGGTGTTTATATGGGCAAACAGGGGGTTTTGGACCCCGCTGGAACCCCTGTGAGTCCCTAACATTGAATTTGCTGTGGCAAGAGTGAAGAACAGATGGTTCTAATCATCGTGCAGTCTGCCTTCTGCAGCAGACCCTTAAGCAGCTCAGGCAGAAACGCTGGATCTTTCAGGCACCTGAGGGAATTGTCAGGCCCCAGATCCAGAGCTTATCATTCACCCTGCTCACTTCCTATGTGCTGCAGCCCATTCACACCGTGGCTCTCCGAGCTCAGCACGTTCAGCTCCGCGGTGGGATGAGCTGCACAGCCAGTTCCACCGCTTCCCCCTCTGCACTGTCATCTGCTGAACACCTCACCTGAAGGATTATGCAATTCAAAAGCCAAAAATAACTTTTTTCCCTGCTCTTTAGGGTTTTACGGTTGGCTGATACAGAGCAAAGCCTGGGACCAAGGGACAGAGTGCTGATTAAACTGAATTTAGGCAACAATTATTCTTTTCCTCTGCAGAAAAGATGCACAGGGAGGGACTGTATTTTCTCACCTTTGTCTGGCTTGTGCTCTCATTCCAAGGAGGAGAGAGGATGTATCAATGCCTCAGCAGACCTCGGGAAGCAAGCTGTTATTTTTTTTATTTAAATCACAGTTCATACAGCCCTGGAGTGAATGAGCTGCTACCTGAGAGGTCACAGCCTCCATGCAGCTTTGTGTTTTCAGCTGCTTGGCCAAATGTCTTCTTGCTCCTAAAGTATTTGCAAGGGTTCTCAGAGTAGAATTTTTAAAAAATGACTGTAAAATGTGAACCTCCAGTTCAACAATACTTGCAGAACTGTCTTCTTAGCAGCTCTCAAGCACTAAAGGAGGCACTGTCAGCCTCCAAGGAAATCCTTGACTGGTGACATTCAATAGAAGATGTTTGCTCTTTCAGAACTGAATTGAATCCTCAGCAGAGGGTGGAGCAGCTGACAAGACATTTTTCTCTAGCAGAAATTTCTCATAATTCCATCTTTTTATTTTCCAGTCCCTTCTGAGGTGAAAATACAATGCTCTAAATTTCATAATGGAATAGAAATTGCCCAAATTGTTTCCCTTTGAACAGCTTTAAATCTAATACTCTCTGATAGTCTTCACACCAATAACACACTCCTCATTTCACTGACACCTAATCAAAATAAAATGCAGGAAAACAAGGGAAACCCTAGCAGAGCAATGAAAGCAAACCTCCCAAATCAAACACATCAGTAATAATTCAAAATAAAGGCAACGTTAAAAAAAAAAAAAAATTAAAAAAAAAAAAAAAAAAAAAAAAAAAAAAAAAAAAAAAAAAAAAAAAAAAACAAAAAAAAACACAGGATTTCAGGACATTTTCCCAAACATGATTGCACCATTTCTTAATACTTGTAATACTTCAGACATGTTTGGGAGGATTTAGTAGGAAATTGTCTTCCCAAAGAGCATGCATCCACATGGCGTACAAGACCCTTGTTTGTAAACAATATCCGTCTTAGGACTCCTGGCACATTTAACTTATTTAAGGGAACCTGAATTCTTGAAACCATAGAACATTCTGGGTTGAAAGGAACCTTGAAATGTCATTTAGTCCAACCTCTCCCGCAAAGAGCAGGGACAAGAAATGTGTCTGCAATAGTATTAGTGGTTTACTGTGAGTTTGCTCAGATTCCTTAGATACTTGGAAACTGGGAATCACAGACACAGACACCCGCAGATGTCCTCTAACCCTGAAGCCAAGTCAGAAAAGGACCTTCAAAACAGTGCATTTTTTTTGCATTCCCCAAACTTCCATAGCTGACCCCACGGATGATAGCTGTCAGCTAAGCACTCTTAGCTGGAAACTGCAGTAACAGCCCCAAAATGCAGCATGAAAATGCCCCCAAGGGGTTTGCATATGACTAAAACAGATGAAGCACAAGAGCCAGGTGGGGGTTGGTCTCTTCTTCCAGGTAACAAGGGACAGGACAAGAGGGAATGGCCTCAAGTTGCACCAGGTTTAGATCAGATATTAGGAAAAATTTCTTCACTGAAAGGCTTGTCAGGCGTTGGACCAGGCTGCCCAGGGAACAGGCTGAGTCACCATCCCTGGAGGCATTTAATAGACGTGTGGATGAGGCACTGAGGGACGTGGTTTAGTGGTGGACTTGGAAGTGCTGGGTTAATGGTTGGACCAGATGACCTTGGAGGCCTTTTCCAGCTTTAATGGTTGTGTGATTCTCCGCTCGAGTATGCCATAAGCTGACTCTGCAGAGGACCATGGATGCTGCAGGAGACTACCCAGAGCTTGAACCCAAATTCCCAGAAGGGCCATGACTCACAAAGCCAGGGCTGGACTTGTCTAAGTCTGGAGCCTCTGCACTGCCCTTAACCTCTCTTTCCCTGCCCTGATTCCAAACTTAGCTCCAAGAATTGTTGCCACCACATTCTACTTCAAAAAGAGAAGAGCAGCAACAACCAGTGCAGGAAACCAAGCACTCGCCCAATAACCCCAATGATTCCTCAGCTTGCAGTCAGAATAAAAAGCTTGGCCAAAATCCTTTCTTCCTCTTCACACACAGGCCATTTTTAAAGGTCTAGGAAGGTCATGCTACTAGCTGGATGCTGTAGAATCAAAATGAAATAAAATGGGGCATTGAATTGTTTCAGTAATGGAGGATATCCAAATTGCAATGGGCCCAGCTTGCCTTTTGCTTGGGACTACCAATCCTTCAGTTTGTTTTTACTCTAAGCACTTGTCCTCGAGAGACCAGCCCTTTCCCAAGGGTTCCATCCATGCCAGAGTCTGGCAGCATTCCTCCTCCAGACCATCAGCCCTCCTACATGACGTCTTGAGAAACAGCTGCTGTTCCACAGGACAACTCATGACCCTTCCCACATACTTTTGTGCTCTTTGCTAAAAATACCACCACAGTCGCTTTCGACTCACATGCCCTACAGAGGGAGGAGCCCTGCACAGGCTCCACGCTGCAGCTGAGGGTGCTGGCCAGGCTGAGGTGACAGCACAGTGTGTGCCTTGGTGGCCAGCAGCTCAGCGATGGATGAAGGAGGAAAGCAGTAAAGCAGTCCTCCCCTTTGGTTCTTCTGCTCCCCTTCCTTCGTGCTCCTTCATTGCTCCAATCCACTCCTCCTGGCCCTATTTGTAACCACAGTGCCAAGTCCTGGGGGGGTTTCTATCTCTGGCATCACATCCCCCTCAAGGAAAACAATTAATGCAGAAAGAAAGTATCCCCTGGACTTGAAAACTTGACTAGAATAGTCTAACCTGCTTCATTTTTTTGAGCCCGGAGCTGAAGGAAAGTGCTGTTGGTATAAGATGTTTGGTAAAGTACCAATGCAAACACACAGGGCCATGGATTTACAGTCTTTGGGCAAACGTCTGGGGGTTCTCAGGCTTCCTTGGTGGGTGCTGGTGTTTGGAAAGCAGCTGGTTACAGGAGACTGGACATGGTGCTCATGCATCTGCAAAAATGTGGAAACTTAAAGACAGTACGTGTAGATGAGTGCATGTAGGAAGTTGATGCTTTTCCACCCTTTGGAGAAGGAAGGGCAGCTGAGTTATCCCCATCCCAGATGGGTTAAAGAACAGATCAGCTCCTTACAGGAGCAGAGGGAATTGGGAAAACTTCTGGGAGAGAAAAGCAATAAAGCTCAGTGAAGCAGGCTGGGTCTGAGGCCTCGTAAAGAGTGACTCAGCCAGTGCCTCGCAGCTCTGGGTAAGACTCCTTGCCATGAAGAGCTCCTAAGCAGAGGTGCTGAGTGATTGCTTTATTGTTCCTCACAAACCTTGCTGTGAAATCCCTGTAACTATGTTTATGAGCTTGTTGGGGCGGCTTCCCCGCTGCTGGCAGTACTGTAAATAAACATGCGTGCCTTTGATTCACGGAAGTTCGTCTTCTGGACTCCATTACGGGCCCTGGCTCTGCTTCCAGCTCAGACGTGGGGCCCCTCCTGCCCCAGCTCACAAGGAACATGACATTTCTGCTCTCCAGTGAATAACTGGAAGGATCAGTGCACATGTTTAGCATTACACATCCCCATATGGCAGCCTCGCCTGCATCCCCCTCCCTTCTCTTCCCCCCAACAGAGCTCTGTGAACTTCACCAGCTCCAAAAGAGCAGCCTGTGGAAAGGCCACCATGCCTGGGGACAGCTTCCATCCACTGTCCTCCTTTCTGCCACACAGCAAGGACATTTGGATGTGACCCTCTGAGCTTGGGTGGGTAAAGCAAGATTTGGGGGATGCATGTTGCCTGCGGCCGAGAGTGATGTCTGCAAGCATCGGGTGCATGTACATTTGAGGGCAGCCTCAAGAAACTTTACTTGTTTTGGCTTCCACCCTGCAGTGTGCAGGTGCAACATGTGCCAAAACCTTGTTGTCCAAGGTCAGACAATGAGCCCAGCTGAAATATCTGCCACCCCATGCAGTCTGCCCTGTCCTTCTGCACAACCAAGCTGCCTCTGTGCCATCACAGATTTGTGTTCAAAGCAAGCTGAATTTGCTGCTGTTTTACCTTAAAAGCCAGGGGTTTGTGATGCCAGGAATGTTCAGGTACCGCCAAATGAGTGGCCAAGGTGTCTGTGCAAAGGGGGTTCAGCACAGGGACAAATCATAGAACCATAGAAAGGTTTGGGTTGGAAGGGACCTTAAAGATCACCTCGTTCCGATTCCCTTGCCATGGGCAGGGATACCTTCCGCTACCCCAGATTTCTCCAAGCCCCGTCCAACCTGGCCTTGGACAATTCCAGGGATGGGGCAGCCACATCTTCTCTGGGCAACCTGTGCCAGTGTCTCACCACACTCTCAGGGAAAGATTTCATCCTAATACCCAAGGAATCCTCTGCAGCCATCCCAGTGCAAGCTGTCCAGCTCTGAGACAAGGGTTCTCCAAAGCTCAACCCAAACCTGAAGACAGATAAATTTTACACAGAGTTGTCAGCTCCCTGCCATTCCAGTGTGTCCATTTGAAAACATGATCCCTGCACACTGGACATACCCACAAACTTCAGTGAAACCTCCCCTTTGCCTTCCAGGCATCCTCCTGTCTCTAACCAAAGCAAGCCTCACTCAGGGCTTCTTCAATACCAAAAAATGTGGCACTAAATGTGGATTCCTAATCACAATATTAAAAAAAAAAACCAAACAAAAAAAAAAACCAACCCAAAACTTAAGCTGAAGAAAACATCTCAGAAATTCACCAGCAGCAAAGGGAGATTTTATCAGATTCTTTGCTTCCACCCACTCTCCTATTATGGAGTTAAAATATGGGGTTAGTCCAGGAAACAATCTACATCAAAATAAAAAAACCAGGATATTTGCCCATCAATATAAACTGAACGAGAGACACACCAAACATCACAAAGAATCCCATGAGCAAAGAAACATCTTGTGCACTCAGCAAGCAAAAAGCTCCCATTTTGTGTAATGCCTTGCAGCCCAACTGTGATGCAAAATGTTTGAAGCATAACTTAATAAACTGTGGTAGGCACAAACGGAAGACTAGAGAAATATTTCTCAGCTGGCTTTTGAAGTGAAACAGAACCAGTGCTGCAGGACAGGAGCTCCAGAGGACCAAACACTGAACAGAAGTTTCTTGCAGGGAGAAAAAAAGGACCTGTTTGTGAGCAGGGACCATGAGATGGTTTAGTGCTACAAGAGGCTGAAGGCAAGCAGGGGTGAAAGGTTTAGGCTGATCTGCACCTGTGTGTCAGCACGGCTGTATCTGAGTGCCTGTGGCATCGGGTTTGTGTACACAGACAAGTGGGGCTTAACCACACAGCAGAGAGTGACCCTGCAGCTGGGGCACCGGGCCAGGGCTCTGTAGGTTAGCTCAGGTCAGGGCGCATTTCAGCATGGTGTTTTCTATAACACCCAGGCACTGCATTTCCACACATACCAGTGGGAATCAGGTAGGATCAGGAACGTGGGGCTCTGGTTTTCTGAATCCTCCCAGTCGCTTGGATCCCATGTATTCATAGAATCACAGAATGGTTCGGGTTGGAAGAGACCTTGAAGATCATCTAATTCCAACCCCTCAGGTTACTCCAAGCCCCTTCCAACCCAGCCTTGAACATCTCCAGAAATGGGGCATCCAGAGCTTCTCTGGGCAACCTGTTCCAGTGCCTCACCACCCTCACAGGGAAGAATTTTTTCCTGATATCCAGTCTAAACCTGATCTGTGTCAGTTTGAAGCCATTTCCCCTTGTCCTGTCACTCCAGGCCCTTGTAAATAGTCTGTCTCATTCTTTCTTGTCAGCTCCCTTCAGAAAGGCTGCAATCAGGTCACCTGAAGCCTTTTCTTTTCCAGGCTGAACAATCATAATTCTCTGAGCCTTTCCTCACAGCAGAGGTGTTTCATCCCTCCACTCATCCTCCCTCACAGAGCTGTCCTACCTTTGGACTCGCTCCAATAGGTCCATGTCCTTCCTGTGCTGGGGACCCCAGAGATGGATGCAGCACTGCAGGTGGGGTCTCACCAGAGCAGAGCAAAGGGACAGATTCCCCCCGTCACCTGCTGCCCACCTGCTTTGGATGCAGTCCAGGATACAGCTGTCTTTCACCTTGTGAGTCTCCCTTCCCTGTCTGCTGGGCAGGAATAAAAGTCCCAGTTCTCCTGCCTGCCCTGGATATTTAGGTTGCTGCTGCAGCTGGGTTGAGATTGTCTCCCACTACAGGGTCCTGTTAAGTAGCAGGATAAACTGAGAGCCCAGGAGTGCTGTGACAGACACCCCCCATAGCTGCCAGACCCTCCCTTTGCCCAGGCAGGGAAAAAGCTAATCAGGACACCAGTCTGGCACCAGGAGCAGCTGAATCTCATTTGGACCACCTACGCATCGTGAGGATAAGGAAACTGTCTCCAATTATATCCTGAAAAAGAGTCAGAAGAAACCTCTCAGCAGATCTCCCTAATTTCTGTCTCTGCAAAAATGTCCATTTTCTGCTTCTTTTTTTTTTTTTTCCTTTTTTTGTTAATCTCCGTTTTCCATTTGTGATTTTCAACTAAACCTCAAGCCTAATGAGGCAAGATGAGTGATGAACAGGTTTGGTGCTTGATGATTTAGTTTAATGGTTTGACTGTGGAGTCTCAGCCTGGTATCTACAATACAAAAGTTTCCGTCAATTCCCAGCTGTCTGTGAGAACTTCCAGGGAGGAACAGAGCAGGAGGGGAACTCTCAAGTAAACGAAAAAGCTAATGGGGCATTTCTGAGATACGTCTGCAGGGACATCCTGTGGAACCAGCAGGATTTGTCAGTCTGGCAATTTGCAGTGACAATGAACATTTTTCCAAAATAGATAACCAGAATATTTTTCCAGATATGCTCATTTCTTGCATCTCTGGCTCAGCCTGCCTCCAAAAACTCCCATTTTTTGGAGAAACTCACATCCTACTCTGAACTCTGGTGTAGTCCCATCCTTATTTTCAGTTTCCAGTTATCTGGGCTATGCAACTTCAGTGAAAGGGAAATTAAGAGGATTTCCTTCTCCCGGCATGCGGTTGTCAATTGACCCCAGAAACAATTCAGATTTATTGTTCCCATTTGATGGCTCATGGGAAAGGAATTGGCTCCCCAGCAGTAAGTCAAAGATGGGGAGAGGCAGTAGCTTGAGCAGTGTGACTGATGGCCCCAGACAGAAATACTTTCCTCACTGCTTTGCACATCAATTGCTGCACCTTAGACCTTAAACCAACATATGGTGAGTGACCTTCGGGCACTGATCTGGAGCTTCACCTTTCATCTCCCTCCACTACTCAAGTTTTCCTCCGTCTATTCTCATCCAAGCCATTGAAAATATTCATCTTTTCTTTTTCACCTCCCTTTGCTTTGGCTCAGCCAGGATCTGAAGAGTCAAGACAGGAATCATTCAGTGTAACTCTACACCCTGTGTCATGGAGATAGTCAAGTGAATGATCCAGTGGCCCCTTCTGGCTTGAAAGTCTCTTCAGACTAAATTCATAATAGTAATGCTAATGCAGACATTTTGCAGATGCTTATTTCAGGACATGGAATGTTTGTGATTCACCTTGTTTGGTGTCCCAGAATATTTCAGTTCCCAAACCAAGCACTGACAACCATGTTTGTTAATTTATCAGCACTTAATTCAGTTCTAAACAAACTTAGAAATTCTTGTCCATTTTATTTTAGTATGTATTATTCATTCAGGCCCCAGAAACGGGAGTTTGGGCAAGCCCATTGCATTATTTAGCATGTCTGGACGTTTGCTTTTAAATAAATTGTTTACAACACATTAGGTAGAGAGAAAATTTTTTTTTAGTCCTTCTCCCTTAGTCTACAGGACTTGAGTGTCAAAAGAAGCCAGATCAGAACTTCCAACCAATGTGAAATTTGCCTCAAAAAACTATAAATCTGACAAATCCAATAATCTGATCGTTTCTCCAGCTATGAAAGATATTTGGTCGTGATGTTAAGCTCTTGCAAATGTTGTCTGTTCCAGAAGATGACCATCCAGAATCAGATCTCAAATAGCCTGTGTTTGAGTGCCCATTCACAGATCAACAGGATTATGTGCCTTCCAGGATGTGTCCTGATTGTATAAATGAAGCTTGAAGCAAGTTATGAATTCACATGATTCACAGCTCCTTTAAGTTGAGGTGATTCATCCCCTTTCTGCCAAAAACATCTCCAAAAGATCAGGTGCCAGGCCATCCTCACAACTGAACACAAAATCAACCCCAAAAAAGAGAGAGCATGGAAGGAGAGAGAGAGAAATGTCCAGTTAATCCAAACACTGCTTTGTCCCTCAATCCAGATGCTTAAAAGATTTAACAAGGGGAGAGCTGCCATGTAGCCTGCACATATGTGCTAGAGAACAGTTAATGTGCCCTAAAGTTTGGTAATCTCAATAAAAGTGGATTTGAGAAATTGATTTGGATTAACATGATCTGCTTTTTAGTGAAAAGACTTTGAATCCTCAACAAGGAGCTTAGCCACGATTAACTCATTTAAACACTTTCACAGATAAATGTGTTCCCAATGCCCCAAGCAATCGCAGCTTTACCCTTTGGGGATTAAGCTAAACCTCCTCTGGGGGTTCTCCTACCCTTCTCCTCCATGTCTGCTTATTCTGCAGTCAGCTCCTCATGGAATCACCTCTATCCTTCCTTTCACTGCAAGGGGCCAGAGAAATTAAGACATGGGAATTTCTCCCCATTCATTCCCATATGGTTGCGGTTTCCTCCCCTCATTGGCTGGTGGGAAAAGAGATGATCTGAGTCACACTCAATTTGCCAGGTCACTGAAGAATCCCAGCGATGGAGAGTCACCCAAGCAGCTGCAGCCTCAGACTGACATGCAATCCTTCCAGGGGAAGGGGGTCTGGGTCCAGCTCTCTGTTTAGAGATTACCTGGTAATAGGAATTAGTGCTTGAACTATATCTGAGCATCCAGAGCAGTTCTGCTGCTTTCTCCTTGCCTCTGGACCTGGCAGGACTCATTCTGTCTTAATGGACTAAATGAAATGAGGACATGGGCCTCAAAAGTGCCACTCAGCCATCCATACTGTTGGATTATTTGCATCTGGCCTTGGCATGGGACAGACCTGGGCCGGTCTTGGGGCTTGAGGCACAGGTTAGCACAGGGACCAGTAGGTGATTTGGATGCAGCCATCCTGGATTGGGGATTAGAGGGATTAATACAATCTTAAATGGCACAAATTGGCCTCAGAGCCAAAAGCAGCTCCCTCCCCCATTTTATTTGCTGCTATGGATGGAGCTACTAAGGTCAAACTAAGGATACAAGAATATCCTTGAGAAGTCAGAGCAGGGAGATTCCCCTCCCTGTTGGACACAAGGAGAGGATCTGCCTGTAAAACTCACTTACTCCATTGTTTGCAGTCCATTTCTGTCATCTAGGGGTGAGGAACAAGGCGACTTTCTCACAGGTACCTCAGGAAAAGTTAGCACTGAGAGCTGAGAAGTCCTCCAAAGGTGAAATATTTTCTGCCCATTAGATAAAATGAACTATGAAATTCCAGTGCCAGAGCTCATCAGAAATAATCAGTTTTTCCCATAGCTTTTTTTTTTTTAATAAAGTACTATGATTATTTTTTTAATCTCCACAGGAATGTTCTAGGGTTTTGTTTTGTCTTGTTCTGTTTCTTTCCCAAAGGAGGGGGAAGATCTGTTTTCAGGACTAAAAGCACCTGGAAATAAAGAGCATGATTTATACAAGACCTTAAAAAATTTATGCTTAGGCTCTTTGCATTTCTTGAGGCTTACTGGTGAACACTGGCATTTTGTGTCCAGACGCAACCTATTACAAGGCAGATGTCTAACCTTAAACTGCTTCTCAGCAGACATGCAAGCTGTGCTTTCTCATCCAGACAGTTCTGCCTTAAATATTTTTTTTTGGCTTTACTGCTTTTTTTTTCAGCTTTTATTCGTTGTTTTTAAATTAAAATAAAAAAAAAAAGTCCTCTTTTTTTAAAAGAAATCATAAAAGATGAACCAAAACAAAGTGATGTGAAGAGAACATAGCCTGGGCCTCTCTGGCAGGATTAAGATGCCCTTAGAACTAAATGGCAAAGTCTTGCTCCAAAAGCCCAGGCAATATGAGATACGGAGAAACTCAAATCTAATTAGAAATACAGCTTCATTTAGTCAGAATTAATTATGTCACTTATGTAGAAACTCCATGTTTCTACACCAGCGTGGTGATTCACTGCAATATTTACAAAGTTTTTCTCCCTTTTATTTGCTAAAATATTAATGCAAATGCAACATTTTCCAAAGGCATTGGATTCAGTATCCTCTGGGGTAACATGCTACAAAATGTGATGTAAAGGGGGCAAGAGCTGCAGGGAGAAGTAGGTTCCTACCCTGAACACTTAACTCAGCTCGTCCTCAGGATGCCCTGGGGCTCTTTCTGAACCACCTCCATCCAAAGTTCTCCAGAGCCTCCGGTTTCTCTCACTGACCCTAAGCAAAAGTTCTGAGACAATTGCACTGCTCTCCTGTACTTGGATCAGGGACAAACCAGACCTTGAAGTCTCAAGGGCTTGATGGTGTCCAGAAACGTCCTTGGAGAATAACTAATCTGTTCTGCCCTGGATACCTACCTCAGGATGAGCTGAATCACCACTCAGAGGTTCTGTTACACTTGCACAAAATATCCTGTAATGCCTATTGCTCTCCCAAAACACGCACATGTGACCCCCACGGTCCAGACCACGGTGCAGGATCAGAGGATGCCACAGGGCAAAGATCACAGCAATCAACTTCTCCTGACTCTGAGTCTTTGCAAGATGGTGCCAAGCATCATATGGCACCAAACATAAGTCAGAAAATCAGACAGTCCTCAGAGTATATAAATATTGTTTTGAACATGGGGTCCTAGAGCAGGTGAGTGATGAGGAGGCAATACTGCAGGTGGATACTTTGTTAGAGATCCAGACACCTACTCAGGGCTGTGAATTTACCTAGATTATAAGTTAGCTAAGAGCTGATCATTGCAATGCCTAAAACACGTTATGGCCACATCTTCTAGACCTTTCACAAGAGGGGAGTGAGAAAAACAGTGAAAAACTTTCCAACACACTGCTCCAAGTCAAAGCTTCATCTGACTGAATAGAGTGAGAGTAACTCTCTGGTATTTTCCCTGCACCAGCTCAATTTCAAGGTTATTATTCAGAGCACTTCACTTCTTTCAGCCTAAACAAAAGCACTGATCACTTTAAGTAGTGCCCACAACTCCTTAGTTCTGTTTTTATGCTTCTGTCTTTACAAGTTGTTTTTTTTCCCATAAAGCTCAAGATGAGCATTATAAATTGCTTGCTACACACAGGGAAATGCCACTAAGTTGCGTACATAGCTCTGCCTTTGGAAAAGTTGGAAGAGAGTTTATGAGAAAACTCAGGAAAACAGCCTATTTAACAATGGCCATGCCATGTTTTTCTGCTTGTGATTAACACCGGAGAGCTGACACTGCTTAGCTGAAATGGTGTTTTCAGCACAGATCTGGGAAGAGTCCAAAGCTTCTTTCTGTTAATTTGTCAGAGTGGATTAGTTTTTCAGCAGCCCATTGCTTGAATGCAGCCTGCCCAGCTTCAGGCTTCACTGTGAGAAGCCAGTGATACCAAGATGACAGCAGTCGTGGGCAGACAGACAGAGCCCAGATGTGGCACAGAGCTGCAGGAACCTTTTGAGGACATCTGGAGATCAGCTTGCTGCTCATGAGTAAGATTCAAAGGATGTATCTCAGACAGAGCTTACCTATTTCCACCACCAAGCAACCACTTCCCAAACAAATCAGTGCCAGAATCACAACTGCTGGTTCTTGGAAATTATCTGCCCCTGACTTGCAACTGGAATGGGACACCCAAAAAGGCAATATACAGCACAAATGTTAATCAAGCACTGGATACCAACCCTGAAATATTCCACTAAACAGGCTCCTGTTTAGTACTGACTCTCTTTTAACACCAGTAAGAACTTCTAATGAGGACCAAGTCCCAGGAACTACAGGCAACCAAGGAGAAGCTTGGTCAAATCCAAACTTTTCATCATTGGGATAATGAAAGACAGAGGTATCAAAACAAATGGTTGTGATGAGCAGGTCTAACACTTTTTCAGGCAGACTCTGAATTAACCATCTCTGTCCCACAATGCAGAACTGCAGCACAAAAGGATCAAACTGCTGTCTCTGAGTGACTTTTTATCTCTAGAATAGCACAGAAGAAATGACCTCAATATAGCACAGACCCTGGATAGCAGGTATGGGAAGCTGTGTTTGTCAGTCCAATACTCCTTATTTCCAGCTAGACAAAGGTTGCTGTAGTAGAGACACTGTCCCCCAGTCCATGCACATCCACAGGGTGTTAAGAAGTGTCCCTGCTTCCTGCCCTGCTTGCAAAGCCACAGGTGAGTCTATACATTATTCTGTATATGAGGTAAATGAGAAAAATAGGTCTGATTCAGACATAAAAGTGGGTTCCTTCTCAGCAAAACCAGAACATTGTACTTTTCACTCCTGTGAAATCAGTAATTGCAGTGGAGGTTTTGCTGATTTCATCGATGCATTTATTGACCATTTTCTCTTGTACAACCTAAATCAGCATAACTCTACTGAATCCAGTGCTTTGATATGGCACTTATGGACATGGTTTAGTGGTGGAATTGACAGTCCTGGGCTAATGGCTGGACTCAATGATCTTAGACATCTTTTCCAACATTAATGATCTTATGAGTCTCTTGCATCCTGTAACAGATCAGTGTAGAAGCTTCTCTGTAGTTCATTTGCTATTAATTAATGAATTAATAGCGCGGGACCTTCTTAACCTCTTATGTATACATTCACAAAACAGATGAAACATCAATCACTAAAAATAATGTGATGGGAAAAAGCAGCATGAAGTGAAATTCAGGCCCTTTGCCATCTGTTCTCCTAGCTGTTCTCTATTCAAAAAGAAAGATCTATAGCACTCTCATCAGCTTTACCTGAATAAAGAAGCGCTTGCATAAATCAACACGGATGTTGGGTGGGTTAAGTCTGAAATTCATGAGCAAATGACAATGACAATTGAATGAAAAATAACAGTGGAATCATTGGGAAGACTGCAATGTTAAAGATGATGGAACAGCTTGCAGAGACCAGCAGTGAAGCCCTGGTTTGGACGTACCTTTTATTTTTTCTGTAAGCGCAGGGTTACATTCTCAAAAGCTGCAGATTCATGTGGCCAAAAACAGGTCCTTATGAGGACAGTCCTTGAGAGGAGAGTTGTTTGCAGCTGCCCCAAGGGCTGCTGAGGTAGCGGTCCTGTTCCACCAGAACTCCCCATCCCAAAGTAACTGTTTCTCCTGAGTTTTGGTAACAAGCCCTTAACTTGTTAAACTTTGCAGCTGAACACAGTGAAAACAGTGCTGAATACAAAATCCTTAAGCACAATTATTCAGAAAGGCAAAAAAGCTTACAAATTCTTTGAGGTGGACCCTCCAAGAAGTAAAATTAGGATATTATTTTGGCTGAGTATACAGTGCCCATTTTCTAGAGGACTGCCTGATCATCAGGATAGAGGACTGAGCATCGCTCAGTTTTGTTTATTTCTTTGTACATATGCGTGTGTGTACATGCCTTTTAATGAGCTTCCAGTTCTCCAGCTGTAGTTTTCCTTTCTGCATGGGATGACAGAGTGCTCCCTGCAACAGAAACTAAGAGTGATCTCGAAAATGTCTCTAAGTTCCGTGAGTGAAATGTGAGAATGAACAGTTATAGCAAGAGCTGAGTTGTGCTCTTCAGACCCCTGCAACTTCAATATTAATAAATCACCTCATCCCTCAATCAGAAAAAGAAGAGCAGCAGCAAAGGTTGGCTTCTGTCTGAGGTGCTGAGCCCTTCAGTGCTACAAAAATTCATATGCACTCATACGCAAGGCAGAAGGAGTAACTTTTACAGCAGCAATCAAGGTGAGGACTTTAGATATAAAAGACACCAAAAACTTTGGTAATTCTCAGATCCTTCTAACATAAGTCACAAAATAATGTGTAGGCTGAAAATTCACAGACGCTCGTTATTTTCAGGGCATGGTGAGCAATTGCACCGTGCACTGTGTCGTGTTTACAAAGCATCTTTGCCCAATGAATGCTCAAAATACACACCACCATTAAGTTATTTTGCCTCTGCTGTTATGAGGCAGCGAAGGACAATGTGCCCTTTGAAACATAATGAATACACTCATAGAAGTTCAGCAAGGAAATTATGACCATGTTATGAATAAAATCAAAGATAAAATATGACACTAGAACCACATGACATGGAATTGTGGTTGAAAGATTAAAAAATTCACAACCAAGGCAATCTCGTATTTAGAAGTTTGCAATTATAAATCACATTGCAAAGGTCCCTCTCTCAGATGAGATAGCTGGTTTTGAGACAAATGACTCTAAAGCAATATTCAGAGTCCTGCACTGAGCTAATCAGTGCAAGTCACTTCCATGGACCTTGAGTCCATCAATATTTCATACATTCAAATGGAACTTCTACCAGCTTTTATAACTGTTTTGCCCTAAGTAGTTTTATTTTACACAAGAATGCGCCCATGCTTCTGTTATTTCCATAGGATCAGCAATAAATTCAGAACCCTGTTTAGAAATCAAAAAGATCACTCTTCCACATCATCATATCTCACAATTATCATGAGGGGAATTTGGTTAGAGTCTTTTTGAAATATGTCCAGATTTCCTCTGCTCTGAGCAGTAGATAACACTTTTCCACCCAAGCACAGTTAGGAAAAGCATCTCCTTGATGAAACATGTTCCGGCCATGTTGCCATGACCTAAACAGGACCTGTCTTAAGCCCTATGGTTGCTCTACTTCGCAGACTTTAATGTCTCATTACTAACTAAGTGTCTCATTACTCTCTGGTATTTAGACATTCCTGTAGCTTGGACATCTAAAGGAGTGTTTTGATCTGAGAGATCTGAGTTTGGGCCTTTTCTTCCATCAGTGGCTGACCAGACTAAGAGCGGAGCTACAACAACCCAGATCCACCTTCTCCCAGGCAAGTGCCCCAACTCCTGTGTCATTTTGAATGAGCACAGTGTCTACACAGTGACCATACTCAGTGCAGCAGATCTCATAGGGCATTTAGATGCGGAGAATTTCTCCAGTTATTCACGGTGTCGAATCTTAAATATCCAATATTGGCCATAGCTCTACACTCAAAAGAGATGTAAGCACTTCTGAAGGAAGGTGAGAATCATAAATAGGAGATTAAAGATGCACTGATCCACTTCCCACCTACATGCTGAAGTTGCCTGACATTTGTTATCCCCCTGCACACCTGAATTCCCTTTGTCCATATTTTTATATTTGTCTTGTCTGCTGAAATAGGCAGATATCCAAAGGTGGTCAGTCTCTTTGGGTGGTGGCCAAGGACTAGACACAATACAATTTCATGATAAGATGGCCAAACAAAGCTGCAGAGATGGGGGTTTTTCCCTGCTTTTTCACCCCAGCTCTGAGATGGGCAGAACACACTGCTGTCTCCTCAGGCATGTTGGGAATGTTCTCTTTGCAGAGCACCCCAACACTCCCATGATCTGCGAAGAGGAAGGAGGAGTCATTGCAGCCATGACAGAGTTTGATAGGGAACTGGCACTCAGCTCCAGAAAATGAAGCCTGAGGGAGAAGTATCTGCAAAGAAACACCTCGTTGTTACCCCAGCAGTCGTGGAACCAGAGCATGTAACCCTGTTATTAATGGTATCCTTCACTGAGGGACTTAGAGGTGCCTGCCAACCCTCATCCCGGTTTCGTTTTGAACGCCTGATCCAAACAGCCTGGAGGGCTTTCACAGAGCTTGGAGAGGGGACACCTCCTCACTAACAATATTCCTTTGCCACACTATCAGTCTCCATGGGAGAGGAGTGGCTGGAGAGGCTACACCTCTGAGTGGTGTCAGAGCAAGTGCTCCATGCACACCAGCTTTCCCTGTTCTGCCCAACTCCCACAGCCCCAAGACATGCTTTGGACACAAGATGCCATTTTTTCCTCTCTTGTCTCAGGGGGTTTTCTGATGCTGCTCGAGCACCAGCGTGCCACAGCCTTCCTAGAGAGAGTGTCCTGCAAAGAACAGCTCTTCTAGGGGCTAAGGCAAACCTCCCTGGACAGCGGGGGATTTCAGCAAGTGTAGCGAGTCCTCAGCTACAAGTGATTCCAGCTCTTGTGATTCAGCTCTTTGTGAAATACCCCGAAGCTAACACGGGGACAGAGAGACAGGGACACCTGTATGGCAGTTCCACAGAGAAAGTAGCTTTATTGTCCAGCAGCTCTGTGAAGGGAAGGCCAGGGACAGGTTCTCCCCCACCTTTCAGGGCAGACCCGGGCTCTTTTTATGAGAAAGGCTGGGGGAGGGCAGAAACCAGTTAGCCAACTGGATACAATGTATTACCATAGCGAAGCAAAGCATGCTGGGGGTAGTTCACTGGTCACCGTAACTTAAAAGGTGAGTTGCTCAACTCAGAGTCCTTATGGCCTCAGGCATCCCTTCTCCAGGGGAGCACAGAGGGCTGCTGGGCCAAGAGCTCACAGCCCTCCACACTCTCTGAGCTCTGTGGCTGATGCCTACAAACTCCAGCAAGCACTGATGGGCCCCAGTCCCATCAAGGGCCTGCAGTGAGTTTGTCAGCATGATGCCAGGGAAGTGAACTCAGGACTTTCAGCTTCTCAACTGCTTGAATAAAAGGAAAATCCCCAGTGACTGCTTTCATAACAAGTCAATTTCAATTAACTGGGACAACTGGTACTCAGGGACAGAAGTCTCACCCCATTGGCAGGGACATCAGTTGAAGAGGGTATTGATAGCTCAGGATATCGATAGCTCAGGGTATCAATAGCTGAGGATATTGATAGCTTGGGATATTGATAGCTCAGGGTACTGATAGCCCAGGGTATTGATAGCTCAGGGTATTGATAGCTCAGGGTACTGACAGCTCTATGCTATTTCTAGGTTGCTCTATCACCAGAGTGTGGGCCAGAGCACACCCTACATTTAGCCCAAGTGCATTGCCCATGGGAGACAGTGTCACACATTATACATTTCGCAGGAGCTGTCCAGACCCTCTAATACTCCTCTTGTGACACATATATCAAGACTTTCTCTGAATTTCCACCTGATCCAGAAGGAAGAATGTCATTCAGAAACCCCCTACACTGATTAAAAATTTCCTGTCACATAGAAACCACCATATGTTAATTTCTTCCAATCCCTAATTTTTGCTGTTATTGAAAAAGTCTGGTTTTATGTGTGGCCTGACTTCAGCTTCAGCTTCACTGGCTCCTGGTGAGTGGGATTAGCTAAGTAGTTTTCAGCAAAACATTTCTTTTCTTAAAAAAAAAAAAACATATGTGGAAAAGAGCTAGTTGTAATGAGGTTTCTCGATTCATCCCTTCATCCCTGTTAGGCAATTTTTAATTGAAATATTCCAGATTACAAGTCAAGAACTATGGGGGTTTTTCTGTCACTATAATACCTCGATGTGAACTAGAAATGGCCCAAATCAAAATGACACATTCAGAAACTATTTTTTCCTTCATCCTTTCACTGGAGGAGGCCTGTGTGGGTGTATTAGACATAAACGCTGACTGCTCTCACTGCTGCTTTTGCTTTCCAATGGCAATTTACAGCAAGGAAGTAAATATAATTAGTTCACATTCAAATGGCATTTTTCCATCCTGGAAAACTGAGCGTATTTCATAGCCAGTGTAAAAATAAGCCTGTGGTAAATCGCATCCGACTGGTTGGCTATACAGCTCCGGCTACACCAAGAAGAAATGAGATTTTTCTTTTGTGGAAGGTAGAGAAGACTTATTCCTCACCAGAAAAAGTTTCCATGGCTGAAAGTGGCTCATGTTCTGGAAAAAAAGCTTTTAAGGCTTGAGCTTGCATCCAAAAGGAGCAAATAACCTACTGGAGACTGTGCCATGGCCGATGCCACCAGGCAAAGAAGCCTCTAGAAGGTGGACTGTAGCTGGGAGGGATTTTGGAACACCTGGATGTTGGGGAGAGGGACCCCTTGTTCCTGACCCTCTCCTCTTCTCTCCTTTCCTCTCCTCACCAATGAGCCAGAGTCCATTCCCTGGTTGACCCCAGCCCTCAGCAAGTGATCCAGGGAGAGGCTCCTCCTCACCAGCCTCATCCCTTCTTGTGCTGGTGGTGTTTGTCTGCCCTGGTGCACAGGGGACCAGCACCTCTGGTACTGCAGCCCTGACCATAGATCCAGGCAGAAAAACCTGCTGACATGCTGATATATTAAAGGAAGCATCAGGGGAGTCTCAAAAACACTCCAAAGTTGTGAGTGGCAGCTTTCAGGGTCTTGTCAGACAGCTTTCAACCTTCCCTCCCAGGAGAAGCATCCTCTGGAAGTGCTGTCTGGGGACATGAGTAGTCCTCAAGGCACTATCAGTAGCAATCACTTTTTTCTGGTTTTTCAGTTAGTTCTCAGAAGCAAACTTGTCATTGCCAGACCACTTTCAGTTCCAGGAGAAAAATTCTGCATTGGCTTTGGATGCAAAGTGACCTGTTCTGACTCACATTGGTTTGCTTGATCCCTCTTGAACTTTTTCTCTTAAACTCTCCTTTTAAAAGATGCCACAAATGCACAGATACATTGCTGGTACTGTAATCACTTTCAGAGCTTGGACACCCAGGACAACTGTGGGCTGAAGCAGCAACACACAGAGGACCAGTTGGGTCTGTTACTTCAGAGCAGCACAGCATTATTTCCAGAAAAGAATGAAATTAATACAAAGAACAGTTCTGAAAAACCATCTGATGCCTCTGAACTCTGCTGTTCATGGGTGGTCTAGAGGCTTCAAAAATGCAGGAGGAAGGAGAACTACTTCTGTTCCTTCTAAACAATCCATTCATTTTAAAAGTCCCCTCACACCGGGAATGAGGAGAGGACCATTCCTCATAAAAAGGAATTTCAAAGACTTTTGCAAGAAACGGAATGTACAAATTACTGCCTTTTCAAAAGCCAAAGGATGTTTTTCCAGCATGGCACATCCCCAGAAAAGTGCTGCGGGGAGTTTTGGTTTCATTTGTGATACAAAGCAACATCAGACTCCAAACACCACCAGAAAATAAACAAACAAAGTCAATGCTCTGACAGAAACTACAAAGAAAGATACCTTTTCACTTAGATGTCCCATTTCAGGGCTTTTAAATGCCAGTTTCCACACACCATTATAGCTTATATTTCTTCATGAAGTCATAATGAAAAGGGAAAGGTGTTTTCTAATAGCTCGAAGAAAGAAACTTGACTTTTTTCCCCATCTGCTGTAACTCTTTGTCCTCAGAAAGTTTTTGCTCCAGGAACATAAATTTATTATGCAGGAGAAATGATTGAAGCTCTCAGGGGGTGCCAAAGGGGCAATGTTTGCATTTGGCGAAGGACACAAAGCCTTGGCAGAAACAGGTTGCCCCCAAGACGGCATTTCCCATGTTCAAACTCAGACTCAACATGAGGATTTCCTCTCCTTCTCCTACCCAGAACAATGTCCTTCAACAGAAAAAAATATCCAAATCCAGGTTTTGACTTTTTCCCTTCCACCACCACCCCTGCCCCCAGTCCACACAGAACAGTTCTCAACAGAAAAATGGCAGATGAACCATCGAAAGCCAAGGTCCATCCCAGTGCCATAACCCATGTTTCCTCAGCAGCTGGTGGAAAACAGGGAGCACAGGTCCCCAGCCACCTAAGAAATGTAGAGAAGAAACATCAGCCGTAAGAATGTGGTCTGCCACAAATTACAGCCCCGGCCATAGATGGGCAATCTAGAGGTGAAATGAGAGGAGGACTCTAAGAGGTTGCTCAGCAAAGGAGTAACATAGGAGGGACTGGGACATGTAAAATTAAAAATGCTTCCAAAGAATGATGGATTGGGCATTTGCACAATAGCATACCCCTCTCCACTGACTGGAAGTTCCTCTAGTAGTACAGATGATGAGAAAACATCGCATACACTTTGGAGAACTCTCTTTTAAAATGAATGTCTTTAAATCAAAAATAAAAAAAAATTCCCACAGGAATATTTTTCCAAGCACTTTATTTAGACTCTATTACTGTAGAATGAAATAAAATAAAACACACTTGGATTTGCTTAGATCTTGGGAGGGATCCTGAGGCTTTAGTTTTACCAATTCATTTTTTCATTAGGGTGGAAGGTGAAAAGACAAAGCAGGTGTAACAAAACATAAAATCAAGTGGTGATTTTCTGGAATTAAAAATGCATCCATATTGGTGAAGACTCTCAGCCTACGAGGAGCAGCAGAGGTCACTTGGTCTGTTCAGCATGGAGAAGAGGAAACTGAGGGGAGACCTCATTGCAGTTACAAACTCCTTGTGAGGGGAAGAGGAGGGGCAGGCACTGATCTCTGCTCTGTGGTGACCAGTGACAGGACCCGAGGGTATGGCCTGAAGTNAAAAAAAAATTCCCACAGGAATATTTTTCCAAGCACTTTATTTAGACTCTATTACTGTAGAATGAAATAAAATAAAACACACTTGGATTTGCTTAGATCTTGGGAGGGATCCTGAGGCTTTAGTTTTACCAATTCATTTTTTCATTAGGGTGGAAGGTGAAAAGACAAAGCAGGTGTAACAAAACATAAAATCAAGTGGTGATTTTCTGGAATTAAAAATGCATCCATATTGGTGAAGACTCTCAGCCTACGAGGAGCAGCAGAGGTCACTTGGTCTGTTCAGCATGGAGAAGAGGAAACTGAGGGGAGACCTCATTGCAGTTACAAACTCCTTGTGAGGGGAAGAGGAGGGGCAGGCACTGATCTCTGCTCTGTGGTGACCAGTGACAGGACCCGAGGGTATGGCCTGAAGTTGTGTTAGGGGAGGTTTAGATTGATATTACTGAAAAGTTTCTTCACCCAGAGGGTGGCTGGGCACTGGAACAGGCTCCCCAGGGAAGTGGTCACAGCACCAGCCTGACAGAGTTCAAGAAGTGTTTGGACATCGCTCTCGAGCACAGGGTGTGACTCTTGGGGTGTCCCATGCAGAGCCAGGAGTGGGACTTTGATGATACTTGAGTCCCTTAAAAGTCAGGATATTCAATGATTCTATGATTTAGAAATGTTTTCAGGATGATTCTGACAGTCCTGAGTGGTTTGGGATGCAGACACGTGTTTACAAGTGCACAAGTGCAGCGTGAAGCCATCACTGACACACACATGTAGGACAGTCTACTCCCACCCCCCAAATTAGTGTCTTCTCCAGCAGCAAAAACTCAGACTGTCCCCCATATCCCTCCGGAACTGGTTCCAGAGGAGCAAGCCAGGGAACCTTGCCATGTTTGACAGGCTGTAGTAGGAGTGGTGGATATCACACATGCCTGGCCATGCTCATGGTCCTGACCTCAGTGCCCCAGTACTGTGTCAACAGCCTTTGGTCATCAAAGAGTGGCCCCATTCCCTTGGCTCCTGTTGAAGCCTCAGCACCAGGGAGCCTTGTTTGGTGATTACAGGTGTGGCAGCAGGAGTCCCCTGGCCCTCATTCCCAACCTGTCAAGGGGTCTGATCAGAGATTCGGTGTGGAGCACATGGGTGCAGCACCTCCTCTCCTTCTGGGGACCTTCCTGAGCTCCCCACCAGTGGTCAGACAGAGGGAAAAGAGAATCAGCGTTGCCATCCATTAAACCTGACTCTGGAGTTGTTCTGTCCATATTTCCAGAAATGTGAACAAGGAATGTATCTTATCCCTCCCCTCAGCAAGCAGAGACCGCCCAAGGGAAATCATGGGCCAGTTGCACTCGAGTTTGCCTTGAGGACAAAGCCATCCATCCTTCTGGAGAGATCCACCGGGAGAACTGACTGGCTCTCATGATATAAGCAGGTGGGCCCCTAGGACACACTTCCCAGAGCATCCATGGCACACACCCCTCCAAGCAGCTCCCATGGTCGTGCTTCAGCACACACACAATTCCCAGTGTCATCACCCCAGTGCCCCAGGGCTCCCTGGTGCAATCATCCCAATGGTGACATTACATCACTGTCACTGGAATAGATCCATTCAGTGCCCACCAACCGAAAACCCCCAAAGCAACTGATTTGCTTAAATATTTGCTTAAATACTACTGAACCACCACATCACTCAGAGAGCCCCTTCAGCCCAGGGGTGTAGGAAAGCACACATAATGGTGAGCTGCCCTGTGAGGAACCAAAACTATTTCTGCCTTTTTGATTGGTTTTGTTTAACTGAGAGTCCTTGAGACAACCGCAAAAAATAAAGGAAATTACATGAGGGGCCAAGCTGCACCACTTCTAATGAGTGGGCAAGCACAGGCAAGCAACACTGAGAATTATTTTTTGGGGTATCTAAGGACACTGGAAATTCAGATCAGATTATTAAAACTTCACTACAATGAAACCTCCACAATGATTCTGAGCAGAAGGATTTCTGGGCCAGGCTAAGATGATTAATTGCTTGTGACACCTCCAGAAACTTGAGACACTCCATGCAGCACAAAAGGAAATTCAGATTCCCTGCAGCACCACAGGCATATGCTGTACATCCTGGCAGTACCATGGCTCAGGAAGCTCACTTTATTTGTGTAGCCCCTGGGGTGCTGGGAAGGATGGCAGGCAAGGGGTTAAGTAGTGGCACCGTGGTTTCTGGAAGGGAAAGGCACGCCTCATTAACCAGCTGGAATTCATAGAGGATATGAACACCAGGGTGGACATGGGAAAGGCAGCAAACACCACATTACTGAGATTTTCAGGGTACATTGAACACAGGTCCACCAAGGAGGTCAGTGCCGATGGCCAGGTGGTGGCAGGAGGGGAAAAGGGCCCTGAGAAGTCAGGGGCAATGGGGAGAGAGTAGGAGACCAGGGTGGGTGTCTGACTGAAGCAACCTTCCTCTCTGCCCCCTGTCCATGCACAGCCATGACTTCTGTAACCATCTGCCCCACCAGACAGGAGGATGATGAACATGCAGTCGATGCTTTGAAATCCTGACCCATCGCTTCCATGTGTCCATCTGCTCCCAGGAGTGCAACCCTCAGGCTTCCGACCCATCACACTCATTTACTAAGCTAACGTGGTACAACTGCACGACTCTGTGGTTAAAAATCCAAGTATCCTGCAGCTTGCAAGAGGTGTAAAAGTGTCCAGCACAGGCACTTCACTGCTCAAGGCTCACCTGCCCCAAGCCTTGAGCCCAGCAGATGGCACGTGGCAACTGCAATGCTGCTCCTTTAAATACAGTGTCATGTTTTTCCCCCTACTATCAACTCCAAGTCCAGGATTGCTCAGGCAGGCACAAAAAAAAATCCACCTGCTCTGCTGTTCAAAATCTGCAGTATGAAGAGGGATGGCTTTGCAGTGCTCTAGTTTTATGCAAATAGTATTTGTGCCCTGTGACACAGTTTATCTTTGAAGTCATAAGCTAAAACCTCTCCATACTCACATACAACAAACTAAATCATGACACATCCCCTGTTATAAAATTCTAGGGTTAAACTGAGGCATAAAGAACAGATTCACATAGAAAATGAACTCAGCACCTCTTTACCCAAAAGTTCAGTGATTACGAATTGATTTCAACTCCTTAATCTGTCCTGGGGAATTTGAAGAGTGTTATTCTGGAAATAACATTTAACTTTATTGTAAAAAATCAAGTAAACATGGAAGTGAGAGAGAGGAGCTATGCACAATCTCCTGCAAAAAGGATTCACGGTAGGCTGGCAGAAAAGCAGTTGTTCTCTGCTTCCTGCTCCAGGAGTGTTTTAATATTTCACATGACACGTTGAGCACAACACAGAAGGTGGAAACCAGACAAGTCCAAACCTCCGTATGCTTAAGATATTCTTTAGTGAGGTAAGAAATACAGATTTGACCCCACCCCCAGTGAATCCAGCTCTCCCATACTCCAGGTGACTGGTTTTGCTCCATTGCTAGAGCTAAAGGCAAACCACCAACTCCTGCCCCACGAATTTTGACTGTGTTTTATCCCTCAGACAAACTATTCAGCACATTTGAGACAAATCGAGAAATAGTTACCAAACAACTTAAAGTCTTTTCCTTAGCTCAAAGGATTGCAGTTTTTCTTTCTTAGTCAAAGTCTTCTTAGAAATGCAAGTCCCTGAGACAAAATAGGAACTAGAAGGTATATGAAGGTATTGCTCGTGTTGTGAAGACAGTGAGACTACTTGTGTTACATCTTTTTAACTAGGGCAAGGCTGGGATGGGCTTGTCTACTCAACCCGGCTCCTTTTTATTTCAAACTTAATCTGGAAGATTTACAGCAGCACTAGCAATGCTAAGGGAGGACTGTTCATCCATTTGCAACTCGAGTTTGGTTGTGATTTACATTTGAAGCAGATATTTTAATCCCAGAGTTGCATATCAGGTATACTCAGATTTACCACAGTTGTTCTTTCCTCTGGTCAAAAAAAATTCATTTGGGAAAATCATACACATAAATCCATTCATTTATAACATTTTTAAAATGAGTTTTGCAAGCTATCTCCCAGGACACAGCATTTTAAATCTGAAAATATGCTGTCCTTTAATCACCAAGGCTGAGGGACTGTATCATTGTAGGGGAAACACATGGCCAACAGAACTGACCCTGCTGACCTCACCCTGTCATTTTGCTCCTCTGCACCCTCAGCAGAGCGAGTTCAACATTCCAGCTAAAGCACCTGGCGATGCATCAGGGCTTGGGACCTGCCTCCTGCTTTACTTCTACATATTAGAAGCAAAAATTACATCCCAGTTCAACACTGAGCCTTTCCATTTGAATCTTCACAGGACCAGACCTGGAATGGCTCTGCTGTGCTCATATTGCCTTCCCAGGTGAAGCTGCCTCTCACCAGGCAGCCTGACCTCAGACACTGCCAGCACCACCAGCTGCAGGTACTCAGCTTTGCTCTCACCCTGCAAGAGCCACGAGAAGTATTTGTGGGCACTTCCAACACAGCTTTCCTCATCCAGGGAAAAGCCTCAGTGATCCCAAAGAGTGCCAAGAAGACCCCAAATGCCACAGGTCTGTCCCACCATGCAGCTGTTTGGCACAGCGCACGATCCCTTATAACATCCTCAGTCATCCTGTGGGCAGGTCCACCCATCTCCATCTCTCCCTTAAGGCTCGGGAAAAGCTCTGGGTAGTCAGAGCTTTTGATCTCTATTTTCCTTGCTGGCATTTTGCAAACCCTTAAGATTCTGGAAATAGTATTTCCATGCCTAAATGACAGAGGAGCAGACCCCAAAGCCATGCGGGCTTCAGCAGTGTCGCGATGTAAGAAACACGGAGCTCTATGGCTGAGGTGATGTGAACTGGTGCTTGGGAGTGAGCAGGGTGGTGGTATCCCATTGAAAACTCCAGAGGACAACAAGTGAAGAAGCTACTAAAATACTGCACCTTTTCTTCCATACTTTTTTTTTTTTTTTAAGTTCATTTAACACTTGCTTCTGGCCCAGGTATGATTTGTGTCCCAGGGACAGACCCAAAAATCATGAAATCATGTTGGGGTGGTCCCTTGAGTACCAACCCATTGCTCAGCTCTCCTGCCCATGTGTACCTCAGAAGGTGATGGATGGGCTGCGGCCAAAAAAAACAAAAAGGTGCTGCCAGTTCCCTGCATGCAGAAAACACCAGCCTTGATTGCTTGCAGAGGTGTGCTACTCTTCCAAAGATTTCCCTCAAGCAACACCTATGCCAAAAGTGAGGATGCAAATTCAAATGTATTGAAGCAAACCAGAGTTTATTTAGCATTTATTACCCATTTTGTTGTCAAACATGGCTTCTTCTGTGTTGGTTTTCCTCTGGTAAACACAGACTTTTTTTAATTTTATTTTTTTAATAAAATATATAAAACATTGTGCATTGCTATCCATAGGAAACCTGTAGTTTAACAACAACAACAACAAAAAAGAATAAGGCACATTCCTGTGCAGCATCTTCAAATATATATATATATATATTTAAAACAAAACAAAAAGAAAACCTTTTTCAACCTCTTTGAGGTTGTTAACTTCTCAACAGTCACTGACACAACTCTTATATTACCATAATTTCACTGTTGGAGATGGGTTGGGTTGTGTTTGACAGGGGCCAGCAGGGAGAACAGACTCAAAAAAAATAATAGGATTTTATCCCTGAGGTGTCAGTAAAAAAACCCTAAATGTTCCCATTGAAAAGCAGGATGAAAAGACAGCCATAAATAACTGAATACACTATGGCAAACATCCAAGCACCGA